>BMAO01003603.1:0-23737 GCA_019973975.1 Trichonephila clavata | reverse complement strand
AAAACTAAAATATCACTTATCCTGAAGGTCATTTCAAAAATGAATAACATAGCAACACATCAGAATTGAAAATTGAAAATTGGTTCATAAACTTTTGATACAGAATGGACCGCGTTTATGTTATTTTTTGTCAATTTATACCCCTTTTTTCCAATTTTAACAATAATGATTTATTTTCATCTTTTAATTTTAGCATGTTTTATTAAAATTTACTAAACAAATCTATGAAACACAAAAAAAAAATCTCCATATCTACATTTTTGTTAAAAAAAGAGGTCGCAAGTTGTCGCATACCTTAATTTGTTCATGTATTTGAAAATATCTATGATGGATTATTGCAAGTTCTAATTCAGAGATCGGCAAACCTTTTGTGTGTAGTTACCAAACCAATCTATTAATAAAAACTCATGGTGCAGCACAGAATGAAATATTTGAAACAGTTCAAACCTTAGCAGCAATGCATGCAAAATCAAGGAACAGAGGTAAAAAAAAACAGATTTAAAATTTTATTGTATCGTTTTTGTCAAACCATATATTTTTTCAGCACTATTTTTGGTGATATCGACATTGTGACTATTATGACTAGTTAACAAACAAATTTTTCTTATAAAAGCAATGCTAACTAACTTTATATACATCAGATAATTTATGCTATGTACATAAGCCAGAATAATGTCAAATAAAAATATCTCAAGTCTCAAATTTCAAAGTCCTAATTTTTGCACATAGCAGATATTGGTTTGACAACAACAATCTATTGATTTTGCATCATTTAAAGATATTTATCCACATTAAAATAAACAACACAAAATATAGTTATTACTTTAACAAAACAAAAAATGTATATTATGAATCTTTGTTAAACGTATGTATTACGATAGAAAGTAAATAACATAAAATATAGTATTTCCCCTCTTTCAATTTAACTCAATAAAAAATTGATTATTTTGATGCAAACCTTGTCCCTGCAAAATTCTACTTCATGTCGCATTATCAGAGTTATAATTTGTGACTTTCCACTCGTCGCGACTTAGAACGGTCATTTGCTAGACATCTTTGCAGACAAAAATAATTTTCAAATGAGAAAAATTTGTTATCATAAATATGTAGAACTAAAAGAAGAGAAAATGCAGTATATGCAATTCTTTTTCAAACAATTAAATCTCTTCTACAGAAACTCAAAACTTTAACTACCGAAAATTTAAAATGTGGTTTTTGATTTATCGTTATTTTTATCTTCAAGATCTTTCCTAATTCCTTATTTTTTAATTTCCATAATTCAGAACATGTTATTTTGATACGCTCTATTTCAGAATTGTCAACTTCCATCAACTCAATATTTACAAGCTTGTAGCGTGGTGTAGAGGGCCACTGAGACTATCATGCTAGACTTGGCACGTGTGCCACAGGTTGCGACGCCTTACTCTAATTAAATAAATTAACTAATATTAACTAAGCTTTAGGTACAGGCCTCGTATTATCTTTAATGATGTTAAAAGCTCTTTCTGAATTTTTAACAAAAATATTAAACTTCAGGGAAATACAAATTACAATTGCTTTAATTAAACCTCAAAAACCTATAATTATTGAACAATAAAAAGCTGTAATATATTAATAATATTAAACCCTTTTTTTCAAATAAAGGGTGTCCAAAGATTTAAATACACTGCTGCCCACCGTAAATGCAACACCCTGAAGGAAGCACGAAAACAACATGAAATTTACAACGTGCATTAGCGGAGGTGAGATTTGCCAATGATTAGAATTTCAGCGCAGACGCACATCACGCTCGCCTGTGGCGCCGCCTCAAAGTGTTATTTAAGGCTTGGAGATTTCGACGATTTCAAGTTCAGCAATTGTGCTTTTCTTGTGGTTTTTTCAAAAAACGATCAGTTATGTCTCATAGAAAACAGCGATCAGCTTTTGATCAAGTATCCGAGTTCGACAGAGGAAGTATAATGGCCTACCGAGATTGTGGATTATCTTTCAGGGAAGTCGGTAGTCGTGTTGGAAGAAACCTAACAACTGTAATGCGGATAAATGACCATTGGATGAAGGAGGGTACGATGGACCGACGTGGACGATCGCATCCAACTCAATGCACCACTTCACGTGAGGACAGGCAAATTGTGCACATGGCAGTGACGGATCGCTCAGTCACATCACGAACCATAGCACAGCACATTGAGTCTGTAACGCATCATTCAGTGTCTCGCGTACCATTCGACGCCGTTTACAGCAGAGTGGTCTGTCCGCAAGACGTCCATTGCTTGCTCTACCCTTAACACAGAACCACAGACGTCTCCGGCGCCAATGGTGCGATGAAAGAAGGATGTGGGCGGCAAAATGGAATGAAATTGTCTTTACTGACGAGTCACACATCTGTCTGCAACACCACGATGTTCGGATTCGAGTCTGGAGACACCGTGGAGAAAGGATGCTGAACAGCTGCGTTATGCACCACCACACTGGTCCTGCACCGGGTATTATGGTATGAGGCGGTATTTCATATCACTCTCGCACTCCTCTAGTACCCATTGCCAGTACTTTAATCAGCCAGCGCTTCATCTCCAAGGTGTTGGAGCCAGTTGTCCTTCCTTACATTCAGAGCTAGGCCACAGCCATATTTCAACAGGATAATGCGCGACCACACGTGGCACGCATTGTCTGAAGGTTCTTCGTCAATCTCCAGATTGAATTGCTTCCCTGGCTGGCTCGCTCTCCGGATCTTTTACCGATAGAAAACATGTGGTCCATGGTTGCTCAACGATTTACCCAGATTACACCCTCATCTGCCACACCAGATCAACTTTGGCAACGTGTGGAAGCCGCTTGGTCTGCTGTACCCCAAGAACACATCAAAAGTCTCGTTGATACAATGCCGAGGCGTGTGGCAGCGGTGATCTCCAACGAAGGCGGCTACTCTGGCTACTGATTCTGGCAGGAACCACACTTCCCAGAAATCTATAAATTTAATCATTTGATACTTGGTCAACATGTTATCTACAAAATAAATTTTGTTGTGCTATCTCTTGTCTTTCTTGGTGTTGCATTTACGGTGGCCAGCAGTGTATATGTATATAGGGTACATATTTTTACCACCACGCATAAAGCAACATGATAGTTCTGGAAACATGATTTTTTTCCCTATGCATAATGGATTATTTGCAGACACAACACTTTCATTTTGTACAACAAACTTGGATTTTTTTGAACTTTGGAAAGTAAATGGATACACTGCTTCATCTTATACTTTTATTCATCCTATGCATTAAAACATTTTCAGTTTCTCCTAATCTAATATTGTAGGCTTAATTTAAGTTTAGACTTAATTTTTACCTAATGTTTGTTTTAATTTAAAATATTCTATTCTATACATTATTTTATTTTATTTAGTCAACATGTATACAAAGTGTATTAAATGTATTTATTTTTCCCTGAATAGGAGCTATAGCTCATTCAGGTCACTTGCGGAATTCTGTATACACTATTTAATAAATATTATTATTTAAAAAATATAACTTACAACAAATCTATCTGGCTTAATATACATCTCCATTATTGCTAAAAATTAATCGGAATGCCATTTTGTATTTGTAAAGAAGATGTCCTTCAATAGCGTGGTGGTACATTTTTTAGACTCTCATACTTTCATACTATCAATGCATATGTGAGGTATTAATTATTGTAATACTGACTTATTTAGTTACATAATATATGTACTTACCTGGTTTGTATCAAGCATCACTAGAATCACTTTCATTTACACTTAAAAATACACAACACAGTCACTTCCAAAAAATACCACTCAACAAACTCACAGGTGATCAAAGAATGAAATACTGCATAAACCCATTGCATACAATTCTGATATCTGATGGAAACGACCAACTGCTAGGAGCTGGCCTCTGTGGTGGTTCAGAGAACGTACACGTCTATTTCGCTCTTATCATCGCTAAAGTTGCCAATACAAGTTCCTCCACCATTTTAATGAGACAATACTTCTTAATTTTGTTAACATAATACTCTAATTTTTCAAAGTTTTATTTGTGATTTTGAGTTAATTACAGCTCCGAAAAGTCTTAAGTGAAAAATTTAGAATATAGAAAATTCTGTACTATTAAATAAACTTTAAAAAACAATATTCACTCTATATAGTGATATTCTTATTTGAATTTTTTTTCTGTTCAATATATTTTTTTACTTTATCACTAATAATTAGTAATGTAATAGTTTTTTTACTTTCATAAAATTAAATGATATTAAAAATGAAAGAGAATAAAGAACATTTTATTCATGAAAACAAATTAAAAAGGATAAGACAGCTTGGGAACTCCATATATAGTTTCATTCAAATTATTCATTATATTTTAATGACATATATATACATAGCTGTTAAAAATTTGGTTGGATCAGTAAAATATATTGTTTTAGTTATTTTATGTAACTTAATAGTCTTAAACGCTATATTTAATTGGAACTACAAAAATTAAATATTGTCCCATATTATGCAGCATAAATAGAAATGCTTTTAAATGCTTTTGTTTGTTTGTTTGTTTGTTTGTTTGTTATGTCTCTTTTAATAAATTTCACATAAAAACCAATAGTGTTTAAATATAATACATAAAAATAAGAGAAATTTGTATAAAATAAAATTAGCTATTATCAAATAAAGCATCCAATTTTTCAGAGCAAATTTATGGAATAAATTCCATATATTTAAAAATACTTTAGATATATTATTCTGTAGTATCTATAAAATACAATAATTCTTCTAAATTACAAACGCACAGTTCAAAAATCATTTTATCGTAAGTGTTTTAAAATATAATGAAATAGCATTGAAATTATTTTGCAATTAAGTTCATTAAATATGTAAAGAACTATAATTTTTGTTTAAATAACATCGCTTGAATTTTAAATTTTTTTGTTGTAGAAACACGATACATTTTAGCATTTCTGAAGCGAATTATTGACTTGCTTATTATTATCCACTATCGAATTTTAAGTGATAGAAAAAGAAAATGTTTGAAAATATATATTTAAATATAAAAAGTTATAAAATAGAGAATATAAAACATTTGTTTGTCAACGCATATTTAAGTTTTGTATATTTTTAAAATCATCTCTCTCTCTATATAAGCAATGGCACTGGTAGAATCTCACTCAACCACCATGAACTTGAGCCGGCTGAATAAAAAATATTGAATATAAATCTGATAGCAACTTCTCTGTTGTAGCTCAACTCAAATCGTCTGCTGATTTGTAGCATTTATTTAATGAGAAAAGAATATGGAATTATAAATGAAGTTGTATCATTAGAAAAATTGATGCTGATCCTTCTGATACGGTTGGGATGTTAACTTCTAAATTAAACAATTTAGATAAAGGTATGATATTATTTATTGCTATATATGCGAAGATTTTTAAGTTTTAAAGTAGTAATTTTCATTTTTTTTGTCTTTCATTCAATACAATATTCTTTTTACTGTTAGCGGATTCTTCTTTAGTATATAAACGAAGAAGTCTTCTTTTCTTCAACTTTAGGAAAACCTGAGTTTAAATTTCACGAATAATATATACAGTGGACCCCAAAAGTGTTCGTACACATGCAATTTCCTATGAAATTTTATGTTTTCAACTAATAAAAATTAATATATTGGAATTGGATTTTTTTTTATATCTGCAACTTATTCTTAATATAATGATATGATTATTTTTTTTAAAATGATACAACTATTATTTTTAAAAATTAATAATCAAAAAGCAATTGAAAAGTTACGCCACAAAAGTCTTCGTACACCTAACAAAAATCTCAACTTAGCTATAAATATTGTATTTCTTCCTTACTTTAGGACTTAGAGTTGGATATCTTTTAGTGTCCACAGTAACTTTTAAATGTTTTGGTATAGATTTAATCAGTTTTTTCCATTTCTGCATCAGTTTTCCTCCATGCTTCTGTTATTATTGTTTTTACTTCCCATTATGCGTTTATATGTCATGTTTTCTTTTTTTTTTAATCAAATTCTCATGAAATATGTTCTTTTGGGCTAAATAAACTGATTGAGGAGGTTTTTTTCAGAATTTTGGACAGTTATAGAGACACCAGCGGCGTACATTGAGAGCAGAGTGCTTGGCGTCATTATCCTGTTAAATAAATGAAGAAGTCTCCTACATCCAAATTTTCGTCGGATAATTTAACATTTTAGTTTAAAATATTTAAATAGAACTGATGATTCACAATACCATAAAAAATACCAAATTACCTAATTTTGAGGCTGATTTACACCTCCACGCAAGTACTTCTCCACCTCCATGCTGAAGCATGGAGGTAGAGGAGTGCTTCTTCGACATAAATTCGTGGGATTAAATTTCTCATTTTTTCATTTACAAACTATTATATGCCCATCAGAACAAAAAGGTTTAATTTTCCGTCATCCCAATCAATTTTCTGTCAATTTTGAATTTTCTGTAACTTAATCCCAAGAACCAAATAAAATCAATGAACCATGGAGATGGAAGTGTTCTTGTGTGAAAGTGCAAATCAGCCTTAAAATTAGATAATTTGGTATTTTTTGATGGTATTGTGAATCATCAGCTCTATTTAAATATTTTAAAGTGAAATTTTAAATTATCCGACGAATGTTTGGATGTAGGAGACTATTTCATTTTTAACAGGATAATGACGCCAAGCGCTCTGCTCTCAATGTACGCCTCTGGTGTCTCTATAACTGTCCAAAATTCTGAAAAAACCTCCTCGATCAGTTTATTTAGCCCAAAAGAACATATTTGGTGAGAATTTGATTTAAGAAAAAAGAAAACATGACATATAAACACATAATGAGAAGTAAAGACAACAATAACAGAAGCATGGAGGAAAACGATGCAGAAATTACAAAAAATTGATTAAATCTATACCAAAACATTTAAAAGTTATTATGGACACTAAAAGATATCCAACTAAGTACTAAAGTAAGAAATAAATACAATATTTAAAGCTAAATTGAGATTTTTGTTAGGTGTACAAAGACTTTTATGGCGTAATTTTTCAATAGCTTTTTAATTATTAATTTTTAAAAATAATAGTTGTATCATTTTTAAAAAAATAATTATGTCATTCTATTAAGAACAAGTTGAAGATATCATAAAAAATTACAATAACAATATATTAATTTTTATTAGTCGGAAACATTAAATTTTATAGGAAATTGCAAGTGTACGAACACTTTTGGGGTCCACTATATGTGTATTGTTATTGCAGCACATCGACAAAGTCATACATTGAAAAATCGATCTCTTCAAATCGAATTTATAATGGAATATTAATTCGTTCCATAGTACCTGATGAACAATTTGTGGTTTTATAGAATAGGACGATTACTACATGAAAATTATTTATAAAATAATAAGCAAGTTCATTAAGCCTAACTTAATATCGGCTGTCAAAGTTTTGTGTTTTCCTCGTTTTAAAATAAACAGCAGAAAAGCTTTAAAAACTTGTTCAATAATGGTTCTTTAAACATGAAATTCCCAAAACACATTTAAAACGCTTTGAAATTAAGGTACGATTTTATTTTCAGTTTAAATATCTGGAAAAAAAATTTTAATAAGTCAATATTAACTCTTACAAAGATTGAGACTTAAAAAGCAAACCTGTTAAATCAAATAGGTTTAGAACCTTTGGAAAAACAATAATTTTAACGTAAGAAAAATCTTTATCATTTTAATATAAGATATTGTTGTAACATTGCTCATACTCTCTCCCTCCCTTCAATGTTTCTATTTAATTATATTAAGGTAAATTGTTCTAAGACTTCATTCGAACAAAAAAAACGTTTCATGAAAGCCAAACTTTTGTAATATACGTGTATTTATTACAAAAAAGAGAAGAAATACATTAGGAAGAATGTAATAAAAATGTATTTATTACAATACTGAGAATTACTTAACAGACAGTAAAAAAAAAAAACGACTGTTTTTTTTCAGAACTGGATATAAAATCTAAAACACTACATTGCTAAAATGAAACTTTGAAAGCAATTCACTGAACAATTTGAATTACCTTTAATGCAAATTTCAATAACATGATGAGCAACAATTAAAATTGCAATTTATACTTTGCAGCAATAATTCAAATTATAAAAATAAATTTTTCCTACATTTTTCTTCTATTTTATAATCGTCAGAAAGGAATATGCATATAGTTTATAAGCCATTCCATTTATTAAACATTTTAACTCATATGTTGTGTGAAAAAAATTCAGTATCAGGAATTGATGAATATTTTACTAGATAAGCTACTGTGGATTAATAACGTCTTCTATAAATATTCCAAAAAGTATTAGTATTATGAGGCACATCTCAGTAAAATATTTCAACTGTATAAGAAAAATAAGCATTTTAAAGTATACATTTACATTACATTTTGTTTTGCTCATTTTAGTTTCATGGATTTCTAAATATTTAAAAACATTTCTTTTTTATGGTTAGCAAATAGTTTCGTTTAATTTTTGTATAGTTTTTAACGTTTTTTTTATTGCAAACTCTTTTTTTTTATTACTCTGTTTCGGTTTAAAAAATAAACTTCCACGGATTTAAAAAAAAAATACCATTTTCTAGAATATCCCTTTAGAATGCTTAAAATATATTCCACGAAAATTTGCATGCCAATTTTTTTTTGAAATAGATTTTGTGGTACATTACTTTTCGTGCATTGTAAATCCTCAATGGAAAATCAGAATTGGAAAGGCAAAAAAATATATAATATTTAGTTAACAGTAACGATATTTATGCTCAAAAGCATATGAGAATTCAAATTCTTGATTTACTTGAAAATGTAAAAAAAATTCTTTAAAAATAATCCAAACTGTTACTTAGTGTATGCGAAAACTAACCGTTTTATTCTGAGGCAATAATATTTACTTTTTAAGAAAGTATGTTTTTTCATTTTTTGTGAGAACTTTTAAAAAATTGATTTAGCTCCATTCTGAATTTATAAATATTAGAAATAAGAAAATATATTTAAAGGACTTAAATACTTTAAAAAATTATCAGAACATAATAGGATTATTTTAAAATGTTTTACTGCAAGCATTAGTTTTCTATTTCAGCTTTTATCGTAATATAAACAATTCGTCTGAAAAAAATTATTTAATAAACATTTAATTTTGTTTCGTCAACTTAAATTGAGATAAAACAGTATCAGTTAAAAACAATGAATCATTTAGTCCAATGATGCTTTTATACTTATAATAATTCAACAAATTATATATTTAATCAAATTTTAAATATTTAATCAGTTATAAAAAAAGAAAATGTCTTAAAGTCTTTGTGCTTTTTTGTTAATCTTCTTGTGTGTGTATCTTAAGAATAAAAATCTTATTAGTGAGCTCAATAGTAATGAAATACGTTTAAAAAAATGATAACAAATTACTTAACATAAAATTTTTATTCGTCTAAGAATCGAATCATGCTAGATAATAATTTATTTTACCATTAGATTCATACCTTAATACATATATAAATAGGAAGTATTATATTATAATCATTATTTTTTCTGATGAGACAGTGGATGGTACATTCTTCGGAAGCTGGAATCATTTTTAGTCGACAATATTTTTTTTTAGAAATCTTAGCTAAATAAGTTTATGTTATTATTTTGTCTAAAATAATTTATATTTTGCATTATTCTTCCTAATTTTTTTTAAATGCACAAAGCAATAAAAATTATACTTGAAATATATAAAATAGATTGCATGATTAAGAATTTAATGCGGTTATCCTTTAAAACTAATTTTAATATATTTGAAAAAATAAGTTTCTCCCAAAGTTACAGAGTTAAATCTTAAATAATGTGTTAAAATTTTGGAATACGTAAACATTAAATATTTACTTTTACTTTCTAAAATGTAAGAGTAAATTCAATGGTGCTGGAAATTATTTTACCTAAATAATTTGCTTTCATTTTATTCTACAATAAGTACGCTTCACATTGTTTACGAATCGAACCAAGAAGAAAGAAGTAAAATGAAAATTTATCCAAATGAGAGAAAACAATAAAAAAGTAACTTAATGAAACGAAAGATTTACCAAATATTTATTTCTATTTGCTCAATCTATCGTTTACATCGTAAATATTATTCATGATGATTGCTTACAGAGAATTTTTTTTAGTGTAAAAATGTCTGTGTGGATTGTGTGGTTTAATATATTAATTGCGATTTTTAGAGCGTGCTGTATCATTCATTCATTTGTAACGTGGAATTGTTAATTTTTGTTCTTGCTCATTTATATTTTTAATTCTTCACAATCAATCTTTATTTCATTTCAGAAATAATAAGAGAGTTCAATTCGGAAAAAAAAATTTTATCTGAATTTAAATGTAAATACACAAAAAATGCCAAAATGTACAATAAACCTCAATTTAAATAATTCTTCTTTCGATTGAGAAAACAAAGAAATTATCTAACATACGAATACTTAAGGGCTTATGATATCAGCTGACAAATTAAATATTTTCAAGCACTTAAGGTTTCCAACTACCTTAAAATTGTGAATTTTGCAAAAAAGTGACAAATTCTTAATGATTTTATTTTATAGGCCATTTTATTAGCTTTATAAAAATACCAAATTTATTATTTTCTGCTCACTAGAACAAAAACTACAAGTGTTTTAGTAATATAAATGTCATTACTTAAGCAAGATGTCATACTTTAAAACGTGTTTTACTCGAAAGGAGTTTTTTTAAATGCTCAATAGACAGTGATTGCTCAAAAAATATTGAAAATAGTTAACTATAATATTTTTGTGTATTTACTGTATATTAATAGAAGTGTTTTATACTTCAGATTTATCAATGGCTGTATTATTACAAAATATACAGTCCATTATGTTAAAATAATCACAGTTTTTTTAAGCAATTTTTATACTATAACTAAGATAAAATATTATAGTTTTTGTAAGAATTAAAATATATCTTATCCTGATAGTCATTTCAAAAATGAATAACATAGCAACACATCAGAACTGAAAAATTGAAAATTTGTTCATAAACTTTTGGTACAGAATGGACCACGTTTATGTTATTTTTTGTAACTTTTTACCCATTTTTTCCCATTTTAGTAATAATAATTTCTTTTCCTCTGCTTAATTTTAGCACATTTTTCTTAGAATGTACTAAACAAATCTAAAAACCACAAAAAATCTCCATATCACCATTAAAAAAGTTGTCGCAAGTAGTCGGATACCTTATTTCTACTTATTGTTAGAACAGGAAAATTCTCAAACATTTTAAAGCATGGAATAATATATAAATAGCAAAATTTAAGTTTTATTTCAAGAAATTCTTTTACGATTTTGTTTTTGATTCCCTACAGAAATCTAATATTTTTTAATGAGCAATTAATTCATATTTTTTAACAAAAAAGGTAATTTATCTTAATAAAATAATAATATTTGAGGCGTATGACCTATAATTATTTCCGTATGCATCAGCAATTTTATCTATATAAATAAATAAAATTGAAGTGTCTGTTTGTAATTTCAAATTAGCAGTTTGTTACTAAATGCATTTAAAGGTATTTACGGTACTTATATCAAAAAATCAATTTTTAAAATTTTTGTCTGTCTGTCTGTCTGTCTGTTTGTTCCGGCTAATCTCGGAAACGGCTGGTGCGATTTTAAAAATTCTTTCACTAACGGAAAGCTACATTAACGGGGAGTAACATAGGCTATATTTTATTCCCGTATTCTTACGGGAACGGAAACTATACGGGTTAACGTGAAACTGAATGCCAAGATGAACGCCAAATTCAACGCCAAGCTGAGCGTTGTTTTAGTTACTGGCGACCGATGCTCTTCATGAGACATAACACTGTTACGCGCACATGATAATACGCTGACACGTGCCATATTTTTTTATAATAATGAAATTTGGTTCACATTTTTCTTTTTTTGAATTGAAATCCGCCAAGAACGGTTATTTTGGAAAACGATTCTCAACAGGATTACGGGGATATTGATAGTAAAAATTTCGTTTTTCCCCCGTTAGATTTGGCTTGCATGTTTATTTTAATGAGTAGAGATCCACCGAAAATTAGTTTTGCGGGAATCCACCTCATTGTAGTGTTACGAAAATTCAAACATCATTCTATACTTCAATTTCAGAGATTTTTAGAAAATACAAATAAGACGAGTTCTGCCCCTTTTTTTTATCAAGAGGCGACAGTTACAGGTATAAGTATGTTTTTCAATACAATCGAACTCTTAATGATAGGACTTAGATATTAATAGTTGATATATATAACATCATGAATACCCAGCGAAGCGGGTGGGTAACGGCTAGTTTAGAATAAAAGTTTAATCGAAATACTATAAAAAACTTTTGTCAGCTATTAAATCAAGCACAATATTCATTTTGTTAAATTATTCTGCTTATAAATATGTAATTAGAAAAAAAATATGCACAGAACCACTTATTTGAAAAATATGAAGGCTTCTAATAAAATGTTTTTTAATACCTTTGATTCTTCCAGAAATACAAGAAATCCATATATTTAAAAATAAGCGCAAATACATTGAAATTACGTTCTTTATTCTTTGTGGAATGCTCTAGAATAGTTAAACCCCTTTTGAATAATGTTTTCTGTTCTATTTTGATCTGTACGCGTGTTTAAATGTGAGTATAAACATTATTAATTACTTTACTTCGGCGTTTTTTTTTAATTCTACCGTTTGTAGTATTTTTTAATAAATGAGTACATTTTCATGAACAATAATTTAACTTTTCTTCTATTCATTTTGTTTAAATTGTGTTAAAGAGATTTGAACACTACTTGAAATAGTAGTGGAATATAACGTAGATTTAAATTACTAAAAGTAAAATTTTATTTTCCATCTTCACTATATTAATAAAAATAAAATTAATAAATATTTTTCCCAGACAAAAAAGACTTTCGGTAGTTTTCGTCATGCTGTTTTCATCATCTTTCCTATACATACCAAAAGTAAAAGTAAATAATACAGTCATTACACACTAATACTACTCAATTAAATTATGTTTGTATTTATTATATAATTAATAACATGTAAAGAGTTCATTATTTGCATTTACTTTTATTATCTACTAGCTGTTACCCGCCCGCTTCGCTGGGAATTTCATGATGTTTTATAAATTTTTACTGCTTATATATATGTATAAATTATTGATATCTAAGTCCTGCATTAAGAATTCGATTGTATTGAAAAATATACTTATACCTGTAACTGTCGCCTGTTGATAAAAAAAAAAGGGGCAGAACTCATCTAATTTGTGTTTTCTAAAAATCTCTAAAATTGAAGCATAGAATGATGTTTGCTCGGTCTGTTTTCACAAAAGGGTAATTGCAGGGGAATTGCACAGTATGAAAGGAATCTGCTTAGCAAAATTTGAAGACTGTGCGTCCAATAAATTAAAAATCCAAAAAAAAAAAAAATATCAATAACGCCCCTTGAACCCCCGCAACGCGGCCTAGGGGTCGATTTTCACAAAACACATTTTGTAGTGTATCTCTATCCTATGAGAGGAATCTGCTTACCAAATTTCAAACTGTGCGTCTAATAGTTTAAAAATAGAAATAATTATTTATATCTGCCCTTAACACCCCGCAACACCCCTTGGGGGTCAATTTTTCCCAAACCTGTTTTGTAGCGGATATTTACTCCATGAAAGAAACATTCCTACCAATTTTCAAGCAGGGAGGGGAAGTAGTTTAAAAACGAAAATATTTATCTAGTACGCTACTAAATCCCCCGCAACGCCCTTTAGAGGTCTGTTTTCACAAAACCTTCTTATAGCTGATCTCTACTCTATAAAAGAAATCTACTTATCAAATATAAAGACTGTGCGTCTAATAGTTTAAAAATGAAAATAATTATCTATAACGCCCCTTAAGTCCCGCAACGCCACTTGAGGGCAATTTTCACGAAACCCATTTTGTAGCGTATCTCTACCCTATGAGAGGAATCTTCTTACTAAGTTTCAAGACTGTACGTCTAATAACTTAAAAATCGGAATTTCTAACGCCCCTTAAACCCCCGCCCCCGCAAACAATTGCTGCTAATTTGAAATTACAAACAGACACTTCAATTTTATTTATTTGTATAGATATAGATTGGGATTATAATAACTATTGTTTAAATGTGACTAAAAATGTAAATAAAAAAAAAGCAAGGATTAAAACTAACCGTAAAACTTATCAATTTTTTGTCTCTTGCATTGCTTTTTGTTTATGAAGCCTTGATTTATTATTTTTAAAAGTGCATCCGAAACAGCCGATGCTCTACTTAACTGAACAGTGAGATAACTATCATAAAAAAATTATGGCACGTGTCAGCGTATTATCATGTGCGCGTAACACTATTATGTCTCATGAAGAGCATCGGTCGTCAGTAACCAAAACAACGACTTCATTCGCTCAGCTTGGCGTTCAATTTGGCGTTCATCTTGGCATTCAGTTTCACGTTCACCCGTATAGTTTCCGTTCCCGTAAGAATACGGGAATAAAATATAGCCTATGTTACTCCCCGTTAATGTAGCTTTCCATTAGTGAAAGAATTTTTAAAATCGCACCAGCCGTTTCCGAGATTAGCCGGAACAAACAGACAGACAGACAGACAGACAGACAAAAATTTTAAAAATTGTTTTTTTGTTATGAGTACCGTATATACTTTTAGTGCATTAAGTAAAAAGCTGCTAATTTGAAATTACAAACAGACACTTCAATTTTATTTATTTGTATAGATTTTTCATTTTGAAAAATTCTAATATGTTTTACACTATTAGTATAAAATACCTTTGATTATTTAATCATATTAATAAGGATGTACAGTTTCCAAAAAAGTAAATTAATTGGTTTATAGGAAGATATTTGAATTAATTCACATTTTTCCATGAGCGCTATGTAGCTTGAAGTGACATCTTTATTTCTTTTAAAGTTTTCTCACTGTAGTTGTGGTGAAGATAAAAAAATTTTTTTTTAATTTTTTCAAAAGAATCAGGAATTACGTACGATTTATGTTATTGAGCCGGGAAAATTTAGTTACTTTTCATGAAACTCTTAAAGTCTTCTGTATCTAAAAGAATTATAAGAATATCTTGTTGATGAAGATCTGTAGTTTCAACTGGAAATATGTGGATTACTAATGCTCCGATTTTGGTGATTTATAGAAAAATTTAAGGTATACGACTACTTGCGACAAATTTTTCTTTTAAAAAAATGAGATATAAGGATTTTTTTGTGGTTTTTTGTTTATTTACTTAGTACACTTTAAGAAGAATATGCTAAAACTAAGGAGAGATAAATAAATTATTATAACTGAAATAGAAAAAAAAAAGTTAAAAATTTACAAACAATTACATAAATGGGCTTCGTTCTGTACAAAAAGTATATAAATATATTTTCAAATTTTGAATTTTGATGTGTTACTTTGCTATTCATTTTTAAAATGATCTTCAGGATTAGAGTTATTTTAATTTTCACAAAAGCTAGAGCACTTTATCTTATCTATTATATGAAATTCTGTAAAAAAAACAGCAATAATATATTAACATAAAGGAATGTAAATTTTGTATTAAAACAGTGATTGGAACCTTTAAAAGTTAAAACATTTAAATTATTATACAGAACATACACAAAATTTTCAGTAAATTATTTTGAAAACTTTTTGAGTAATCGCAGTCTTTATTTGAGCAATTTTTTTTTAAAACCATTTGGGTAAAAGGCATTTTAAAATATGGCATCTTGTTTAAAGTAGTGGTATCTGCTTTTACTAAAACACTTGCAGTTTTTGTTCTAGTAAATGGAAAATAGTAACTTGGTATTTTTATAAAAATAATAAGATAGTATATAAAATAACCTACTTGTGCCGTAATCGAAGCATTTTGAAATAATAAATGTGAAATATGAATACATAACAAAATATATAATTTATCATATACGCTCGTCAAAAAGGAAGATGAAAGCAAATTATTTTGAAAAACGTTTTAGTTAAAAAAATTTTAACCGAAACTTATTTTCAAAAAGTTTGGAAATCAAACACTTTTTGAAAGTAGGATTTTTAAATAGAAAGAATACTTATGGGACATCATAAAATTTCCTATAATTATGCAAATGATTGACATTTATGCATTACGCTGACACTAATTGCTTCCGGGAGTTAGTTAAGTTTCTTCAAAACTAGGATGTATCTACAAAAACTCTGTCATTTTAATGAAAAGACTGATTTAAATTCCAGCAAATTCTTAAAAACATTCTTATAACTTTTGAATGTACGGAAGTTTAGTAACTATTAATTAAAAGTATGTTTATTGAACAGAAAATATTATTTATTAAGAGTTTACTTCTTTTTTATTAGAATGTGATTGTCAATTTCACATATACTGAGTTCTGAATTATTTCTTATTTTAAAATTCAATCTTTAAATCGTGCAGGAAAGTTTATAGAATAATTCGGTTGGCTTCTTTTTATACAGGCAAAATAATTTTTAAAATTTTATTTATAAATATATAAACAGATAGAGAGAGACAGACAGGCAGGCAGGTTGATTAGATAGATAGATAGATACATAGATAGTGTTCTTTGTGATAAAACGGAAGAAATTTGCATAGTTATTTGGCATTAGATATGTTTTGCTTAAGGAGATTTAGCAAATTATACAGCATAAAGGAGACAGAGAAGTATCTTTAAAGTATAGCAAATTGTATCGATGATAATTTGAAAAGATATATAATCATTTAATTATATTCATTTCGAGAAAGGACATTGTAGCTAGATAATACTTAGTTTTACTAATAACAGAAAATTTCTTTTTAATCTTGAATTCCAGTTCAAACAGTAAATTCGAAGTAACATCAGATTGAATTGGAGTTACTTTTTGGAGTATATGTCATGCGAAAGAAGGAAATACTGTCTTTATCTCAACTGATTCAAACCATAACCGGAAATATATATATTAGCTATTGCAACTCATGATTTCATGAAAATGTGTGTTGCCACTATCTACATCAGTGTTTCTCAAACTGTGGGGCACGCCCCGTAAGGACGGGGTCGTGATAACCGTACGAGGGAGCGCGTGCATACTAAAAAGTCAAAAACAAAAGATTTTTTAAAAAAAATTATTGATTTACTGAAAGTAAAGACAAACAAAATCCATTCTGACGTAATAAAAAATAAAATACACATTTACGTTAATATAATACACCTATAAATATGAGTACTTCGTAAAAAATGAATTTATAATTAATTTAACAATACTAAGAACAAATTTAATAATTACCAGTGACACCATGGACTTGTTATTTATAAAAGTATGTACCCAAATTAACACTTATCTTGATAATTTGTACGGTTTATAATTAATCCCTTCAATGCCGGTTAAATTTACACGATTCGCTTCCCAATGCCACCATTTAACACGTAGGCTAGTGTATGTGATGTATTTTGGGAGTAGGGGAGGGTGATAAAAGAATATAAATAAGCAAATCCTTTGCAATCTCTGTCAAGGTCATTTTATTGCATTTCAAAGCCTTCGAAATAATTTTATGCGGTGCATATAAAAGATCGTAGTTCGGAAAGACATACCTATACGTCAGGGCAATTAACACACTGGATGTGCGAGACGTTTATATGCTCCGGTGAAATTTATATTGAATAAAGAGAGGCGCAAGGAAAATTATGATTGGATATTGGGTCGCAAATATTGAAAGTTTGAAAAGCACTGGTCAACATACATATAGCATTTCTGTTTGCATTTTACGTAATGAATGAATTTTTTTTTTACAGCTAAAAGAGGTTTATTGTTTAAAATATTTTACAAAATTCACTCTACACATCACATGTACAAAAGTGTAAAAAATATGTTAGTATATTTATAATGCATATAACATATTTTTAACGATGAACTAGCAACAAGAATTGAAACATGGGTGGTATAACAACCTACACAAAATTCCTTGAACAAACAACAACAATGGTAGTTTATTTGAGAAAGCAAGCCTCTAGATAATAAAGAAGTGCATTACCTATTTCGCATAATTTAATGAACAGGCCTTAAAAATCATGACGAGTAAAACGTTTCTTTAATATGGCGAAAGATAATTACTTTTTCTCTCAAAGAGCAATGCAATTTTCTTCTGTCTCAGTCCATGTCTACAAATTATTCTGCTTTTTACAAAACATTCCTTTCAACTAACAATTAAGTAAAAAGAAGTAAGTATGTGCTACGGTCTCATTAAAAGCAGCCATTGCATAAATGAAGTTTCAAGTTTAAGCTTCATAGGAGTTTCATAGGAGGTTTGTTTCATAGGAGGGGAAAATATTTTTTTCCTCTCTTTTTTTCGTCCACAAAACTCTTTAGAATATTCTTGCCAAAGTTAGAAAATATTTTAAAAAATAGAGTTTTGCGACCAAAAATAATAAGTGTAGGGAGGATTGTGTTTTTTAGGAGTAAAGCTTACGAAATCACTATTTTTTCCCCCTTTTTGGCAAAAAGAATTTGAATAAGTTAACCCTTATAAAAAACAGAAAACAAAGTAGTTATTTCTGTAAGTCTGAAAAAAAGCAATAATATTAAAAAAGTATTTTTCGAAGAAAGAGCAAATTATATAAATATAGTGAATGAACTCTAAAATCTTTATATTTTGCTTTCTCACTTTGTGATTAAATTTGTTTTTTGTATTATTCTTGCTTAAGTTACCTAATCGACGGTTTCAGATCGAGCCCCACAAAATTCCTTGTGGCTAGGGGCTAATTGTACGCCTGTCGTTCACCGTAGCTTTGAACACCATACTGTTAACAGTACGATTTGTTTTGGTAACCCCTCCCCCTCAATTTTGAAGGATAACACTCTGGAGGTGTGCTTCTCCACTTCTCTTCCCGTTCCACCACCCTCACGAAAAGACTTGTGGCTTCACGAATATTTTGAGTTACACCATGCCGCGACCGCAAGGCAAAGGGCTTATGTACACCTTTTATGACGAGATTCAAGCATCCTCCCGTAGGTGTGGCGTGGAAATATTAGCCAAGGAGGTACAAACTCAGGTGCCATTCTAGTCACTTGATCATGTTTCAAAATAATGAAGTCCGTCGCTAAAATCCCTCAAAGAGATAAATACTGTGACATTATTATTCACTCAATCCCTCCCCCCTCCCCATGCCATACAGACCTTTACAAACACGATGCATTCTCCGGGATTTGAACTAAGGCCTTACGGTGCAGTAGTCAGCGTCATTAGCCACTTTACCGAATATGAAGTAAAATTAAAACATTTTAATATATTATTAATGGTATGATTTTATTCTAAATATTTAGAAATAAAGTTATGCAAATATCATTCATGGTCTCTACACTCTGCTTCATTTAAGATTTTAATAGAAAATACAAGTTAAAAAAATTATGTTGATTTCTCAAGGGGTTTGAAAAAATTTTGTTTGCTGAATGCTTCTGGTATCCTGATGATGTCCGGATCAAAGATCAATTTAAGAAGTTAAGCTTCGTAATCCCAAACCATGGTTAGATGGTAAGTTAGATCACAAGATGCCACCCTACTTTCAATGTCCACTTAGTGCAAATTTGAAGATTTTGGGCATTATAAATTTAACGTAAATCAACCAAACAGCACAATGATCCTTAAAACTATGACACTTAAGTCCCTTCAAAATGTTTTATCCAATTAATAGAAAGGGCCCCGCTTTATTACGCCAACAGATCTTTAGTATACACGTTCTTTAAATAATAAAGATTCAATTCTTGCTCTATATATTCACTAAAAGCAATAATTATTTTCAAAATATCTTTTCTTCATTGAAATTTAAAGATAAAACTCTTATTTATATTTTATAATGTCTCTTTTTAGATAGTGGAGTAAATGAAATTTTGCTTTTAGTAATTTAAATTTAATAGTTTAATTAAACTACGGCACAATCGGGAAAAGAATCAAAAATCCAACCTTTACTGGCGGCCGTGATAGTCTATAGGTCGTTGCCGATGTGTTATGAGTTCGAGACTTTGTGCCACCGAAACTAGCCGTGGAGATAGTTTGTTTCACGTTAAATCTGTCGGGGCTGAAACTCCCATTACGTGATGTAATAGTTTAGAGATGGGTGCCAGCTGGAATGTCATCATTTTCATTTGAAAGTGGCTCAGGATTACAATAGCTCTTGTGTTGCTTTATTGTGCATTCAAACTTTAATAATTCATATAAAAGAGTATACATAAAAGATTCCCTCTGAAACAAAAATCTATACGGTCATCCAGATGGAACGGCATTAAACGAATTCATAACAACAACTCAAAATAACAATTTCTAATAACAATTCATAACAACAATTCATAATAACAATTCAGAATAACAATTACAATATTTTTCGGCTTCCAATACATAGTATTTTACTGAGAGTTATCTCAACAATATATATATATATATATATTCAACTTATTTTTAAATTAAATATCTTTAAATTACGAGGCACATTATTATTCATCGCGTAAGACTTCAAAACTAAAATTTACACAAATAGAGGATTCCATTACGAAACAAATATCCCGAAAGTCAACTCATGCATATTTTATACGAATTATAAGTAAACCAAGCGTTTTATCATTATTTATATAATAAACTGTTTCACGCATAAACTTATTTTGAAAAACATGTCAGAAAAGGTGATTTAGAATAAAGTACGTCGTCATATCCATGCATTTGCACAGAATACTAAAGTGAGTTATGTATGACAGGGGAAAAAGAAATAAAATAACCTACAATATCATCTGATTATTGGCATGTGGAGCCTTCGTCGCTCCGCTTTTGCATTATTCATTTTTTGCGACGAAAAACATTTCTGTATTATGGCAGGATAGGATTACTCCTAGGATTTGCAGTCGAAATCCTAGAGTCCATCTGCAAAACCCGAGTTTTACAAAAATATAGTGAGCAGTCGAAGTCCTTTTATACTATGTTATTCTTTCTAGTTCTCTTTCTGATTTTTGTGCATCTTTGTTCTCGTTATTTGCATGGACTGAAGGGAAATGAATTACACGTTTATATAAGTTAATGTCAGTTTTTAAACATTTGTTCTTTCAAAATTTTCTTACTTTTTTAAAAAGAGAATGTCAAAACTTCATTTATTTTTTAGTTCAACTATTCAATGTATATTTTGTTTATTCAAAAAATTTTGAATTATCTTGTGAAGGAAAAAAGTGTCATTGGTTCTCAATTTCGAATCAATGAAATTTAGTGAAGAAACAAAATCATGAAGTTGAAACAGCGTTTCTCAAACTGTGGGGAGCGCCTCTCCCTAGAAGGGCGTGATAACCCTACTTGGAAGGCGCGACATATCGAAAAATCGAAAATAAAATATTTAAAATAATTATCGATTTATATAAAGAAAGCAAAGTAAAATATATTCTTACATAATAAATAATGAAATGCACATTCGCACTGATATAATATACAATACTTTTAACTGTGTTAGTACTGCACTACATTTGATAATTATTTTATCAGTATTCATTTAAAACATATTAAGTAATTACTAGCGACTCCCTTGGACTTGTCATGTACAAATTTATATACAAAATTTAATTTTATATTGGTAAGTTGTACGGTTTATAATTAAAATCGTTTTGTATTGTAGCTTTACCGTCAAAATATATTATAATTGCATTTAATACATTGTTATTGTAAGAAAGAAACTGAGGGGAAGTGAAATTATATGACAGCAAAGTACTAAAAGTTTGAGAAGCACTGGCTCTAATGTATCTAAAAAATTTTCGTACGCTTGGAATATAAGCTACTATTATTTTATTTTCAGGACATATTATATGAGCTTTCTGAAAAGTATTCCAACCCTCTACTATATTTCCTGCATTATCTGTACATTTGTTACACATTCTTCGACCTTATTATATTTGTTATGCATTCACTCTATTATGTTTGTGACACCTTCTACGGCCCTGTCATAATTATTATATTTGTAACTCATTCGAGAGCTTATTTTATAGTAAGAATGCATTCTGAAATAAATATTACTCCTTCAGAACAGATATTACACTTATTTTACTGCTTCCTCTTAAATGAAAACTATTTTCCGCTTAGTTGTATGTGGATTAATTTTCGTATTACGTTCAAAATAGTTACAAAATCAAGAAACAATAAAATTATGCTTTGAAGTATCTATTATTGTCAACACAACAATATTTTCACTGCAAGAAATGCTCTACTACCTGTCTAATCAAAATAAGTCAGTTGTATTAGTCATGAAGGAAATTGCAATTTTAAAGTACACACAAATGCAATTAAAGAGCACAGAAGATACAAAATATCTAGAATATGCTAACAAAATATGGAGCTTGAAGTAAAATATGAATAATATTTTCAAAAGGAACAAATTAAAGAGTTCTCAAAGAGGCACACTACAAAATGAATAACACATTACAAGCTTTGAACGCCGAAAAGTTTTATTTTGAAATACGAAAATAAAAGAGACTATTACATAATTATAGTTGAAATGACATCAGCCATGTGTATGTCTGCCTCATACAAGTTACTATAATCAGGAGTAAAGAAGATATATACTATAGTAGCTGAGAATCCAGTAGTAGAAGTAGCAGTTCACATCAACTTCAGACATATATTCTAGCAGCAGTTCCGTACCTTCAAACAAAATGTAACAAACACGTAGCAGTTTATACCTTCTTCTACGATGTTATTACCAAGAGAAATTGAGTTTTTTCTCTTGAGATCTGGATAGCAAGCATAAGTTCACACTTTTTTCGTAAATGGTAACCATAGAGAACATTAGAGACTTTACAAAAGACTATAAGAAAATTTTTCACGAGTTTTCAAATATATTGACAATATGAGGAAGTAGAAGCAAAAGGCCTCTTCATGACATATTGACAGTCAATAATCCAAACCTGACCTTGATAGTTTTTCTTAATAATAGTCCAGACCTTCGCTTGACATATTACTGTCAGGTTATAGTCCAGGCCTTCGCTAAGAATAGTAATTTGAATATATAGTCCTGGTCTTCGCCAGGATTAGTAATATGATTTAATAGTCCAGGCATTTGCTTGACATATTAATGCCAGGTATGTAATACCAGGCATTTGCTTGACATATTAAAGTCAGGTAATAGTCCAGGACTTCGCTAGAAATATTAATGAGAGGGGAAAAAACAGGCCTTCGTTTGACATTTTAAAGTGAAGGGTAGTACAGGCCTTCGCTTGAATTTTAAGTTAGAGTCGACTTATAAACCCATTTGAGGAACTATCCCTGTTCCTCCAGGGATTAATAATGTGAAGAGTTTTTTTTTTTTAATTTTGTTTGACAAAATATTCAGCTCTCTCGACATATTTGAAAATCTTATTGTCATGTTTTACTATTTTCATAAGGGCTATGTTTTCTATTATGTGTGCTGCAAGCAGCACGTATAACAAGGCACGTTCACGTGCCTTTTTTTTTTTTTTTGTAAATTGTTGCCAATTATTTTTTTAAAATGAACTAAACAAATCTAAAAACAACAAAAATATCCCCATATCTCCATTTTTTTAAAAAAAAGTTGTTGCAAGTAGTCGTATATCTTACCGTCAAAGTGCATTTTTATTGTTGTATACATTTTTATTGTGGGAAAATGAGCAATGAAAATTAAGATTGAAATTGGGTAAAATGATATCAAAACTAAAACGGAAACAGTCCATTCTC
>BMAO01003602.1:0-42618 GCA_019973975.1 Trichonephila clavata | reverse complement strand
AAATGTACTGACTCAATGCATTAAAAAAAAAACACAGCAATACTAAGAATAAAGGCGCCATCTCTATATATTTTAGTAACTAAACTTAATATAAGCATATATTAAGAGTATTATATACTATAGACTAAATATATTAAGAAATATGAAATGAATACTTAAAATAAAAATAATTAAATAGCTATAACTTTGATGACATATATTTATAAATAAATTTAGCTGGATAGTTATAGTCTAGGCAACTTTGAAAGAATTTTTTATAATTATTAATTCTCAATACTTCTTCAGATACTAAATCATTATTTCTTTTTATATAATTTAGAATGATATTTCTAAAAATTGAAATGTGAAGGGTACTATTCCAATATGGCATTTTTATAACATTAAAATCAAAAGAGTCTCTTTTATCAAAAATATTACTTTTTAGCATATTATTTCAACTTTTAATTCTAGATCAAGGAAATTTGCTGACTCTATATTGCAATTGGTTTTTAATAGTTTCAGGTAGGTTGGATAATAATCAAATATAGGAGTAAAGTCAACTTTATTACTGAAAATAATTAGATCATCGATGTATCTAAAAAAGTAACAAGAGTCTGTATCAATTTTTTCATTCTCGTAATAGTGTAAATAGGTATTAGCCAGACTATTACTAGCTGGGCCACCCTGTGGCAGATCTTTTAATTTGTTGATAATATGAGTCATTATGAAATATGTAATTTTCTTTCAAAACAAATTGTATAATAATATTATATTTATCATAGTTTATCAATTTATTTAATGAATATTTAATATAAACATTTCTAAGTACTTTAATCATATCCTCTATATCAATAGAGTTGAATAATCTTCAAAATCAAAGCTATGCAAAGATTTAACACTCTTACCTTGCATATTCTCAACGATATCTTTACTATTCTTTACAATAATGGAGTTTGAGATATTGTCTAGAGTGTGTTTGTATAACTTTTTGCAACACCTTGCCTGGTTGTGTAATATAGGTATTAAAAACCATTAGTAATAGTTCTGAATTTAATTGGACACTTATGAAATTTTGGTATTAGAAAAATATAAGGAAAATTGATATTCTTTTGTATATAAAATCTAGTTTTTTTATAAAAAGCTGAAATACGGTTACTGATTTCTCTATTGCTGCTATTAGATTTAATAAACGCATTATTGTTTTGAAACTGTTTTGTTAAGTATAAAAGTTATAAAACCATTTGCAAATGATTGCATAGTTGCGCTGAACTTTATCTACATATACAATAATGAAATCTTTTTGAAGATTTGAAATTTGGTGTTTTATATCTTTATAAGAAATATTTTTTATCAGTTTTATAGTTAAGAAGGTACATGATATATATATATATATATACATGTACCTGCACAGGTATATACCATATATGAAATTTATATAACATGGGATTTCTGGAATTAGAATCTGGTACAAAATACACACAGGAAAAATGCATTACAGAATTATCTGTCTAATTCTTTGATGCAAAAGCCAATAACTTGTTTTTTCGTAATTTATTTATGAAAACATGCTTTCAGAAATATGCATCCATATTCACTTGAAAGGGAAGAGCCAATTAAGAGATATGGCAGAAATTTTAAACTTAACTCTTTAAAAAACCAATTTTCACAAAAAGCAAAATATATATTTAAAACAACTATAATAAAGGATTGAAGTATCCCATAGAAGCAATAAACGCAAAAAATATGGTACTAGTATATAAAAAAATGATAACAAAATCATTTCCAGAAAATGCAAAGATCCTTCTGCACAAAGAATTGTAGTACTTTCTGGTACAAATTTATCTCGTTTTTTTGCTCATTTTGGTAGTCATATTCAAATTTTTAAATGTACTGATGAAACTAATATCTATAAACTATTTATAAGTTCCATTCCAAAAAGTACAAGCATTTTTTTCGATAAAAATATCTTAGTAACAAATCCCTTCAGAAGTTCTCTAAAAATTTCGCACAAACATTTTTAGATAAATCAAAATGAAAAAGTATGTTTTACAACACTGAAAAATGTAGATTTTTTTTCTGTTTCTTTTTTTTACCGGCTTTTTAACTGTGTTCTACCTACATTTCATGATAATATTACAATTTCAAAATCACGATGGAGTTTAAATTGCGTATCTAATAACATTTATTCCAGCTAATCTTAAGACACATTACTCAGAAGTTACAAAAGAAAAAAAATTAAGTCATTTATTTCTCACTCTTTCATTATGTTCTTACTCATTTCTTGTTCGTATACGACTTCACGTATTTCGGCTTGCGATTATCGAATTTAATTTCGTGCTCTTCAACCTTCTTCAAATGAACCACGCGATACGAAGATTAAATCTGGGTTCAACTACAAGGAATGAGCTAAGAAAAACCAGAAGCAATGAAATAACCGAAAAACGCATTACAAAGATACTTTTCTAATTAACTGTTTTCGTTCTAGTTATTCTTATCAATATTACTTCTTTTCTCAAGGTAATGGAACTAAGTCTTGTTGAATGCAGTTTAAGGCTTTAAGTAATAAGAATTTTTTTCTCAAACTGTAAAAACTTTGATTCTTCAGTTTCTAAATGTAAATGAAGTAGAAAGAAAAAATATTCAAAGATTTTGTTTTACAATATATTATATAAAGCTTACATAATATAAGTTATATTATGTAAGCTTTATATAATATATTGTGAAACAAAATCTTTGAATATTTTTTCTTTGTGGCTAGTATTCTTTTAAACGTTACAATTATGTTATGAAACATTTGAAAGGAGACTAGCCACTTTTATTCCTGCATTTCTATGACGTCCAAGTTCTAAACTTAAGCTTTCAATTGTATTGAAAAACGTTATTATAGGCGTCGCCACTTAATTAAAAAAACTACTTGAATTTATCAAACGGAAGTGTAATTATCTTTAAATCCCTTATAACCTCACAGTATATTTCCGTGAAATTCATTCTTAGCGGATCTCTATACAGCAGGGGAAAGATGCTTGCCAAATTTCAAGTCTAGATCAAACAGTCCAAAAACGAAATTATTTTATACCTGAAACGATCCATAACCTCTTTTGGGAGTCGATTTCAACAAAACTCCTTTTTAGCAGATCCTTACATTTGAAAGAAAACATTCGTGTCAAATTTCAAGAATCCACACACACATTTTGAGAATCTCTACTTAACAAATAAACATGTTTACCTAATTTCAAGTCTGTAGTTCTAAGAATTCAAAAACGAAAACTCTTTATTTGTACATTTTCGTCATTCCCAGCAACTCTCCTTGGGAGTTAATATCCGTAAACCCTGAGACCACACATCTTAAGGCATGGGCCAACTGTGCATGTGCCCAGGGCCTCGACTGCAATAGGGGCCTCGTTTCATTCTCGACTCGACCTTAATAACATTATATTTGAATAATTTCAACGGTCAAATATTATTTTCAGGTGTATTCTCCGAAAAACTGGGAATTTCGGACGACATGTCAACTGTCTATATGTGATGACCGTCGTCCGCGTACAGGCCTTGGCCCTAAAATTATACCCCATCATTACTCATGCATTCAAAAGGCGGTCGAGCAGGTTTGTTAGATTGTAAGTCAAGCACATTTATTTGTTACTGGTTACTATTTTTACGGGTATTTGACAACGTATACTATGTACTGTCTACTTTTAAGGGTCATTGGTGAGACCTACTTTTGTGTACTGTCCCAGGGTCTACTTCTGAGTAGGGGCCCAGGATATCAAGAAGTCTTAAGCCATCCCTGCGTAAGCTCCATTCTTAACGGATCTCAACAAAGGAAACATATTTCACAAATTTCAAGCCTGTAGTTGTAATAGCTCAAAAAGAGAAACTTTCACATCTATAACTCACTTCTAATCTTCTCGTTACCCCTTTCCTTCGGCATAGAAATCGATTTCCACGAAATTCTTAGTGGATATCTACTTAACAAAAGGAAATATTTACCAAATTTCAGACTTTTAGGTCTAACAGCTTCGGAGATCTCGTGATGAATGGGAGTGAATCGCTTTTCTTCTATAAGTTACAATATAGATAAAAATTAAGTGACGTTGGTGATATATATATATAAATGGATGTTTGCATATATGACCTCGCTTCACTCCAACACCGTTCTACCGATCAGTATGAAAATTGGCATGCAAAGGTATTTTTTGTGGAGAAGGTTTTCGTGCTATCTTCTTTGTTGCTACAGCATATCAACTTATTCACCGTTCAATCAATCACCAAGTTGCCAATGTGGTCGCCAAAAATGATGCCAACTTGGCTCTATCAACAAAATTTCGCTATGTTTCCATTGAATCGTCATTATATTGTAAGAAACGGCGTTGCTTGCGAATATTAGAATTTTAACATAAACTAAATACAACAGAAAGTAATACTAACGTTTTTCACATCCAGATATAAATTATTTATACTATTTTAAGTGTTCATTACACAAAATGTGTAACAATGTGTTACTTTTGCTGAGCAGAAATCAGCTAAGGAAGGTATTTTCAAAAATCGACCCAGAAGAGAGTTACGGGGCGTTATAAATAAAAAAAAAATCCTTTTTATCAGTTATTAAATCTACAGACTTAAAATTTAAAAAATATGGTTTTTATGTTCAGTTGAGTATGAGAAAAGCTGCTTTTGTTTTATTTGCGATTCACGTAAAATTAACTCATTAAAAATTTCTTTATCCTTCAATCTGTTTTGTTTAATTTTTTAATTCACCCGAGCGAAGAACGGATATACCAGCTAGCATTTGTATAAAAATAAAGATCCCATTGTGTACAAAAATATGTGGATAATGTATTACAATACTTTCTAGTGCTATCATTATTTCATCAATACATTAAAAAAATTGTACGTAAATTTCATGATTCATAGAATTCTTAAAAAAAATTCTGAAACAAAGAATCAAACTTGTGAAGTAGTATAAAAATTTATAAAAATTATCTGCAATAAACTAGAAAAAATTCAAGAGATGAATCAAAGGAAATATCTGTAGTGATTTTCACTTTGTAATCGTATTGTCTTTTCGTAATCGCATTCGTTTTCTAATCGAAAACTTTGAAAGTATTAATTGGACAAAACAAAAAATAAATAAATTATATTTTTAAAAAAAACTAAAGAACACACGCTTTTATACTGAATCGAACTAAAAAGTAAAAAAAATGATTCTTAATATAAGAATAAAATGATGAACGAGAAAATTAATGTCATTGGGGTAAAAGCGTGGGGTGTTCTATAAATATATCAATTGTTAAAGTGTCTAACTTCTTTCAATTCGGAAATCGCCCCCCACGCTTTTACCCCAATTACATTAATTTTCTCGTTCATCATTTTATTCTTATATTAAGAATTATTTTTTTAGTTTTTAGTTCGATTCAGTATAAAAGCGTGTTCTTTAGTTGTTTTTTTTTTGTTGTTTTTTTTAATATAATTTTTTTTTTTCATTTTTTAGTTCGATCTACAATAAAAGCGTGTTTTTTAGTTTTTTAAACTGTCATTTATTCATTGTTGAATTTACCCTTGAGTTTGATATTTGGAGCCAGAATTATGCGGCTGCTGGAATAAGTCTTGATCTTCAATGGATTTTAATTAAAGGGTCTGAAGTGTATTTATTTTCTCTGTTTAAAGGGCCTCGTATGAGTCCCGTATCGTTATATTAGATTCCGTCTCTATAGAACCAGTCAGACAAATAAAATGTGTAATAAGAAGAAAAAAAGTTCGAATTAAAAAAAGGTAATGTACCATGTTTTTATAATGGACTAAAAAAGTATAAAATTCCTTCTTTACGTTTTTTTTTCCCCTTCTTTTTTCACATTGTCATCCACTTCTGAGCTGTGGTCCAAATTTAAAGTCTCTAACTCATCGGAAAGTCACACAGTTTAAAATCAATTACAAAATTCCACCCAAACAGACATTGAAGAAAGCGAGTTAATAAAAACATGGTAATATTAAGTGTTAATCGTATTTTCACCTTTTAAACGTATTGCTATAATGTTAATTCGTATCATCACTTCTAAACGTATTGCTTTATAAAAATAAAAAATATTTAGCAGCTAGAACATAAATTATTTTTTTCAGATCACGAGCCTTTTTTTTTTCTCATTTTCAGAAAAATGTTTATAGTAAGAAATTGATAACACCCACCCACGCTCCACTTTCTCACATACAGAACACTTTTTTGTTAGCTTTATTTTCATAAATCACAAGTGTTTTGTATACTTGCATATAAATATCTAAATTAAAAACACTCGCTGTAGGGTTACACCTTTTTCTTTTAGTCCTAAATCTGGAATTAGCCGCCAAATCTGGAAATGGTATATCGAATTAGTCGCCAAATCTGAAAATTTAATGTGCAATAAGTTGCCAAATCTGGAAGTGGAATATGGAATTGTCGCCAAATCTGATTATCGTGATTCCTGATGATCCTGATTAGAACAATGGAACAAAATTATAAAATTATTGTATCATCATCGGACCTTGACAAGTGTGAAAAATTTCGAATTAATCTGACCTTTTTAAGTGGGTGAAAATCGAGTTCCAAGATTCCGTTACATGCAAGTGAAATTTATAAAAGCGTGTTAAAATGCCATAATGCTCGTTGAACCCCTTCTGGGCAGCCAATAAGAGTCTCTATCCTCATCCATCACTGACCAATCAGAGAGCAGTATCTCAGCTCTCAATCGAGCAGCTTTTTAGGGAATTTTAGAAAATTCTCAGTCAAGACGCTACTCATAGCCACGCCACCAGATCGCCTCCAACCAACCAATAGCCAGCAAGTCTCTCCGCAAAATGTAAAATTCCACAAAAGTCGCTCCAACATCTCAGACTTGCATGATATGGGATTGAGAACTGATTTTCAGTCCAGACGCCCACAGACACATCGTAATCAAGCGTAATCAAAAATGCTCGTTGAGTCTCTATGCGCAATGTTGAAAGGATTATTACTTCGTTTTTTCAGGGAAGAGTTGAGCAACTGCTTTCCTATATCAACATTGTAATTATAGTTTTAAAAAGTTATGGAGAGAGATTTCTTTAGCAAATTACATCTTATGCTTTGTTAGAAACATGGCGATTATATAAAAATTGAGTTTATCAACGGTTGTGTAAACGTCTTATTTGTGGGGCTTCATGAAAATACAGTAATGTCCCGAATTACGCTCCCCTGACTTACATGAATTCGGAGTTACACGATTTTCAAATCTCGTAAATTCGTCTTTTGTTTGAGAAAAAAAATTAGTGAAATTGGTAACGGATTGAAGAATTCGCCGATCTTGACAGGCAAATAAATTTAGAAGAGGATAGTGATGACATTCAAAAACTGTGGATTTCCACAATCAGGAGCTGACAATTGATGAGCTCGTAGAAATGCATGAGCAAAAGCAAGACATTGAAGAATTCTGAGTCTGTAGATCCAGTGCAATGAGAAGATCGAATGACCTTTGGGAATTTGACAGAAGGCCTCAGTTTAATTGAAAAAAAGGGTTACAAATTTTGGAAAATATAGTATCGAATGATGGGCATATTTTTTATGTGTAACATCTTTCCTCTCGATTGCTGGAGATTTGTGGGAGTGATTTCGTGAAAAGGGACGGAAATGCGTAACAGGAAGTTGGGGAAGCGCGCGCTATTCAGTGAAGTTCTGTTTTTTCTCCTTCATTCGGGAGGGGCTCCGCCCCCACCCCACCCCCTGCGGTCTAGGCCGTGGGATCTTTGTTTTTGTTTTCTCAATTTAGGATCAGAGAAGAAGCTAAGTCCTTTAGGCAGAGACGCGATTAGACAATGACGAACGAGTTTCAATACCTGACTTCGATTGCTGCGTACAATTTAAATGACCGGGCCACAGAGCAGCTGGTGTTGCGATCTATCGTACACAGAAAAACTCACATGTTGTGGCTCGACATATGGATACTACTTATCGTCAAACAAGTGGACTGGGTATTGTTAGTCAATATATTGGGGACATATGTGCGGCAAAATGCTTATTTGAAAATGGACGAACAGTGATTTCGGTGGTTGTATATATTTCTCCGAATCAAACGGTTCAAAAAGTTAAAAATTTCCTGCATTTTTTACTTTTACCATATACCGAAGGTGGTTCTGCTTTTTTTTTTTTTTTTTTAACTATCACTCGCTTCCCATGATTTTGAGTGGTGATTTTAAAGTTAACTTCAGTTTGCTAGAAGCCGAGCTACTCATAGCTTTTTTGAATGATGAACTCAAGCTCGAAATGAACACAAATCGAAATGTTTCGACAACTAACAGTGGTACTGTTATTGACGCTATTTTACACAACGGTTTTTAAATACTTTGAAAACACAATTAATTATATGTGTCATATTTTAGTTATCATAAATTATCATTACCGCTCTTCCCCAAATTGAACAAGAATAATTATTTTTGATAAAAAAATTGCATTACTCCTTGTGTTAATTAAATAAAATTTTCATTAAAGATATAATTATTCCATAGAAAATTATTTCCAATCATACTCGATTCATTTTTTTTTTCAGGATTTAAGTTGCTATTGCTAATTTACCACAATAACATGCCAGATGTTACACATCGTATACGACTACTGTAAGGCTCGTTTCTTTTTTTAACAAAACAAGGAATAAAAAATTATTAGCATACTACGAGGAACTGCGCAGGAGAAGAAAAAATATTTGAACCGGTGGATACTTAGTTAGATTTTATGAAACCTTCTACATCAAAACTTCAACTTATGATTTTTCATGAATATTACCTAAGATTTTATTAAACATTTTTTCAAAATTATAATTTTCTTTCCTATTCGGCCCGAACTTAAAATAATTTATATGTGAAATCATACCCCGACTTAAATTCGACTTACGTGTTTATCATTCTCTCAATCTCACCTATCACATAAGTTTGGGGTATTACTGTAGAGGAATTTTGTACCATCTTAAAGTTAATATAACACCGGGTGACCAAAAGTATGTGGTTGTACTTTCAAATTTTAATTATAAATAAAAAAATATATTCACTAACGGTTTATTACGCTCCACAAAGAAAGTACCAAATATATTTTGCAATGTTTTAATGCACGATTTCAATGTGCACAGCATCAATCGACCGCCTCACATCGAGTAACGTCATCTCAGCTTCTGCTGTGGGGAGGGAGCAGATTTTGATTTTGACAATACGCCACCTATCGTCATAAATCTTTCATACCACTTATAAACTGTGGATCTTGAAGATGGACTTCGTTTAAAGGTGATCCAAAATTTAGGCTGTACATGTGCTGCAAATTTAAAGTCGATAAACCATGCAACAGCTTGCGCTTATTTTTGTAGTGAAGACATTTTTAAAAGATTACGCTAAACGTTGACATTGCACTATCAGTTTACACTTCATTAAATATAAACTTTAATCCTTTTCTTATGGAATATATAAAGAAACGTAAGAAAAATCTTTGCTTGTGTTTATTTTTATTTCATCTGTAGCGATTCCATCTATATAAGCCAGTAACTACCTCCGCACCATGGTGATCATCTGGTGTAGTGGATAAGTTACTCAGCTTTAGACCCGAAGGTTCCGAGTTCTGTCCCGCCGGATAAGCGCGCCACTTCATTGGTGACCCTGGCTGAACTCAGAAAAAGGCAACCTTCTGAACTGTCGTGGCGCCATCTATCCACCGCAAATGCAACCAAAAAAGCCGTCGCATAGTGACGCAATCTTCAAGCAGTCACATGGTGACGCAACCCTCAATCCCTCCCGCACGAATGACGCAACCAGCAAAAGCCGTCACAACTAGTGACGCAGCAGCTAACACGCTTGATTTAACAAATACATCGTTCGTTCGCCTATCCACCGACTCACTGGTGGGGGAGTATGTAGCGGTATCATCTACATAAACCAGTAACAACTTCCACACCAAGGTGATCATTTTGGTGTAGTGGATAAGTTACTCGGCTTTGGATCCAAAGGTACCGAGTTCGGACCTCCGGATAAGCACGCCACCTCACATCTTTGAAAATGTAGCCATACTTTTCGGACACCTATGTTTTGGAATAAAATATATAATCTTAACGAGACGCTTTAATAGTAAACTGAAAACAAAGAAAGTTATAGATTTAATTTTTGAAAATGCTACATAAATCAGAAAATAAATACTTATAAAAACTAAGTCTTAACTATAAGTCTTGAGATGGAACTAATATCGAATGCTCACGGAAAATAAATTAACGAAAAAACAAAGTTCGAAAAATTACATTGAAACATTAAATACTTCATAATAGCATTTCTGCTCAGAAATTCCATAATTGAATATTAAATCAGGTTTTTTCATTTATTAAATAAAATTATTTATACAGGAAATACTAAGGGTCTTATTCAAACGGTAAAAATACTTGATCTCAGAGCACTCAGATTTTTTTCTTTTTTACTCATACATAAGAAAACTTATAAACTTCATTTATTTGGCAAAAGGTTCAAGAGTTTTAATGAGACATCAAGTGGATTCGAATCTTAACTCATTTGACACACAAAGATAACACGTCTCGCTCAAGACGAAAAAAAGTAACTGGAAAGCTTAATGCCATTTTAATTAGTGTAACTAATTTAGAAAGACTTAGAACTTCGGCACAGATGTTTTTCAGTTACCCACTTCTTCAATACATCCTTTTTTCTTTAGATTCTAATTTCTTAATTGAAACACTATATAAAAATAAGAACAAATTTTTTTTTTTCAAATTAATGAATGTTTGAAGTAGAAAATATTGTTGGTTATAAAATAAGTAGAGCTAATTATTAATAACGTCCTCAAAAATGTGAGTTGGGTGCAGAATTGTGTTAAAAATGAGCTCAGTAATGATCAAGTTTGTATGAATAATATAGCAAAGTAATAACTTATATTATTTTATTTAATAACTTTAGTTTGGATTACTTTTTTTATAATAGTAAATATATTCTTATAATTAAATTAGTGCTAAATATGTGAATTGAAAATGCAATGATTAAAATAATTTTCTTACCAAATGGTATTAAAATGTGATGCAAATTTTTACAGTTAAAATAAGTACAAATTTTTAAAATGTAGTTAAAATTAGCGTTGGTAAATATTAAATCCTTACAAAACATAGGAAAGTATAATATAGTAGATAAAAAATCATCCTTAAAATATTCGTTATTATATTATTTATAACTAACATAACCGTCAAATAAACCATTATAAAAAACTAAAACAAAGCAAATAAATCATAAAAATCATAAAATGCTTATAACATTCAATTAAAGATATTTCAAACAAAATATAAACATATATTATTCAAAATCTCCCTAAAATTACACCATTTTATTTTATTTCTATTCTAATATACACTCATGTGCAAAATTAAGGTCACAAACATAAAATAAGTGGAAACTGAAGAACTATCTAATGTGTTTCCACGAAATTTAGCACAGAGGCTTATTGCAATGTCAGAAAGAATATAGCAACATAGCTATATGGAAAAAATTTTAATTGCAAATTAAGATACAAGTCATATCAAAAAATGTGAAATCATGAATAAGAGAGGAAGTATTTAACTCGGGAAGAGTGTGTCTAATATGCAGTGTGACCACTATGAGCTGCTATAAAAGCCTCACAACGAGCTACCATACTGTTTATGAGGGTGTCAATGAGAATTTGTGGCAACAACGCCCATTTTTCCAAAAGTGGGATTTTAATCCCTTCAGATGGGAGCTACTCTGAGAAATGGCTTTTTCTAGACCATTTCAAACATGTTCAATAAAATTGTGACCCGGAGAACTCGAAGGTCAATAAATGTAAAGAATATCCGCTCTTTCATGAAATTCATCAACGCTGTGTGGCCACGCATTAACATCCATTAAAATGTAATGTGAGCCCATTAGCACCCAGCAAAACCTCACATAGGCTTCCAGGATCTGATTCCTATAGCACTGTGAGTTGACAGTACACGCATCAAAAATGAACAGTGGTGTACGACTGCGCAACAATATGCCACCCCACACAAGGATTTCTTTGCCACAAATCTGTCGATTTTTGTTACATAGGAAGAATGAAAGAGAGCTCCATTTTCTCTCCAGGTAAATACTCGACGTGAACCCCTTTGGTACATTTCGACTCATCACTGAAAAGAACATGCCCCCATTCTTGTGGTGTTCACAACTCCACGATATTCGGTGTTTCCTGTTTATGCAGTCAAGAGACGCTTAAAACTGGACACCGGGCATAAACGTCATTCTTTACAAGACGGCTGTGGAATGTTTGCCTGGAAATTATTCTTTCAGAGACACCAAAAAGGTCACGAGCAAGCTGAAAAATCGTTGTCCGCCTACGTTGTCATGCGCTTAATGTGAAGTAGCGATCCTGTGCAGTTGTTGATGCTCTGTGGCGACCTTGATTGACCTTCCTGGTGACAGTACCACTTGTTTGGAATTGATTCCATAACCGGAGGACCACTTTCGAGACACTTGTAACCATCGAACCCTCTTCTCTTGAGACGGGCCAGCTTCAAGCCTGCCAGCCGGCTATCCATCTCAAGGAATCATCTAAATGATTATGCGAAGTCATTCTCACTACTCTCACTACATACAGACTAATTTGTTTGTTTAAATGCAATATTCACAAAACTGGAGGCAAAATTCCCATATGTGTGAACGGTCTCAATCCAGTAATTCTGCAAAAACTAACGCTAAGCATCACTTTTTCCTAAAATAAAGGCTGTTATTGTACTACCCGTTTTTTTTTAATTTATGAAGTACAAATTCTATCAGTTTTCTTGGAGGCATTTTAAAATTATGACGAAAAATATGTTTGTGACCTTAATTTTGGACTAAAAATATATAATTATGAAAATTAAAATATACTATATATAAATATACAAAAACATATGAATAAATAAGATCCAATTTAAATTCTTAGCCAAAACACTTTATGTAAATCAAGTAATGAAAATTGAATACAAAATTTGATTTTATACTTGGATTGAAGAAAAATCTTATTTAGATAAAATTTATTTTGTTTATATCAAAAATATTGATTTCTGTCCATGTTATAAACATCTGTTCTTTAAAATTTTAAAAATAAAAGTGCACTCCCAAATTACTCTCTCTGAACATAATAACTTCATGAGAACCATTTACGTCGGCATTAGGTAAATAACGAGCAATAAAATATATTGGTAAAGAAGCATTATTGTTATGTAAAAGCATTACTTTAAAGCATCCCTAATAATAATAAAATCAATGAACGATCTCCGAAGTGATCAGTCAAAGTAGCTATTAGAAGATAAATACGCCAAAATCCCGAGAATATATTTTAGCAAAATGCAAGCGATCATTATTGAGAAAAATAGTATAATGTTAACTCTTTTTCTTTCACTGTTTTGTCACAAAATTGATTCAACAAGAGAAAATTAATTATTTTTCAATTGAAATACTAAATGTTAAATGCTTTTGTTTGGAAGCATTAAACTATGCTCTAAATTATTCATTTACTATAGAGTAATTTTTTTGTGATTTAGTAAACTTTTTTTCAAGACATTTGCATAAATTAAAAAATTTTCACAAAAACATAACTCTGTGTCAAAATTTAATGATGAATTAATAGTTTGACTGTTTCTTGGATTAACTACAAAGTATTTAGAATACGATTGACTAATTCTATGAAACAGAGGATGAACTAAATCAGGGGTTCTTAAACTTTTCGGGATGGAGACCTCATTTTTTTGTACAAAAATTTTGTGAGACCACATATGCATTGCGCAAAATGTGCAAAACAAATTAAATAAATGGTTTTATTATGTTTTAATTCAAAAAATCCTTCATTGTATGTATTTTAGTCTTGTTTATATTTCAGATACAATGTGTTATACTATTTGCTAACAACGAACAAATTATTTCAAAAATCCTAAAATTTTTAGGGACCCTATTGCAAGTCACGCTATCTCATTTGGGGGTAGTTTAAGAACCACTGAACTAAATAGCTATTTTTTTTAAAAAAATAATAACTATAAGCTATCCCCTTGAGGAATAAGATAAAAATAAAGCTTTATATGGGAAAATAAACAATCGTCTAAAAAGGAGAGAAAACTGCAGAAAAGAAGAAGAATATACAAATTCTTGAAATTTTACCAATTAAGGGTAACTATACTAATTTATTATTATTTTATTCATTATATTAAGTACTATTACATATATATTGAGAAATTAAAAATTGGTAAAAGTGGTCATTTGAAAAGTGGCTAAGTACAATTTATGGTAGCTAAAACAAGAGCTTCTACCTGGTTTGTAGATTAGAATAAAATTGCAAAAACACTAAATATATATTTTATTTTATTTCAAATTTACATCATATATAATAAGCAGAACAGTTATATCTTCTGCTCTCACAGCATCAATCAAACTTATCTTAAATTTCTTAATCTAAATTTCAACTTATTCCGACTCCTTCTGGGTGAGAAAACTTTATAAACTAAAACTAAATATACAATTCACTACATTCCTAACTTCCCGAAATGGTTTATTTGCATAAGCCAATTTTGGGAATTGAACTGGCTTAGAGGGAAGAAATAGAATTGATCAAACAGAATAAAATAAGAATCAATAAAATAAAAGTTAACGTCACAAATTTAATAACGCTTCATGAAAACTAAAACAATGTGTAAATGTTTTACAAAAGAGAAAAAAATCATTAAGTACTTTTTAGAATTGTCTGTTGTTGCTTTTTACTTTGATAAACAGAAGTACATCCATTCTTGTAGATTATTAGTTTGGACCATTCTGTTGTAGTAACAAAAGGAAGAAAAATTACATAATATTAAATCCATTTCCTTCATATATGAGATTTTATCTAAGGTCTTTATTTCTTTAAACTTAATACCTAAATATGCATGATATGCTTTATTCTGATAGAATATATTATTTTAGCACTACATTTTTCCCCAACCAAACTATGACAAACGTAAAATAAATCCGAGGTACTAATAGAATTTTTTAATATTGTAATGTATTAAATTTATGTAGAAACACTTGTAAAAATATTAATACATATGTGGTGATGGTATACATTTAAGCCAGTAACTGCCTCCGGACTGAAGTGATCATTTTGGTTCAACGGTAAGTTATGTGCTTACGGAACGGAAGGTAGCGAGAACGAATCTCCTTCGTTGGTGATCCTGGGAACTTTGAGAAAAAAAACCGCAACCTTCACGCAGCAGTCGTGGCGCCATCTATTCATGGAAAATGCAACCAAGCCGTCAGACACATGACGCAACTAACAAAGTCATGAGACACATGACGCAACCAACAAGCCGTCTCACACAAATAACGCATCCTACAAGCCGTCACATCTAAAATGACGCAACAGACAAGCCGTCACACCTAAAATGACGCAGCAGACAAGCCGACCGAAACCTAATGACGCAAGAACTCACACGCTAGCCATAAAAACGATATCGTTTGTTCACCTACCGACTCACTGGTAGGGGAGTGTGTGGTGGTGGTACCTATATAAGCCATTAACTGCCTCCGGACTGAAGTGATCATTTTGGTTCAGCGGTAAGTTATTTGCTTACGGAACTGAAGGTGTACCGAGAACGAATCTTCTTCACATAATGTTAAAAAAATTAAAGCGAGTAATATAATTTGTGTTTCAACGAGAAAATTGCTTAAAATGGTGGTTTCATAAATCTGAAGTTGTAATTAAGTTATGGAAATAAAAGCACTTTATATCCTCATTTATATTCTGACTAAAAAATAATTTTTTTCTGCTATTTATAATCATTGCCAAATCATATTAAGGTATTAAATATACCATGAAATAAGAGTTGGAAATATAATTTATTTTATTCTTCTCATTTAAAAGTTTTTTAAAACTATAATGCTAAGGATAATATTATCCATAATTGAAAACAGCATGTAATGATGGGGGAAAATCTTTTTTGCACACAATCTATCTTTACTTAAAAACATTTCGATTTTGTCGAATTTCTTGTGCTTGTAAACGTGGGAATTTCCTATAATGTTTTAAGAAATTCTAATTTAAAATTTTGTTACAATCTTTGAATCTAAACCAGTGCTTCTCAAACTCTCAATGTTTGCAACCTAATTTTCAATCATAATTTTCATCACGTCCCCCTCCATTCGATAACAATGCATTGAATTCAATAATAATGTACTTTTATGCAAAAGCTACAATACGACTTTAATTATAACTGTACAAATTATCAAGATAAGTATTACATTTTGTATATAATTTTGTATATGACAAGCCCATGGGTAAACTAACTTCTGTTAACCCCTTCAGGACCGGCGAACGGAGAAGGAAACGTTTCCCCTGGTCCGTTCTTTCCGACAGTATACGCACGCATTGGACCTGGCGAATTTCACTGCTAAGCCTAATTTCTTTTAAAAATTCATCTAAAGTCTTTAATGAAATCAAATACGCTAAAATTTGCAATCTACTATGATTGATAATATCCGAATACACACAAAAATTTTCAATAATTTTTTAAAAAGTAAACAATAGCGAATTTTAAGGAAAATATTTTCCTTTTAATAAAAAAAAAGTTTTCTTTATGAATGTCTAATGTCCAATTAACTAATAAACTTTCCATCTTTTTTTAAAATTTAGTCAAAATATAACCAAAAATCCCTAGCGCAATAAATCACGAATCTTTAAATGCTCGATTCTCTCGGAAAAGTTAAACATGTTCAGTTGTTTACATTCATAAATATCCCCGGTCTAATTTTAAAAAACTCGAAGCCGAAAGCACATTTTGAAGCACAAAGTTTTGTGAAACATTATCCGGAAAAAAAAACGGACTTTAACCGCCATCTAGTGCTTTCAAAAAATTGTTTAAAAACTTTCCAAACTCAAATTACACCGGTGTCATCAAGGGCCTCAGAGCAGGGAAAATACAATCACATATATGATACCGTGGCTGGAGGAAGAAACGCGTGAACATATATATGTGATCATGGTTCTGAACGGGTTAACTTAGCCTATTATTTTAGTATGGATGAATTAATAATGAAATACTTTGCGCAATACTCGTATATTTGTCAGTGTATTATGTCAGTGCAAATATGTATTTCATTTATTATGTGTGCCAGAATGTATTTTCTTTTGCCTCCTTTCAGTAAATTAATATTTTTAAATAATCTTTTATTTTCGACTTTTCGGTATGCGTGCGCCCTTTTGGTAGAACTAACACGAGGGGGGCGGAGGAAGGCGCGCCCCACAGTTTAAGAAACTCTGATCTAACCCATTCAGCTTTAAATTCGAGCAAAACATCGCCACTGATTGAGTTAAATCTCGATGCGTGTCAAATATTAATAAATGAAGTTGTAAGTTATTTCATCTAAACTTCTTAATTCGTTTGTTCATGGCATGATTGTAAAGGAACAGACTTGTTCAGAAACAGGCAATATAAAAGTCATGATCCTGCATTTTAAAATCCTCACGTTCCTAGGATTTGAAAGTACCAGTGAGCAACCCACAGCTCAATTATCCTCTTCTTTAATTGACCATACTTTAGAATTACGAGATCTGTCAACATTTGTCCTCCTGTATGTTCTAGTTGAACGTTAATTCAATTCAAACAAAGCAGTAATTATTTTGAAATGACTAGAGGGGTTTCATCAAATTTATCTCGATATTTACTATGAAAAACAAATATTTGTCGTCTATCAAATATTCACGAGCCTTTCTCCGTTAAATCGTTTTTTCTTTCATTTCTTCATTTGTGTTTCATTCAAAGCCAATTCCAAAGAGTGTTATGAAAATTTAAAAACATAGTTTATTTTGACAATAATTTGGAAAATTTATCCGAGTAAAAGAATTTTCATTTGGTAATCTAATAACATTTTGAATTTAGTCTCACAAGAAACCATCAAATGAAACAAAAGACTCGAAATTATATTTAAAAAAAAATTTTCTGAACATTCTAAATTGAATTCAAGTAATTCAGTTTTAAGAAATGAATACAAATTAAGCCTTCAGCTTTCTCTTCTGAGAGAACTTAATTTATTTATCCATTCTGAAAAATAATCTGAGCTCACATATTTTTAACTCTTCTAAATACTCTCCTATAAACTTCTGCTATAAACTACAAAAATTTGTCGTTAATAAAGTTTATAGCTGCATTTCCTTTTGTAAAAATTGCGCGATTTATGGCTGTAATTGCAATCTCACTTTGGATGAAATCCTGTAAAAATCGAAATAAAATAACAAATAAAGAGAGAAAGGTAGAAAAAAAGACACTTGCAAAAACAAATAATAATTTTTAGGTTTTGCTGCAGGGTTTCAAGGAAGCAGATTCAATTTCTCTATTTTTGATTCAGTGATCTTTTTTATATTTGAATTGAGTGAAAAATGAAGACCATATTGGAATACACACATGTGAATGAAGTTTATAACATATGTCTTCCTGGAGGCATGAGCTTCCTGTCATGTTCCGAACAGTAGAAAGCAAACCTAATGGGATACGAAGTAACGAAAAGGATAAAAAACAAATATCTTCTTGAATTTTTATCATTTTTTTTCAATATAATTCCGCGTGTGATGTAACATGTGTAGATATAAAACTTTACTAGAAGCTATACAATAGGCTTCTAATAAAAAAAATCTCGCAAATATTGAATTCAACTTGCAATGCGAGAATTCTTTTTTTAAGAAATTGGTTATTGGGAAAGTTGTCTGTAGGGCTCACGTCAAATTTTTATGAAAAGTTCTCAAAGGCATAAGATACATATTTTCTGAATTATATACAGGTGCTAATTTGTCCAACCAAATCTATCCATCTTTACCCCTTAACTTAAAATATTATTCGATTCTTCGAAAACGTTAATAAGCAATCAATCAATCCGGTCCGGAATAAACGCATGTAGTTTCCAAAATTTTTATATTTTCGAATATCCTGTTGTCTAAATATTCTGTTCAAGGCTTTATAATCAAAGAAGCATCAAAACATCATGATTCTCCGGGTAAACATAATTTTAGAGATCCCTGTATATGCTAATTGTAGATAGTTTCCTGTAAAAAATAAAACTAGTTCAGATTCACTTTTAGGTGGTTCATAGCAAGAGAAAGGTTTTTACAGATACACTTCGGACAGCTTTTGGAGGAGGCTATCCGAATTTCTCTGGAATACCAGTTGGCTTATGGTGATCGCTTTGTCTGAGTAGTCAATTTTTTTCTGATTATCAAGCTGCAGTACAGGCCATTAGTTCCTCGAGTTCGCCCTCATCGGATAAAATCTTCCAACATCGGCAATATCTACAAAAATTTGTTTTAAAATCAAAACGTGTGGATTTTCTCAACGGGTTCCCGTTCACTGTGGCATCTTGGGGAACGAATAAGCCCACAGCCTCGTGGAAAAAACTCGCGACTACAACAAATAAAATCTATGTATTTGATACAATCATTTAAAATTTGAAATATCAAAATTAAAACTTGAAATATCAAAATAAAAATTTGAAATATTCAAATCAACCCTAACTAATCACATGAACTGTTTACCGTACCTGGCTTTCTGTAGCCAATGTCAGTTCATAAATAATACATATCATAACATTTAATAATTAAACTAATATTTTATTTATCGGACACTTATTAAAACTCAGTCTCCTATTTATTAACAATGTTTATTATGTATAAATAAAAATTATTGACATTAAATACAGTCTATGCTATAAATATATTTCTGATAGTTCTTAAATGAATTCTGTGAACAATATTAGCCATTTAAATAAATAAATAGTTGATGAGGTTTGATAATATTAGTCATATTTTTAATAATAATGATATTAAACTCTGTGTGTGTGTGTGTGTGTGTGTGTGTGTGTGTGTGTGTGTGTGTGTGTGTGTGTGTGTGTGTGTGTGTGTGTGTGTGTGTGTGTGTGTGTGTGTGTGTGTGGTGGTGTGTGGTGGTGGTGGTGTGTGTGTGTGTGTGTGTGTGTGTGTGTGTGTGTGTGTGTGTGTGTGTGTGTGTGTGTGTGTGTGTGTGTGTGTGTGTGTGTGTGTGTGTGTGTTCACTTAAATTTTCTCTGGATGGCTTTTACTCGATTCCCACATAATGGTCGTGTGCTCCCTAAGATTTCACGTTAAAATTTATTTTTAGTTTACCGGCCTAAAATCCCAATTTTATCATCTAAAGAACTACCACGAGCTTTCGAGTTTTTTTAAACAAGGTGATGGAATCTTGCATCATTCGTATATTCCGACCTATCACATAAGTCTGCACCGGAAATCACATTATTCCAAAAGCTTCCGGTTGAGAAAAACTACAAAGCTGAAATAGCCAGAGCGTACAAAGCATGTTTTTGTGTATCTTTAAAATGTCCACGTGTCTTTGTGGTGTTTCGTCGCTGTTTGAGTTGTGTGTGCTTCAGGTAATTAAATAAATGTACAACTAAAATTACAAGAATCTTTTTCTATATTTCAACGATTTCAACAATGATTATATTCTCGCCGTGCTTTCATATGAAGAGAACCAGGAACACGCACAATCTGTGCCTTCCAATCCCCAACAAATCAACCATTACGGCAGCGGATGTTAAATAGTCTGGGCAGACATCACATTAGATGGCCGCACTCACCTCTATGCCTTTGAAAGAGATAATGTGACTGCTGCGTAGTATAGGGAGGAACTCAATATTCCCCTTTTATCGAGTGCAGTTGGCTTTGATTTTATTTTATTGAAATACAACGCAAGGGCCATAGAGCTCATCTGGTGCTTGAATTTCTGGAAAGTGAGGATATTCGCCAAATGTTTTGGTTAGTTAGCAAACATAATCTCTATACAACATGCCTGAGACGCTCTGGAGAAGGCAATTGCAACTCCCAAATTCCCTTCGAGAACCGTTCAAGGCCTGAAAACAGAGGTTTTGAGTGAGTGAGACCCCAAATTCCTTTATTTCTAGTACAAAATGACTGTATGAGGCCTGTTTATATGAAAGAGGGAACCATACTCCCTATTAGCCATTTTTTTTTTTTTTTTTTTTTTTGCTATATTCTGCAACTTCTGTTTCATACTTTCTGCCTTCGATGAGCCTTACGCATGATCACGCGTGTGTACTTTAACTGATGAATGTTTTTTATATCTACTAATCCTATATACATATAAAATTTTATTAAAATCCGTCCTGTATTTCTAGAGATTATCAGCACAATATAATAATTTTCTTAATTTTGAACTCCAGTGTAGTTACAAATAAAGAAAAGTTCAGAATTATTTACATACAATACGCGCTCATTGCTCATCACAGAAACTGTTAATTTGATTTTTTTACAGATATTTATCTTTTTTCTAATTTATGTCTTCGTCATGTTTAGTGATGATAAAAGTTTTCTAATTAAATGACAAATGTATCTAAAATTATTTAAGAGAATAAAGCAAATATAAGAGCTCTTTCCTTTATCGTATTATTGGATCCATACTAGACTATTCTATAAAAGCAGTGTTTGACCTTTAAGTGACCTTAAGTCATTAGGAACACAAAGAAATGCTTGGACTAACACGGGAGCATTTTATCTTAAGCATAAATTGCTCTAAATTAAATTATCTAACATATTTTACTAGTCCTTCTAATTCTGTATTCATTTTATACCATTCCCTTTTTTTTCAGAATAAAGATATGAAAACCGTTTATTTTGTATTCATAAACAAAAACTATTTACCATTTATAGGAAACTTCAAATTTAAACTAAATGTATTTCCTGAACTACTTTTGGACACTTTTCACTAAATTGAACATCATGTATTCCTTCTCAATACATTTAGAGATAAAAATAAAGGAATACTATTACTTACTATTAATGGTCCATACATGCTTTCATCATTGACTCTGCAACTGACAGCAAATAAACTAATAAGATGTTTAGGTTGTTTAAGTTTACCGAAGACGACATTTCCGGTGCACCACGATTTGGATCATTAAATAGGAGATGTTTCTGCTTGTCTGTTACATTTTCTAGAAACTACTCATTTTCCTCTGATCATTTACATTTTATCCTTATTTCTATGAGAGTTTTGTCATGTTACATACCACATATTAAAATATCTTTATAGAATAAAATATTCTTCTTAACAAATTAATACAAGCTGTAATGCCATAAAAACGGACAAAAAGACATCAAACTTTTCGTGCTTTTATTACAGTGAGAAAACTTAAATTTTCTATCATTTATCAATCGATGAAAACAAAGAAATATAAAGAAAGTTTTTGTCATAACAAGAATCATTTAAAAAATTTCACTGTACTTATTTTTTCATTTCATGCTGTCAATAGTTTAAAAATTTATCCTTTATTCAAAGGATCTAATGGGTATTGTATCAATTCATAATCAACTAATTAAAAATAAAATAGCAACAAGAAATGACCTTTTTGCATGACATTATTTTTCTTAATTTCTTTAATACTTGGAAAGATGAACATATTTTCGTTGACATAGTTCTGAATTTTTATCTACGTGTTTATTCCTGATTATACAATACAATATTTTAATACTTTGTGAATTTTATTGTCAATTTGTTGCTTAATTTTCTAAATAGTTATTTAAAAATACTATTTGTACAAAAAAAGTTATATGATAGTAAATTTGATAGAAAACTTGAAGAGAGATACGAGCAATATAAATTGTTAGAAATGTTTTCCGCATTTCTCAGGTAAAGAATTCATTACCAGATGATAATTATATTCTTTTTAGCACGCTTTTATAAGTTTCATTTGCATGTAATGGAATCTTTGAACTCGAATTTTACCCACTTTAAAAAGTAAGTTTAATTCGAAATTTTGCACACTTGTCAAGGACCGAAGACAATACAATAATTTTATAATTCTGTTCAATTTTCGTGATCAAGACTAATTCCATATACCACTCAAAGATTTGACAAATTATTGCATATACCATTTTCAGATTTGGCGACTAATTCCATATACCATTTCAAGATTTGGCGACTAACTCCAGATTTAGTGACTAAAAGATTAAGGTTCAACCCTTAAAAGGAATGCACACTTGTGGTTTAGAAATAAAATAAACACAAAAGTGTTCTTTATATGAGCAAGGGTAGGTTGGTGCGTCAGCTATTTCTTACCATAATTTAAACAATTGTCTAGTGTTTCTGAAAATGGAAATTAAAAAAAAAAGACTCGTGCATGTGAAAAAAAACAATTTATGTTCAAACTGCTAAATATTTTTTATTCTTACAAAGCAATACATTTGTGTGTGTGACTAATGGCACCTGTCTGACGTAGTCAGATCGAGGCCCACGAAATTCATCATGGCATAGGGCTGGATTGTACGCCTGTCGTTAGCCGTAGCTTTGAGCACCATGCAGGTGACAGTACGTTTTGGCTTGGTTCCACCCCAATTTTGAGGGAGAACACCCCAGAGGTCATCAGGGGCCTCCCACCTCTCTTCCCCTTCCACCAACCTCACGAGAGGACTTGCCACTCGACGGCTATTTAGAGTACCCCCATGCCACGAAGGCACTATACATTTACTACAAACATCCATGCCTTCTCCAGGATTCGAACCCAGGCCCTACGGCACAGAAGACAGCGTCGCTAACCACTATACCGGATGGGCGACAGCAATACGTTTAGAATTGATGATACGAATTTATATTATAGAAATACGCTTAGAAGGTGATAATACGATTGACATTTAAAGTTTCTGCTTAAAACACTTTGATTTGACATGCATCTACAGAGACGAAATTTTTGAGATATAACGATATGGACTGATCCGAGGCCCCGTAAACGGAGAGAATAAATACCCTTCAGACCCATTAATTAATATCCATTGAAGAGCAAGACTAATTCCAGCAACTACTTAATTCCCCTTCCCCTGATCCAAATACCAAACTCAAGAATAAATTCACCAATGAGTAAACGATAGTGTGAAAAACTAAAAAAAAACACGCTTTTAATATAGATCGAACTAAAAAATGAAAAACAAATAAAAGTTTTAAAAAACTGAAAAACACGCTTTTATAGTGAATTGAACCAAAAAGTTAAAAAAAAATAATTCTTAATATGAGAATAAAGTGATTAACGAGAAAATTAATGTCATTGGGGTAAAAGCGTGGGGTGCTTTGTACTACATTTTTACACTAACTTAGCCTTTCGGAGTAGAACTAGTACGAAATTATAACAATTAATATAGAGCACCCCACGCATTTACCCCAATGACATTAATTTTCTCGTTAACCATTTCATTTTCATATTAAGAATTTTTTTTTTTTTTACTTTTTAGTTTGATTCACTATAAAAGCGTGTTTTTCAGTTTTTTTAAACTTTTATTTGAATAATATTACAAAAGGTTAAATTCTCGTTGTGAGATGGGATTCGTCATCTATTTTCGATTGTGTGAAAATTTTAACTAGTTTATGCAAATGTAATAAATGTATATAATATTAAAATACATATAACATCATTTAAAATTAATCCCTAATTTAAATAATCCATAACGAGTAATTTTTTCAAAGAATAATTACTTTGTTAATAACTTATCTCCCTTCTCTGTTCCAATCATAACACTTTCGGAAACACGTCGACAATTCAAATTAAATTTCTTTCAGAAATTACAATAACAGAATACTCGTGAGAAATTGAGAGGGAAATTATAACAATCTGAAAAGGAAAATGAATTATTAATAAAAAAAATTGCCGAAGAAAATGTTTTTATTAGTGTAGTGGAAATAAAAAAAAATACTTTTTAATTAAAATTTTGAAATGTTTGTGATCGAAACAAAAACCAAACACATAAAAACGCGAAGCGCTGATGGAACTAGTTTAAAGAGATACTGGAATTTTAATTACATTTATAATGTATTTTGATTTTAATGAAGGGTTAAGAATTTTTTATGGTATTTTATGGTATTAGTATATTTTCTTTATCATATTCTTTTCAACATTTTACACACTTTCATAATTTTTATCTTAACTCTTAGATTTCTTTAATTTATAAAAATACTTTTACTTTTTAATACAATAATAAATTCCTTCTTTATTATTTACAATTTTACTTTATAAACGTAGTTGAGGACTGCATAATGTAGGTATAACTTCCCAAGAAAAAATTTTAAAAGAGTATTTCCGTAGCAGTGGAATTTTAGGAACTTTAATATTGTTTGGAAAATGCTTAGTAAAAATGCTATCATTGCCACTCAGGTAAAAAAAAAATAACCTCGATAATTAGTTGTACAGATTTTTTTTCATAAATGTGAATATTACAATATATATTTAAAAAAAAAAAGGTTCAGGCTATTTACTGTATATCAAATGATAATTTTGCAAGCTTTACTGTTTTTATGCATTAAGTGAATGTAAGCTGCCATTAACATTATTTGCAGTTCTAGGAAATTCACATTGGATGGTTTCAGAGATAATATAGAACGAAAGAAAAAATTAATTTTTTAAGTAAAAGAAAATAACTGGCTGATAAAGAATTCCAGGTATCAAGAGAGTTCTGGGACCTCCTATTATCCTCTACTTCCTTTAATTTTTCTTTCTTTGAAATGAACTAAATAACGAAATATCTCTTCGGAAATGTCTAACTCTATAGCGAAGATAAGTTAAATTAATGTGAAAGGAGGTATATTTTTCATTTTCTTTTATAATTACTATCTTTAAATCTTAATGTTTTCCATAGTGAATAAATTTATTTATTTTTAACCAATGAAAAATATTTTTCCCGCTGATCTCAAGGGAAGGATTAACTTATTAGATGTATGAGATACTGGGACTCCAGGAATTCCTACATCTCATTTCGAAACTTTCCATGAAAATGTTAGCTTTTCTTACAGTTTTTAATTCTAAGGCCTATTAACAGGAAAGAATTATTTTATTATTTTTAGGTAAAATGTATACTCTTCAAAAATAAAGTTTATCATAATACTTTTAATTTAACATTTATTTTTAAAATTTATTTTTAATTTATTTATTTTTTGATCAAAAAGCAATTTTTTTTTAAAATGGATTTTTAAATATTTTGATGATATCAAATTTGAGATACTGTTTTTTTAAAACGTACAGATTTCTACAAAACAAAATATCGTAATTTATTTATTAGTAATTCCATGAAACTTCACTTTTTCATAGAACAAAAAAAGTTTCTTTAAATTTCGTGTGCATATTCCGCTTAAAAATATCTATAAAAAAGAAAACTTTAAAGCATACTAATTTCTAAAAATGAAAAAAATCAATTTTTAAAATAATAGATATTTAATAATAATTGTAATAATAATTGATAATAATAACAATTTAATAATAATAGTAAACAGTAATAAGACTGAAATAACGAAATCAGAATTTAAAAAATAAAAATTCCACTTATTTAATATGATAATATTAATTATTCAAAAAAATTTTGACTGCAATGGTAAAACTTATTTGTAATTATTACACATCAAATTCTCTAAAAAGTACTAAAGCAACGATTTTTTTCAAAAACAAAATCTCCAAACTTTTCTTTGCACACTTTTTACTTAATTAAGCAAAATTTTACTAAAAGCGTAAAAAGCGCATACGCCTTTTTCTTTGCATTCGATTTACGTATTAATTTTCTACTTATTCATTATAACACGTCATTTGCAAAATTATGCAGATAATACTATCCCCCCCCCCATACTCAAAAGATTCGAAAACAAATGTTCACACAAGGAAGTGAATTATGTCCCTTATTCCTTTTTCCCCTTTCATTAGGACCTTAATCGCTTCTCGCTTTCAAATGAATTTGCGTCGTTCGGCTTGTGATTATCTAATTTAATCTCATGTTTAAGCATTCCTGTTGAATGAACCACGCGATACGGAGATTAACTCTAAGTCCCGTTGTACGAAATATTGTGCGAGGAAAGACAAAAACTATTAAAATAATCAAAAACATAATGTAAAGATGATTTTCTAAGTAATTGTTTTTATCCCAATTACTTTCACAAAAATTATATCGATACTCAAGAAAATGATCTAACGAAATCGTGTCGAAGGAAACTCAAGAGCATTGATACTTTTCTGGAATTGAACATAAATCTTTCGAATCACAATACATGGAATGTTAAAAATGTAGATCGACAAAAAAAAAAGATTTTCATAAGAATTTTATTTGTCAAAGAATTATAAAGATGTTATTATTAGTACGAGTTTCATTGAAAAAAATATTTTCAAGGATCACATTGCTTGCAATTATGATACTAAGGTAAATATGAGTTAGAGTAGATTCTAAAATGCATTAGTTATTACATTAATGAAAGGGGGGAAAGGGGAGATGCATGAAAGGAAATATTAATTCGTATTATCCGTGCATTCACTAAAATGAAGCTTAAAAACTCAGTTTAATTTTATCTGTAATGTATCAAAGAAATGTAAAACCAAAAATCAAAATTAACATACTGTAATTATAATTAAGTTATTAAACATCCCACACACACAAATAAAATAAAGATTTATAATTGTTGTACTAAAAGAAGAAAAAGGTCATTAAAAAATTTTTTAAAAACATAAAATCCATTTTAGGGGTGTAGAAAAATTAAATAAAAGCATTTTTTTGTAAGAAAAGTACAGTAAAATGTGTCTTTTTTTACGTAATTTACTTAAACATGTGTAAACCGCAAACGCAAGTAATGTTAAAATAATAAAGGATGAGCCCCTAGCGAGTTCACTAATCACTGATGCATGCTTGTATGCATCAATGTAAGGGGTGATCAAAATTCGTAATCTCCTCTTGCAATACATGTTTCCAAGCAATCTTCAGGTGTTGCCCCAGATCTGGGATATTTTGGGGTGCTCGATTCTAGCCACTCATCATATCCGCACATATTTGGGTGGCAAAAAATCTGTTAGCATGGCTAGCCAAGGAAGAGTATTTACAACTCGAAGGGACAATTCAAAGATAGACAAACTATGGAATCTAAAATTTTCTGTTTGGAAAAGGACCCAAGTTTATGTGCCATGAAGAGTGACATAACCAGTCGCCGTAAATTATTAACATGTTATTAAATTAATGTAGTTGCATTCAAAATGACTATAGGTGCAATGTTTTCTTAAGAAACAGCCTTCTACACTATCACACCAGGGGTAATAGTTATATCTAAAAGAAAGGCTGATTGGAAACGCAACCCCTCCGTACGTGAGTCCGATGGTTTTCTGCTTCAAGATTGAAGAAGAATTTGCTGCTGAACACCTAGATAATGCTGTTCTTGTTCACAAACACTGATAATGGGCTACAACTCTAGACCGCTGAGCCGATGTCTTTGGATTAAGGTGAGAAGTGTTAAAGACCATTGTTATCTAACCCTAGCACTGTGTGATAGTTGAAGATACCACGGATAGTATGCGTAGGATGGCGGTCAGTGTGATGCCATTGGGGGAGCTCAAGTCAGTCACACGATAATCTGATCTTCTCTTGTAATCATGCACCTTCATCATCTAGAGCCTTCTTTCCACCAATGAGTTTCTTGCAACAATCGTTTCTGCAGCATGATTGCATAGCCATATCCGTAAGATGCAGATAGTGGCCCTATTGCTCGTAAGCCAGTTTCACGTATCCGACTACATCCGAAAACATCCATTTGACTATAAGATCTTTGACAACGGTGCAAAGGGTTTTTCAGTTATGTTTCTAAGAAACTGTGACTCCGAGAACAAGAAAAGTTACGCAAACTGACTATAATTATCTGTTTTATACAATTCGAGTAATTGTGCAGTAGAAACACTCGCTACAATTGAGATTAATATTCATTGTCCTTAATAATATATTGATATAATGGAATTTGCATGCATGTGAATTTTTAAGATAATTAGATTTTTCTTAGGGGTACTTGTTGAGGGGTTTCTTTTCAAAAGAGTGAAGCAGAAACGTAGGTTATAATAATCATTGCAATTCAGTTATAAGAATATCATTTTTAATTCAATAAAAAGCACCGTTATTATACATATATTTGGCTCCCACCTTGTATTGCCTAAAAATATAGTATTGCTAATATCAATGAAATTGATTTTTAAATTAAAGAGATATTGTAATAATAAAAATTTAGAACTCTCAAACTTTTACTATAAATTATATACGTCATGCCCCAGCTGCATCTTTTCACAGACCATTATAAAAATATTTTTTACACAATTTAAAACAAACAATTGTGACAAACTCAGATTCATTTACTTTGTCTAAAAAACAATAAAAAAGGCTTTCAGCTTATTTCATAAACACAATAATTCATCAGTTTTTTTTTCCGGAATAAATTAAAAAGGTAAACAAAAACTGAAAAATGGTTCTTAAAAATTGCAGCCTGCAAAACTTCAATATAACACATGCCTTTTTTAGAAACTATTATTTTGCTCTTGATAATTCTTCCAATTAAAAATATTAAGCTATTTTTCACACTTTTGATAATTTTTTATTTATCTAGGGAGATCCTAAGGGCCTAATTCAAAATGTCACTTCACATAATCTCCGCAAACTCAGCACTTTTTTTCTTCTCTGCGCTTATATAAGAAAAACTCATTAGTTTATTTATCTGTCAAAAGGTTGAAATGCTTTAATAAAGCTCTTTGTAGGGTTTTGAATCTGAACTCATCTGATAAACACTGGTATTATGAATAGTTCAAAAGAAAATTTACTAATAAATTTAATACCTTCTTAATTGATACAATTAGTTCTAAAAGACAACATACATACTGTTTCTTAAGGTATCCAACTACTTGCGACACATTTTTTTTATTAAAAAAAATGAAGATATTGGGATTTTTTTATTTTTTTTTTTGTGGTTTTTAGATTTATTTAGTTTATTTTAAGAAAAATATGCTAAAATTAAGAAGAGAAAATGAAATTATTAATACTAAAATGGGAAAAACTGGTAAAAGAATACATAAACGGGGCCCATTCTGTACAAAAAGTTTATGAACAAATTTTTAATTTTGATGTGTTGCTTTGATATTCATTCCTGAAATGACCTTCGGATAGGAGATATTTTATTTTTTACAAAAACTAGAGCACTTTATCTTAGTTATATGAAATTGCTTAAAAAAACAGTGATTATATTCACATAAGAGACTTTAAATTTTGCAATATAACCATTATTGATAAAATATGATGATTAAAACACTTGTACACTATTATACAACACATACACAAAAAATTCAGTTATTTATTTTCAAAACTTTTTGAGCAATTGCTGTCCCTGTTGAGCATTTAAAAAAAACACACATTTTGAGTAAAATGCGTTTTAATGTACGACATTTGGCTTAAAGTAATGGCATCTGCTTTTACTAAAACACTTGTAGTTTTGTTCAAGTGAACGGAAAATAATAAACTTCTTATTTTTATAAAGCTAATAAGATGTTCTATAAAATAAAATCATAAAAAAATTTTCAGTTTTCAGCAAAATTCGAAAATTTAGGGTAGTCGTATATCTCAACAGTTCGTTTTGCTTGGACTTTGCTTTTTGTAATAGAAAATGTTAACTATCTTATTTAATATAAGTATTGCCGGAAATCCACATTTCATGTAACTAGATTCGATGTCCATTAATTTATTTTATTTTACATTTTAACTGACAGAATATATACATAGAAATAGGTAGAGATATAGAGAAATGTTATAAACCAATGTACTTGTTTTCTTAATTGAGTTATAAGAAATATTTACATATACAGGGGTGGACCAATCCCCATTGTACAAATTATACAACTGTTCATACTCATTGCTCAAATTTTAAAACTGTAATTTAAAAAGTATTATGTAGTTCTATTTATTTTAGTTCTTTTAATCAATGAAGCTGCATCATCTAACACTTCATAGATAAACTCATTTTATAAACCTATTGCTCTTACAACTTTCTCATTTAGTTCCGTTGATTGTTAATAAGTCTTCGTCTGAGACAACGCCTTTCTTCTCACACAACGATTCCAATCCAGGCAATCGTTGCGATATTTTTCTTCGAGAGCTTGCACTAATGTGCTATCGCAACTGTATTGGCGACATTTTCTGAAATGAGGCACATGGTTGCCAATTCAACGCATACGACACATTCGAAATCGGGGTTGCCACCTTGGTGAGTTATCTTGAACGTAAGCATTGCAGCGATAGTACGTAATGAATTTATTACAGCATCACGAAAAGAGAAGATATATTCAGTATTATTTTATCATGAGCTTTTGAAAGTAATAGCTTATATCAATACCTAATTTATTAAATAGTAACAATAAAACAGCGTGATTTAAAACCCGAAATTAAAAATGTAATAGTATTTATGTCTGAAATGTATTATAATATGATGTATTTTTCTTAAATACATACAAAAAAATCATATAAAACTCATAATTGTAAAGCAAAATATTGCATTGATTAAAATAATCTTCAAAGTTTTAACAAAAAATAAGAGCATTTCATATATTCTAGATTAATATTTTGAATAAAACAATTTCTTAAGACTAAATTAATGAGCAAAATTCTGCACCCTCTTTATTTTAAAGAGGTATAAAATGCTGTTTAGTGTCTAAAAGCTGTGTATTTTTATTATTGTTTTAATATTTTTAAGTAGAACGTGTTAGAAGTCTGTAAGTCTTGAATATTTCAGTCCTAAAAGCATCAATTTTGAATGATAGCGAATAGAAAAAAGAACAAAAATTGATTTATAGAATAAAAGAGCAGAGTTACAAGGAAAATGAATTTTGAAAGCTTCCACATAATCAGTAAAAAAAATAAGGTAGACAGTCATTCAAAGCCCATTTGATCAATTTTTTAAACCGATTAATATCCAAGAATTGGTCACGCAAACTATACTTTAATGCCTGAACAAAAGCAAGAGGAAAATATATAAAGGCCTTGTATCTCAAAAAGGATTTCGCTTAAAAATACGAATGAATTATTTTATAAAAAATTTATGCTTAGTGAAAAGACCTTTTTAACCAATAACAAACGGAGGATGAATGTAAACTATCGTTATAAAAAAATTTATAAAGTCTACAGCATTTATTTTTTCTATTGAAGTAAACTACATCCCTCAAATGCTAATAAAAGTTTAACATAATAATCTTTTTACTTCAAATTAATAACAGTCCTGAAAATGTAATGATTGAGTAAAGAAAATATTTGTTAAACCTTTATCCAAAAATTTAATGAAATGGCTTTGGAAAACTTATTTTTGAAATGAAGTTTTATAATCGGGAACAATGATTATTATTTTCAAAACATGAAATGTACAAGGAATGTTCACATGTATAATTACTTAACAACTTGATACATTTATGACTAATTAAAAAAAGTACAAATTACAATTTGAATCTAATTATTAAAATTACCTTGGCAGTTAAATATTAGACTGATCCATTAGCCATCAGTTATTATATCGTAAATGATAGTTGCTTATAGTATAAATTATTTCTTGAAAGTTATCGTTCATTTGAACAATCATTCCTAGAATGGGGATCTTGTCTATAAATAAAGTGAAAATCATTTAGCACGAAACTGAGGGGACTGAAATATTTTTTCGTGTTAAAGGATATCGCAAGTATATATATTCAACAAAATTGTGTTTATTAGAGTATATTTTATTTACAAACATATGTGTATAAGCAATTGTTAAATAAAAACCGTTCTAACATTTACGTAATTTGTTCTCTTGTTTTTAATTATTGTTGATAAATGAAAGTAAGCTATACCAAAATCATTACAAATTTCACTTTTCATCTTCTGTTTTTGATCAACAACCAAAAAGAGCTCCATCTTCATTTTAAGCGAAATAGCAGTTTGCTTTACCTCTGATCTTTTTGTAATAGTGTTTGCAAAAATTCTTCTAAAACTAAACAAATAATGCGAAGCAAATTCACTCATTTTTACTTATACTGCGAAGTACTCGATACCAAATTTCAAAGTCAATTGTTGAGAGATTAGATGTTTTTGTGTGTGGAGTTTGTAGGTTGGAGGATGAAAGTAGCTTTTAGATAAACAAAATTGGCTTGTGTTACAGACTATTTCGAAGGAATTTCAAAGCACAGTTAGTCTCCTTTCTACAAAACATGTGAAACGATCTCTCTTTCATTTCACAGCATTCTCAAATCTAACCTGAGTGGCTGGTGTTTTCCATACTTTGTGCATTCCCAGAAGGAAAATTATTTTGTGTTAAGTGACTTTCATTTCGTGCTATGAAGAAAAATGCTTGAAAATATATAGTAGTTTGTCGGTACCGTTATATTATTTCATGTTAACCAATAATTTCGTCTTAAGCGTTTTCGCGTTAATCGTGTATTTTTACTCTATTCATTAATTATTAATACCATGATATAAATGCTTATTGTTAACCAATTGTATAAAATCACAAATAAGGAAAAGTTACAGAAAAGAGAATAACTGTAACTCTTACGAATTTCCTATTACAAATGAACTCAGAAAAATTCATTTTATATATATTTAAGGTTACTTTTTTCAATAAAAAAAACAGCTTTTAACGTATTTATTCATTGTAATATTATAAATTTATATACGAGGGCATTTCGGAAACTAACCACCGTTTGGACGTGACGCTGGATGTACGGATTGGAGCTTCCTCAATCGAATGCACGAGAGGTCTTTGATTCAGTTAGCTTCCAGTCGGTGAGTGAAAGTGTCGTATGGCTAAGAGTTTGTTAGTTATAACATGTCAAAATGTGTGCCGCCATAGAAAATCCCCCAAAATGAGAAGTGCGAGGAGTGATGATTTCTTTGGGCCAAAAATCTGTCAGCAGCGGATATCCGTCGTAAATTGTGTGCCGTATACGGGCCAAACATTATTGATGAAGTTATAGTGAGTCAAGTGATACGCTTTTTCAAGAACGGAAGAACAAACATCCATGAGGAATCATGGAGTGGAAGGCCTTCTGTAGTGAGCGCTGATCTCATCAAAGAAATCGATGAAAAATTCGTTTGTTCCATAATTTCACAATATCCCAACTTTCAGAACAATTTCAAACATTTCTTGGACAGTTGTGCATGAGACAGTCAAGGGAACATGAAGCTACTGGAAGTTTTGTGCTCGATGGGTACCAAAAATGCTCCCGGAAATCCACAAAACCAGTTGAATGGGCGCTGCCTTAAATTTTCTTTCCCGGTACCACACGGATGGGGAGGACTTTTTGAACAGAATAGTGGCTGTGACGAAACTTGTGTTGCGCATGTCAATGCGGAGACAAAACAGCAGTCTATGGCATGGGGTCATACCGGTTCTCCAACCTGGCTGAAGAAAGCCCGTCAAACTTTATCAGCGAGGAAGCTCATAGTTACCTTCTTTTGGGATGCTCAAGGAATCTTGCTTATCGAGTTCATGACACGTGGGACAACAATAAATTCCGAAGTTGACTGTCACCGTTGAAGAAACTGAAAAAAGCCATTTAGAACAAACGTCGAGGCCTACTGAGTTCTGCGGTTGTACTTCTGCATGATAACGCACGCCGTCACACTGATGTAAGAACATGAGAGGTTTTGCACAAATTCAAATGGGATGTGTTTCAACATCATCTCTGCAGCCCGGACTTGGCTAATTCTTATTACCATCTGTTCACTACAATGAAATGATTTGGGAGACAATATTTTGCTGACGATGAGGAACTTAAAAATGCTGTGACACATTGGTTTAAATCGCAAGGGGCTGCTTTTTATACGGAAGAAATTGGTAAATTGTTAAAACGGTACGAGAAGTGCTTGAATAATGAATGAGAACAAGTAACATAAAAAAATTTAAGTCAATTCCTACTTTGAATGAATAAATACAAAGTATTCTATTAACGATTGAAAATTTGAACAAGATATATATAGGGAGAGAGTGAAGTAATAGTAGGAATTGATGTCTGCATTGTTGTAACATTGCACGCCCAGTCTAGCTAGTTTGGCTGAAAAACCGGTTTTCGACGCCAACTTTTGCCATTGTTTTAACGGTGTTAATGGAGACGAATCAAACTTGGCGTCAAAAACCGGCAATTAATTTAATTAATTAAGCGGTAATTAATGAATTAATATTTGAAAAACTGTATTAACATCAAATGTCATCCACTACAAGTTCAAAAAATTTATTTGAACTTGATTGGATGAATAGAAAGTATTTTATTAACGATTGAAAATTTGAACAAGATATATATATATATATATATATATGGAGAGAGTGAGCTAATAGTAGGAATCGAAGAATAGAGGATAGTTGTGCCTTTGATATGTAAATATTTTTTTTTTTTTACCCTCTGCCCTGGTTGGTTTATTACAGCGATTCGGAGGTTACTTTCCGAATTGCCCTGGTATTAATTAATTAAACTGCTAGAAGTATTCTTAATGAGAAACAGATTTTATAAGTAATGCCAACTTTAATTTAAAAATTCCTCATGATTTAAATACGATTATAGTTCTAGTACTTTTGCGTTCTTTTAATTAAAAATATTGATAAATAAAATTTAAAAAATATTTTAATATTAGAATGTATTTGTATTATTACAAAATACTTTTATAAAAGGTTTTGAAGACTTAGTTACTTTCTATATAAATCCATTGTATTTTTTAAAAATAATTCTTTATTATTTCATAAAAAAATATATAAGTAAATGATGCAACTGATAAATAAATAAACATTAATTTATCCGATAAATGTGTGCACACTCATGTCCATAAATTAAGGATAATGCCAACTCCGGGAAATAAAGGTTCAGAAACAAAACAAACAATTCATTAAGCTCATTTATTAAACAAAAGATAAAGAAAAAAAAGGTGGTGTATGGGTGATACCATTCATAAAAACAACGATTTTTGCTCCCTGGAGCAATAAAAAAAAAGAATACTTTCTTTACAAAAACATAATATTACACGGTTAGTGTGAAAACACATTGTATGTTTCCCATGTGATGAAATACAATCCGTACAACACCTAGGTAGGCTGAGTATCAAATTATCGAGCTGAACGTAAGGAAGATTACACCCCTCAGCAAATAATGCTCTCCGAAGTTCCAGTGCACATTTACAACGTAGTTGAAGGGATGGAACTCATTGACCAAGCATGTGCCACACATGCTGTGATGGATTCAAGCCAGGTGAGAATGCTAACCTTTCTCTATAGGGGTAATAAACTCAGATTGAAGGCATTCGTTTATGGTGTTTGCTTGGGGAAGATGGGCATGTCATCCATTAACACGAATTCTGTGCTCAGGGCACCCTTAAAAAACGTAAATGTTATTTCAGAATGATGTCGTTATAAATTTGGCCTGTCATGGTTCCTATTTGAACATGCAGATCTATTCTGGAGCCCAGTAAAATTTCCCCCAAACGAGCAATCTTACACCACCGTAACCGTGCAGTTTAATGATGTTGTTTTGGAGGTGACGGGTACCTGGCTTTCTCCATGTGAAAGTCCGACTTCAAGCTAAACCTAGACTCGTCAGAAAACATCACACAGTTTCCGTGAACTGGACACATCCGAGAAGCCTGCGAGCATATAGATCAATATGTTCCAAACGTCTGTTCACGGTTTGTTTTGAAACTGTCGTACCTGTGGCTGCAGATAGCCGGTGAGACAGGTTGGATGCTTTACTCCGTCTGCTTCTTTTTGGAGTTACTGTCAAACATCGATCTTCATTTGGTGTTGTAACTCAGGGGCGATCTGTATTGTAACGTCTACTCACATTTCCGTCATCTTGAAATCATTGCCAAAGACTAGAGATAATAATTTAGATAATTCCCTCTGATACTTCCATCTGAGTACTCAATATTCCATGCACTGATAATGATACAACGTAATAAAAACATCCCCATGCTTCCACTGTGTCATAAAAATTCGTTTATGTCACTGAGTGGCTTACAAAACGCTCTTTTGCACAATTTTACTTCTTTAGTACCATTCCTTATATATCTCTAATTTACACTCTCGTCATTGTGACGTACTATCGGAGTCATTTGGCGGCTTCCTGTAATTTGTATATTATTGTTGAAGATGTGCTTGGTGATTCTAAATTTGCCTTAATTTATGGACATGAGTGCAAAAAGAAGAATTTAAAATTATTTTTATTGCTAAAACTGCGTTTTGAAAGTAACTTGAAAATATACTCGCTTAAATATATACATGTGTACATTATATAAATAACTTTTTCGTTAAACATTTCTGTTACTATATCAAACCTAATTCAGAAAAAAAATCTAGCTTAAATAATAAAACATAGATATTTTTACAATTTTTATTTCTGAAAATTTTTGACATTTCTCACGCTAATAAATTTTTGGACAGATTTTATGAACTTTCGCGGATTAAATGTAAATAATTAAACGTTCATAGCATATTTAATAATCAACTTAAAGCAAAGTAAATTATTCGTATAGGACCTTTTTAAAAACCACCTGATTTCAGGAGCTTAAAAATCTACCGAAAAAAATTTATTTTAACGAAAATGAGATTTTGTACGGGGTCTAACCTTTAAAATCAAACTTATTCATTGTAGCTTCTTAATGGTAATTTTATCAACTCTCTTTTCTTTTTATAAAGCTTATATTTAAAATATCTTAGTTTAAATGTTACTCTCGAGTAAATCTTAAATATATTTTTAACAGCTGAGATTTAATTAAATGTTAGATTTAAGTATCACTGTAACATAAAACTATTGAAAGTATGTTCAAGAGAATATGCTCTCATTGGAAAATAGCTAATGTAATTAGAAATAACATGTTTGAAGTTGAAGCACGATCATATGAAATGTGTTTTTGTATTTTACTAGACATCTTGGCGTAATTTCAAGTTTCATTTTCTTGGCAAATGTTCCAGTTTCATAGTTAAAAAGAGTAGTTATCTAAAAGTAGAGTTTTTAAACACTCTTTTATTCTACTAACTGTGCAAATAAAATTGTAATTTAGAAAGTTGCCGAGAATAGTTGGAATACACACGTCATTCAAGCAATGGCTTTTTTCTTTACTACACAATAAAAAATCTGTTTATTATTTCCATTCTAATCTGTCAGCGCATTTATTTCGTATTCCAAAGTAAAATAATTTTTATAAGCATATTTAAAAAAATAACCGCCTAACGTCTTGCTTTTCTTTATCATCATGTTTTATTAAAATATTATTCAAAAATAGTCTTTCCTCTTAAAATACTACACGTTAATTTTTTTTTAAAGTAGCCATGTGAAATATATATTAGCATTACTCTACAATCAAATAGAAACATACATTGATGAAATAAATTAAGATAATTTGCATATCTTATCGAATTGTATGAAAAGAACTGAACTGAATGAAAAACCACTGCTTCTAGATAAAAATGCAAATCTTGTACGGCAAATACGTAAGCGTACACGTGTGTGTAGGCGGAAAAAGCAGAAAAACAGGCTTTATAAGCGCGTGTAAGTTAAGACTATTTCGTTCGCCAGCACACCTTGGAGAATTTCTTGGTGTTATTTTGAAGCAATCAATTCAATTCAAATTGTAACAGTAAAAACAAGTAACCACCAACGTTTAAATGATGAAATGAGGGGGCGAATTGTTGAAAGGCTAGAAACAGGCCAATGCCAAGCCCAGATTTGTAGAGAGTTCAATTTAACGCCCAGTGCCGTGTGTAACATATGAAAACAGTTCCAGGATACTGGATTCATCGAGAGAAAGCTTGGGCAAGGTCGTCCAAGAGCCACGACGGCCAGAGAAGATCGCCATTGTTGATTATAGCGAGGCGTAACAGAGGAGCTACGGCTTCTCAGCTCTCTCATTGCTTGTATGCAACCACAGGAACGCGTGTATCAAGGGTGACTGTTTCAAAAAGACTTCGTGAGCGAGGGTTGTTTGCCAGAAGACCTACTGTTTACGTCCCGCTCACGTCTACGAACAGAAAAGTCCGTTCAGCATGGTGCATACAGCATAGAGATTGGAGTATGGATCAATGGGCTACCGTTCTGTTCACCGATGAGTCTCATTTCAGCCTAAACACCGATTCTCACCGTACGTTTGTATGGACAGAACCAGGGAACAGTTACCTACCCTCCAATGTCCGTGAAATAGGCAATTATGGTGGAGTAGGTTTAATGGTCTCGGCAGGCATCATGTTGGATGGCCATACACCTCACCATGTCTTTGAAAGAGGCTCTGTGACTGGTGTGAGATATAGGGATGAGGTCTTGGTGTCCTATGTTCACCTTTTCAGGGGTGCATGCGGCTCCGAGTTCATTTGACGCGATGCCACATAAAGATCTCCTGGTCGACGAATTTCTTGAGCGTGAGAATATTCGCGTATGGATTGGCTAGCCAAGTCTTCAGACCAAGTCTCCAGCCAGCCAAGTCTCCAGCCAGCCAAGTCTCCAGCCAGTCAAGTCTCCTCTGTCTGGGACGCTATGGGGAGGGAAATCGCAACTCGCAACCCCCTCCGAGAGCCATCCAGGAAATGAAAACAGCGTTGCTGAACGAGTGGGATCATTGCCACAAGAACTGATAAAATGCCTTATTTTAAGTATGACATTACGCTGCGAGGCCTGTATAGCTGTAAGAGGGGGGCACATACCCTCTATTAACCCATTTCTTTTGTTTATTCTGCAACCGCTGTTTCATACCTTTCAACTCCAACGAGTGTTACGCACGATCATGCGTGTGTATTGCAATTGTTGAATGGTTATTTGTTTTGTATTGTATCAATGTATGTGCATATCAAAGTTCAATAAAATCGGTCCAGTAGTTCTAGAGATAATCGATCAAGTCTGCAAATTCTCTTAATTTCTTACACCAGTGTATATGAATGGATGAATGTGCATCGCACTTTAAAGCAATGTGGCTATGAACCTAGTAATCTTGAACCGTGGTCAAGTGACAAGGACGACACCTGATCCGTGACTCTACAACGCCAGTCACTAGAAAGTGACTATGACCAATAGGCTATTGTGGACTCACAAATATATATGAAAGAAACTTAAAGATTACACTAACAAAACAAATTGTGACAAGGAGAAGAATTGCAATCACACTGATAGTGTTTTTGAAAACAAATTATTTATGATTATTATTTATTAAAATAGCTATATTATATTTATAGGGAAAGATTCAAAATATTGAATAAGAGCATTGAAATATTAATATGTATATTTATAATTAATATTTTGTTTGTTTTTGTACTTTTCGAACATGAAACAATATAACTCTGGCATGTAATAGATTCTAAAAATCTTAACAGCTGATGCTTAGTATCTAATACAAGTAATATTTTTTAAAAAAATTGTAAGTCAATTCCTTCTTAGGTCAACGGAGAAAAATTTTATTTAGTTACTTTTTATTAAATAATTATAATTACTATAAATATGTATATACATATAACAGAATCACAATATTAAGTAGGAAAATAAAAAGTGATTTTGTATTCTATATATGATGTTGGACCATTATTTTTCTTTGTTACTATTTATTCATTAATAAATCATATTCTCAAAAATTAGGCCATCCCAGGTAGGATTCGAGCACACGACCTTTGGATTAGAAGCACAACGCACTATCCATTGCGCTACAGGGACACAACGTGCGGTTTTCCTTTTTATATATGGTGTTGGGCTATTATTTTTGCTTGTTACTGTTTATTTACTAATTAAGTTTAACTAATGAATTAATATTTGAAAAAATTGTATTAACATCAAGTATCGTCCACTACAAGTTTAAAAAATATATATTTGAACTTGAATGGATGAATAGGAAGTATTTTATCAACGATTTAAATATTGAGGGTGTGTGTGTGTGTGTGTGTGTGTGTGTGTGTGTGTTGTGTGTGTGTGTTGTGTGTGTGTGTGTGTGTGTGTGTGTGTGTGTTGTGTGTGTGTGTGTTGTGTGTGTGTGTGTGTGTGTGTGTGTGTGTGTGTGTGTTCTATAAGGACATTATACAAACATTTATTCAAAGCAAGAAATTTCATTTTATTCAACTAAAAAAATCTCGCATCCCCATACTTAAAAATTAGAGAAAAACTTCTAAGATTTTTAATCTTTATAAAGTTATCATTAGATATAAAAGCATACGTTCTTTTCAGTTACGTTAATTATAAAATGCAAGCAGTTGAAACGCATAGCTTTTTAATTTTTTCAGTAAACAAAACTTTAAAAAGAAAGTAAATTCTAATGAAAAAATAATGTCCTCCGATATACCTTGAACATTATCTCTCTGAAGCAAAAATATTTCTTAAAACAAAACAATATATCAGCTGCTAAAAATAGCATTAATTTTAAAATTAAATTATCAGTGCTTCATGGAAAAAATGAAAGAAAAAGTATTTATGATTGAAATAAACTTAGCAATCACGGAAATATTTCTTACTAAAAATGAATTTAATTTTTATATGTATTTATTTTTCTCGCTTTCGGGAATTTAATCTTGAATATACTAAGCAGTAAAAATCATAAACATTTTGTTAAAAAAATATAATCTGTATAATATTTAATCTTCTATTTTGTTTTTTTAAAGACCGAAATACTTTATTTCTAAAGTAATTTAAATAACTGTTAAGAGAGAATTTTCTCATATGATGATGTAACTCCATCAATATATCAAATCAGTTAAAGTGGTGTTTTCAAACTTGAAATTAAATGTATGCTCGCGGAAAAGATTCTTATTTATTTATACAACCCCAAGGCAAAAAATAAATAAATAAATAAAGATTATTACAAAAATAATTTAAAAAATTGCAAAACCACGCGCAATAATCTTTGTATTAATTTTATAAAATAATAAAAGCGAATAATAAAGAGCTTTTTCCTTTTTTGTATGAGATTTAAATGAAATACTAAAATTATTATGTAAGTGTATTTTTCAAATGTTTTTCAATTCCTACTATTAGCTTACCTCTCTCTATATATCTCTATTAACTTATACAAATATATATATATTTACCATGTTCAAATTTTCAATCGTTAATAAAATACTTTCTATTCATCCAATCAAGTTCAAATAAATATTTTTATACTTATACTAGATGACACTTGATATTAATACACACACACACACAGGTTTCTTCAAATATTAATTCATTACTTACCGGTTTTCGACGCCAACTTAGATTCGTCTCTTTTGTTGTAACAATGTAACTGTTAAAACAATGACAAAAGTTGGCGTCGAAAAAGGGTTTTTCAGCCAAACCGGATGTGCATTGTTACAACAATGCAGACAAATCATGCTCTTTTTTCAATTCCTACTGTTAGTTCACTCTCTCCCTATATATAGAGAGAAAAGAAAACTGGCTATCCAGAATCTGGCAATAACTTGTTTATTGTACTCAGATTTAGCTCGGGCTCTACATTTTTGAATGATATTTTTAGGTAAGAGTTACCTTTTTCTCATAATGAATTTGGATTTTCAATTCATTATTTTCAATAGGTTTTTGCTCAGTATTATTAAGAGAAAAGGTTGGCTGACCACAAAACATGTTCAACCCCACTTTTATATAAATTATTTTACATTTAAGCTGTCCTAAGTAAGCAATGTTGATAATACTGTATCATCCATGCTTTTACATTTTTTTTTTATATTTAACTCTATTATTTTAATTTTTCTTATTTCCATTTAAAATCTATTGTCTGGTTATCTTACAATTTAAATTTTTTCAGTTTGATCATGTTTATTCATCTCTCTTTTGCAGAGAAATTTTGATTATGTGTGTGTG
>BMAO01003601.1:0-120356 GCA_019973975.1 Trichonephila clavata | reverse complement strand
TCACATCGTACGCGTCAAAACTACACTAAAGTGTTGGCGTCACAAAGAAAGGAGGAAATTAACATGGGGATTAAGTTATACCCTCGGTATAAGCCCGTGCAACGCCGGGCCATGAAAGCTAGTCTTACACCTATTAAAATTCGAAGGTAAACAAACATATCTATCTATCTATCTATGTATATGCGTCTATCTTCTCACGAACAGCACCACGCAGAAAGTCGCGGAAGGTACCAAAAGATCGGGAATTTTCCGGGGAAGCCGTATTGCCTATTTATATTACGATATTGTAATTAGTTAAAAAGATATTAATTAAAAACCTTAAAACGCCTAATTGTTTTACGCCTGCCGGTTGTTTACTTGGCGGAACTTCCCTTCCGTTTCGGCCGAGCGGTAATCTTACGTTTTCCACCATATTAAAATTGTCACCTAATTTTCGGTGTCGAAATTCGACAAAAAATAATTACAGAATCGGAAAGATTTCGCCCCGACACGGTATAATTTTTTTTTTGTAAAATAACGATATTTTCTATTTTTTTCGAATTTTTTAAAATAGTGTTAAAACTGATGCGTTTTTATGAAAATTATTTCTAAATCGTTGGGTATGAATTACTTTTCGTGTTATTAAATCGATATTCTACACTAATTAACTTCAAGCCTTTCTCTTTTAGATCCATTCATTTAAAAAATAAAATTCCCAAAACTTTTTTTTAAAAGAACTTTTAAAAAGTAGTCTTAATTTTTACTTCACATTGAATAACTTCGTCATTTATGAAGATAATCTCACAAAATCTTTTTTCCGTGTGTACAGTAATATTATCCGTAACATATACGAAGATGGAAAAAATTGCTTCAAAATTACGGATTTAAAAAAAAAAATTGTGATTTTCGTAAATTTATGTTTTTCTGAGAAATAAATTAAAAAGTAGTAATTTGTACATTTTTTATTTCAAAGTACGTAATTTTTGCATATAGTTGGTGATGTTTGAGAGCATTAACGTAAAAATTATGCCCTTAAAATGAAGGTAATGATTTTTAAAATAATTTAAAATACGCGATTTTACATTTAGCCAAACATTGGCGTCGAAAATTAGCTTTGCGCCAAAGACATTTGACATGTTTCGCGTTCGACTGCATCTAACTCAAGGGTTACACTAAAAAAATTCTGCCTTAAACAGGGGGAAATCAGTAACTTTGGCGAGTAAAAAAAAATCCGATTGCAAAAAGTTTTTTTTCGTCATCCGACGTTTTCGACCATCTTAAAATTGTCATCGAATTATCCGTGTTGAAATCAGACAAAAAATAATTACAGAATCGGAAAGATCATTTATTTCGCCACGATACGATACGGTATAATTTTTTTTGTAAAATAACGATATTTTCTATTTTTTCCGAATTTTTTAAAATAGTGCTAAAACTGATGCGTTTTTATGAAAATTATTTCTAAATCGTTGGGTATGAATTACTTTTCGTGTTATTAAATCGATATTCAACACTAATTAACTTCAAGCCTTTCTCTTTTAGATCCATTCATTTAAAAAATAAAATTTCTAAAACTTTTTTTTAAAGAATGTTTAAAAAGTAGACCCAATTTTTACTTCATGCGGAGTGATATCGTGTAGCTCGGAGTTAGAATCAACGGATTACGATTTTTTCATTTCTGTTAATTTTTCCCACGTAAATTAATTGTACTGATAAATACTTATTTTAACATGTGATCGATCCTCTGTTATTTTTATGTACTTTTCTTTTTTTTTGTTTAAATATACCATCCTTTTAAGCAGCATATCCAAGATCACTCGATTAAATATTTTGATTCACTCAATAGTTCTGATAATATTAATATGCAAAACCTTGAAAATTATACAGCCAATATTAAGAGGAAGCGACCCAGGAGAATTCTCCCGGACTCGTACAATCCTCCATAACTTAAATTTCTCTTTTTATTTGCTAAATTCAATTATCTTAACTATTTTTGATCCACTTTTATTTATTGCATTCATTGTTAACTGTCTTGTGGCGGAACGCTCAGAGCTCCCACTACACTCAAAACTATTATAACTGCAGCACTGCCGTGCGCGGTCAATGCGAAGGAGGATGTCCGCCTCGCAGAAACCCGCCGGTCGCTTTTTTCATACTTGTCTTAAATTTTTTCTCCTACTGGACATTGCGTCGCCACACATCATTACACACAAAAGAAAATATTCTGAAATATATTTTAATTCTCTCTTCTTCAATGATTGAATTCACTTGCTGCATCCCCACTGATCTGAAATTTACTTCATTTTCAGTGCTGCCATTATGTAAGCAAATGGTATGTCACAATTAATTGCTAAATGAGCATTTTTAATCAATTTTATTAGAAAATAATTAATAAGTTAGTTTTTTATAATATACTTTTTTTCGCACATACGTGTTTAAATAATTTTAACGCAGAGTGGAATGAAAAACTATAAAATTAAAATTAAAAAAATTAAATGTTTTTATCAAATAGTATTATTTTCTTTTTGAATGTTTTTTTTCAGTGAATGTTAGCATATAACTAGGGTTTCCCCCAAAAGTGGATTTTTAACACTTATATATGTTTAATCAAACATCCAAACGTTTCAAGAGCTATCTGTAGAATTTTTTTTATTAGTATTTATTGATAATGGATTTAAATTAATATATTTTTTTAAAATTAAAATGCATTCGATGCATTTCTGAGATTTATTTTAAATATTTATCAGTATCGAAATTTTTGTTCTCTTTCATAAAACTTATAGTTTACTTTAAAATAATGCGTAATTGCATGAAACTTTTTTCCCCGTGTCGAATATCTCAAAAAATTCTCACAATTTTACTTCAAGAATTAAAATAGTAGTGAAATTTTGTTATTTGAAAAATTTATACTCTCTGTTCTTTTTTCAGCATACAACTATTTTTAAAAATGCTACAGTTTCGTTTCCGGGAAAAAACTACCTTTCTTTAAAGAATTTTATAGAAAAAAAAACAACTTTTTTTTTTTTTACAAAACAATGCTGTTTTGCATATTTTATGATTTTTTCTCATATGAATCAATATCCTTGCGTTTATATAAAAATGATTTTTAAAACTTTTAGAATCAGTGATTTAAAAAATAAAAAGCCGAAAACTTATTTGAACGAATTTTAATAAAACACTCAAAATACTTAAATCAATCATTTAATAAATTCTTCATTCGTAAAGATAATCGCATGAAACTATTTTTCCGTGTGTCGAACATTTCAAAAAATCCTCACAATTTTACTTCAAGATTTAAAATAGTAGTGAAATTTTGTAATTTTAAAAATTTCTACTTCTCTGTCTTTTTTCAACATACAACTATTTTTAAAAAAGCTACATTTCGTTTCTGGGGCCTAAAAAATTGCAACGAAAGAATTGAAATGTGAGGGATTTTTAAAAAGTCGCACTGTTCCACTCCAGAATTTTTTGGCGACGGACTTCGAAATTTTCAATTTAAAACTTTTACAATCAGTGATTTTAAAAAAAAGCCAAAAACTTTTTGGAACAAATCTTAATAAAACACTCAAAATACTGAAATAAATCATTTAATAATTTCTTCTTTTATAAAGGTAATTGCATGAAACTTTTTTCCCCCGAGTAGAATATTTCAAAAAATCCTCACAATTTTACTCCAAGAATTAAAATAGTAGTGAAATTTTGTAATTTGAAAAATTTATACTTTCTGTCTTTTTTTCAGCATACAACTATTTTAAAAAAAAACTACATTTTCGTTTCCGGGAAATAAAAAATTGCAACGAAAGAATTGGAAAGTGAGTGGGTGATTTTAAAATTCACCCTGTCTGCCTATTCGAAAATTTTTGGTGACAGACCTCGAAATTTTCAACCATTCTCAAGTGACGAGGACGACACCTGAGCTTTCACCCATCTTCAAGAATTACCACACCACACCAACGCAAGAACAAATTTCGAAAAAGGGAGTTTTTATGACATAGTGAAAGAAATCACTCACATCGCGCGCATACACACACACAAGTGCTATCGGCCTGAAGGAAACACGAAATTTCCATGGGGATGAAGTTATTCACTCGGTAAAACGAAAGAACTGAAAACTGAGTGAGTGATTTTTAAATTCGCACTGTTCGCCTATTCGAGGGTTATTGGCGATGGACCTCGAAATTTTCAACCATGGTCAAGTGACGAGGACGACACCTGAGCTTTCACCCCCATCTCTAATAATTAGAACACCACACCAACGCAAGAACAAATTTCGAAAAAGGGAGTTTTAATGACATAGTTAAAGAAATCACTCACATCGCGCACATAAGTGCTATCGGCCTGAGGGAAACACGAAATTTCCATGGGGATGAAGTTATTCACTCGGTAAAAGCCCGTGCAACGCCGGGCTAAGCGGAGAGGAAATAAATAAAGAAATCAAAGTAATTTCGAAAAATAATATTGGGAGTGTCGGATTTGTGAAGAGAAGGGAAAATGTTAAGCAACAAAGCCATGACACGCACTCACGGGTCATGCACTCACATCGTACGCGTCAAACCCACACCAAAGTGTTGGCGTTAGAATAAAAGGAGGAAATTAACATGAGGATTAAGTTATACCCACGTTAACAGCCCGTGCAACGCCGGGCCATGAAAGCTAGTCTTACACTATTAAAATCCGAAGGTAAACAAACGTATCTATGTATGTATGTATGTCTGTCTATCTTCTCACGAACCGAACTACGCAGAAAGTCGCTGAAGGTACCAAAAGATCGGGAATTTTCCGGGGAAGCCGTATTGCCCATATATATTACGATATTCTAATTAGTTGAAAAGATATTAATTAAAAACCCTAAAACGCCTAATTGTTTTACTCCTGCCGGTTGTTTACTTGGCGGAACTTCCCTTCCGTTTCGGCCGAGCGGTAATCTTACGTTTTTCACCATTTTAAAATTGTCATCCAATTTTCGGTGTGGAAATCAGACAAATAAATAATTACAGAATCGGAAAGATCATTTATTTCGCCACGATACGGTATAATTGTTTTTGTAAAATAACGATATTTTCTATTTTTTTCGAATTTTTAAAATAGTGTTAAAACTGATGCGTTTTTATTAAAATTATTTCTAAACGTTGCGTATGAATTTCTTTTCGTGTTATTAAATCGATATTCTACACTAATTAACTTCAAGCCTTTCTCTTTTAGATCCATTCATTTAAAAAATAAAATTCCCAAAACTTTTTTTTTAAAGAATTTTTAAAAAGTAGTCCCAATTTTTACTTCACATTGAATAACTTCGTCATTTATGAAAATAATCTCACAAAACCTTTTTTCCGTGTGTAAAGTAATATTATCCGTAACATATACGAAGATTGAAAAAATTACTTCCAAATTACGGATTTTAAAAAATATTTTGTGATTTTCGTAAACTGCTGTTTTTCTGAGAAATAATTTTTGGTGACGGACCTCGAAATTTTCAACCATTCTCAAGTGACGAAGTCGACACCTGAGCTTTCACCCATCTTTAAGAATTACCACACCACACCAACGCAAGAGCAAATTTCGAAAAAGGGAGTTTTTATGACATTGTTAAAGAAATCACTCACATCGCACGCACGCACACACACACAAGTGCTATCGGCCTGAGGGAAACACGAAATTTCCATGAGGGTAAAGTTATTCACTCGGTAAAAGCCTGTGCAACGCCGGGCTAAGCGGAGAGGAAAGAAACAAAGAAATCAAAGTAATTTCGGAAAATAATATTGGAAGTGCTGAATTTGTGAAGTTAAGTGAATATTAATGTCCCACTGTTCAGCAACACGACGCCTTTTAGGGACGGTCCGCGTAATTTTGAACCATGGTCAAGTGACGCGGACGACACCTGAGCTTGCACCCCCCTCTCCTAACTACCACACCAACGGGAGGACGTTTGAGCTCTCGATTTATTTTACGTGCATCCCTCCCCTACACGGTGGGTCTTCAGTGGTACTAGGATCGAGAACTTTTGAAGAGAAGGGAAAATTTTAAGCAACAAAGCCATGACACGCACTCACGGGTCATGCACTCACATCGTACGCGTCAAACCCACACCAAAGTGTTGGCGTTAGAATAAAAGGAGGAAATTAACATGGGGATTAAGTCATACCTTCGGTATAAGCCCGTGCAACGCCGGGCGATGAAAGCTAGTATACCTTTAAATATTATAACCTGTTCTCTCTAACCATGGGACCATTTGCAGTGTTTATCCCAAGTATAAGAAATTTCAGTCAGAAACAGTTTGTTTCATTTTTCTAGCAAAAGGGCCACATTTGGAAAAAAAAGAAACGAGCCTTACAGTAGTCGCATACGATGTGTATCATCTGACATGTTATCGTGGTAAATTTGCAATAGCAACTTAAATCCTGAAAAAAATGAATCTAGTATGATTGGAAATAATATATTCTATGGAATAATTATATCTTTAACGAAAATTTTATTTAATTAACACAAGGAGCAATCAAATATAATAATATATTTTTTATCAAAAATAATTATTCTTTTTCAATTTGGAGAAGAGCGGTAATGATAATTTATGATAACAATAATATGACACATATACTTGTGTTTTCAAAGTATTTAAAAACCGTTGAAAAATAGCGTCAATAACAGTACCACTGTTAGTTGTCTAAACATTTCGATTTGTGTTCATTTCGAGCTTGAGTTCATCATTCAAAAAAGCTATGAGTGGCTCGGCTCCTAGCAAACTGAAGTTAACTTTAAAATAACCACTCAAAAATCATGGGTACCGAGTGATAGTTTTCTTTAAAAAAGAGCAGAACCACCTTCGGTATATGGTAAAAGTAAAAAATGCAGGAAATCTTTAATTTTTTAAACCGTTTGATTCGGAGCAATGTATACGACCACCGCAATCACTGTTTGTCCTATTTGAAATAAGCATTTTGCCGCACATATGTCCCCAATATCTTGACTAACAATACCCAGTCCACTTGTTGGATGATAAGTAATATGCATACGTCGAGCCACAACATGTGAGTTGTTCTGTTTACGATAAAACGCAACACCAGCTGCTCTGTGGCCCAGTTGCTTAAATTGTAAGCAGCAATCGAAGTCAGGTATCGAAACATGTTCGCCATTGTCTAACTACGTCTCTGTCTAAAGGACTTAGCTTCTTCTCTGATCCTAAAGTGAGAAAACAAAAACAAAGATACTACGGCCTAGACCGCAGGGGGTGGATCCCCTCCCGAATGAAGGAGAAAAAAGAACTTCACTCCGAGGTTAGCTAAGAGAGACCGCCAAGCGAGCTGATTGGTCAAATTAAATAGTGCGCGCTTCCCCAACTTCCTGTTACGCATTTCCGTCCCTTTTCACGAAATCACTCCCACAAATCTCCAGCAATCGAGAGGAAAGATGTTACACATAAAAAAGGGAGTATTTAATCTTGATTTTGTTTATGAAATATGTAGGGATAAGAAACTATTTTTAGGTTTTGCAAGATAAACTCATCTGATTAAATTAGAATTTTTTTACTGCAACTGCAATGTTCTGATGAAGTTTGGGAAGAAAAATTCTATTTTAGATGGTTAATCATGGATTTGCAGAAATTCCTGGAATAGCAAGATATGTGGTTCAATTAAAACCATACATCTTGCCTTGTGGTTCTGTTGCAGCAAACTAAAATTAAATCAGATTTTTTGTCTCACTTATCATTTGATCATGGGAATCAGAATAAAACAGACAAACGCTTATTTCTATTTATGTTCTGGTACAGTTGCAGATTGGGGGCAAATTGTCATTGAAGTTATTCTATATTATGCAGAAGTCGACAAACCGAATTCAGAGGGGAAGCAGTACACAACAGATCTTGTGAGATTGTAGTGAACATTTTAAAGGAATGGATAGAGCCTGGAACTATGATTTTTCCAACAAATGGAAGGCATTTGAAAATTTAGGACAAGGGTTTGATCATTGGACGTTAAATCATAGCCTTCATTTTGTAAATCCAGTAACGAATTGCCACATAAATACCATAGAAGGTACTTGGAAACATGTTACAGATTCACTCCCTACCTGCAGTAGAAAAATGGATTTAAAATTTCCTTTGTTGCTGTATATATGTTTAGAAAGTGATGCAAACAGAAGGGAGTGGATTGTTTCAATAAGTTTTTAGAAATTGTTAGGGACAACGACTGGGCTGAGAGGGGTTTAGGTCAAATTCTTCAAAAGGAGAATTTAATCAAGATTTTTTTTATCACAATCTATCTTGCTGACAAGTGATGACTGGTCTTTTTGTGACAATATTTTATACATAAAGTGCTGCAAGGTAAGTTAATTCTTTTAAATTTATTTTATTCAATGTGTAAGCAAGAAGGATTCTCCTTATAATTTTAATGTTAATTTGCTTTAATATGTTTAATATTAATATATTTCTCTTCTAGGCTTATGCAAGAAAGTTAGTTTTCTTATTATCTTATTTTATTACTTTAATTTTAAAGTTAATTTGCTTTAATATGTTTCTCTTCTAGGCTTAATGATGATAAATATAAGGATTTGTTCATTACTATTCTGAATCACTTACAAAAATAGATTTTTATTCTTAAATTCAATGCTGTATTGCTAAAATAATCATTAACTATTTACATTTAGTTCTACAAAAATTTGTCCTTTCACTACTTTTCTTTGTTTAATAATATGTAGGAAAAAATATTTTGTTTCATTTTTATGCTTCTACTAAAGTTAGAAAGAATTCCACCATTCATTTTCGTAGAGGTGGCGGGAGGGCAAACTTAGATGGAAGACTGCAAAACTGTTTAGTCAGGGGGAAGTATCGCGGCGGCTAAGGGGGAAGGGAGGGAGGGGGATTCAACCCTGTGCTTCCCTTGGCGACTGCTGTCGCCGAAAAAAAAATTTGGCGATATTTGAAAAAAGTCCGTATATCGAACTTGTTCCCAAATTTTTTGTTTGTGAGCACAACATAATTAATCATTTCTAGTTTTTGTATTTAAATCCAGATATTAGTAACGAAAGAAAAACTTAATTAGCAGAATCCTATTTTAGCCCCCTGATTTGGCACCAAATTTTTGTGCCAACTCGCAGGAAATGTCCACCTTACCTGCACTGGCTTTTTCTATTTTTTTGGACAGTGGTCATTTAAACCCAATGGTCGAATTGGAAAATTTCTCTTAGAAAGGCACTGGTTTGTCTGGGATGGATTGATCGGTGTATTAATTAAAGATTAGCATTGTGGTATAAATATCCAAAAACGTGAATACGTTACATAAATCATCCATTCCAAATATGTTCCCATTGTTGCATTTTAGAAATCATGCCCTTTTTTTGCTCGGAAATATGATTTTCTTCTCAGAAATGCGACGAAAGGATTTATTTCTACTTTTAAATGAATGAAGTAAACAATTATTTATTATTGAATGAAGGATTGATAGTATAATCTCAGTAAATGAATGTCTGAAACTTACGAAAGAATATATGTTTGTTAAAGAGAAAGGGAGATTCTTATTTAAATCAGCCTTAAGGATTATTTCCTATGTTTTCCCACTATTGCATTTTAGAAATCACATTTTAAAAAAAAAAGAAATTATGAATCTTTAAAATAATGCTTGATACCTATCAATCTCAATAAGTTAAAATATTATTTACACCTATAGACTGTAAATATGGTTTGGAATTCATATCTTTTTAATAATAGAAAAGGATACTATACATAAAACAAGTGAATAACCACTTTCATTTCAAGACTTAATAAGAAGACAAATATAAGAAAAATTTCAGATAAGAACACACACGTTAGAAGACTAACAAAATAAATACTAGTTTCCAGAAAATTAAAAAATTTTCACCACATCTAAACTAACCAATCACAACTTTACTTTAGGTAACATTCTTTATCACAAAAATAAATATTTCCCTCAAAAAGGAAAAAAAAAAAGAATACTACTGTTTGCGCAAGCCCAACTGCGCATGCGCATCTATCGAGATGTGTATGAAGAAGTTATGAGTAATTAATAAACGCTAGTCCACAAGAAAACTATGTCGTGATTGTGTCATGAACAATATGTGTTAGAGACTCTTGAGTCTACTTAAGTGTTAGAGCTATCGAAGTAAACATTGGTCCTTACGAGGCCAGAGAAGAGCTAATGGATTAACCTATGGATTAAAAAAAAGACTAAGTGAAAAGCAAAGTGCGGCAAACAGTGATTTGTGTAAACAGCCAAGTTCGGCAGCCAGTGATGTGAGGTGAGAGCAATGTTCTTTGATTTTTGTGAGAATTTTAATTGTCTTTAATTGCTAAGTTGAATAAAGACGAGTTAAAACTTGTCGCGGAGGAATTAAAACTAACTGTGCAAGATAATGCAAAAGTTTTTGATTTGAAAATTTTAATTGAAAGTAGTGAAGTGTATAATACAGACACAGAATTAGTTAAAACTATTATGGACTATGCTGTTGAAGAAACGAGAATTAAAAAATCTAAGAGTGAATTAAATTTAGAGTTAGAAAAAATAAAATTAGCGCATAAGCGGTCAGAAAGTGAAGCAAATTTAGAGTTAGAGAAAATTAAGTTAGCGCAGTTAGAGAAGCAATTAGAGCTTGCTAATATTCGGAAAGATTTAACACATGATTCTTCACTTTCAACAGTGAGCGCCACCGAAACATGTAACAATATTAGTATCGAAACGTTAATAAAAATTGTAAAAACATTAACTATCTCTGTACCCTCGCGTGTTGAGTCATATAATTTATTTTTTCAGTCATTAGAGAAAGCATTCAAAACGAAAGAGGCTCCCGAAGAATGGAAATCGGAAATTCTTTTAAATATCTTAGGAGAGAGAGCGAATAACTTAATGATTTATGTGTCAGAGGAAGAATAGCGCAGTTATGATAAACTAAAAAATTTAGTTTTGAAAGAATTTCAGCCTACACCGCAAGAATGCTATAATAATTTTCGTAAAACTCAAAAATTAAATTCAGAGAGTTATGTTCAATTTGCGTCTAGGTTAAGTGCAACATTTGAGTATTACTGTCAGTTACGAAATGTTAATGAATTTAAGTCAGTATGTGAATTAATTGTTGCGGATAAAATGATGAGCACTCTTGACAGAGAATTATTGACTCATTAATGTAAAACAAGGAGAAACATTTTTTAAACCCCACGAGTTAGGGCGAGAATGTGATATTTATTTATCTTCTAAAGGTGAAATAAAAAGCGAGTCTAATACATTTTCCAGGTCCTTCACTAGAAATGAAAATAAACTATTTGAGTTCAATAAACAACAGAGATATAACAGCTCGCGAAGTCAGAGAGGAGTTTCGAGCATATTTTTTTCTGAAATAAAGAGTGAAAAATGTGTGTTGTGTAAAAATGAAGCACATGCTTTGCAATTTTGCCCTCGGTTTAAAGGTTTTTCGATAAATGAAAGAGTAGATTTTGTTAAAAACAATAAAATGTGCTTTAAATGTCTATCCCCAGAATGTTGTGTAAAACAGTGTCGCTATAGAAATTGCATAATTTGTAAGAAGCCGCATAATAAATTGCTTCATTTTCAAAGAGAAATAAAGGGTATCCCAACTCCCCAAATCGGCCCTCCTTCGGTCCTTGAAGAGAGATCGCAAACGATATCTTTTAATTCTTCTGCCCCTCCGTTCGTTCCTAATTCAAATATAAACAAGCAAGAAATTGTGGTGACTACATTTAGTCATAACAAAATTAAAAGATGCTTACTAAGTTCTGCTTGCGGATTAATTAAAGATAAATATTTTCGAATTGGCATGAATGTAGGTGTTTGTTAGATGGAGGCAGTATGGTTTGTCTTATAACTAATGAGTGCGCCAATAAATTACAACTGAAAAGTGAAAAGATTAATACTTTGATCTCGTTTAAATGATGCATCTATGATTGTTAACTGTTGCGTTAAAACGACAATTTCAAATAAAAATAATACATTCGTGAAGGATTTAAATATGCTAGTAGTTAAGAAAATCACAGATTTTATTCCAAGTAATACGTTTAATACTAGTGTTAATTTTTCAGATATAGTGGAGTTAGCTGATGATCGTTTTAATATTCCAGATAAAATAGACATGTTGTTAGGTGCAGAAATATTTTTTGAACTATTGAGACCGGAAAAATTTAAGATAAAAAATTCAGATCTAATTTTACAAAACACGGTTTTTGGTTACGTTGTAAGTGGTAATGTAGATTCATTTAATGAAACTAAAGTTCATTGCGGTTTAGTTAGGGACGAGGATTTAAATAAAACGCTGTAAAAATAGTGGAGATAGTGCAAACAAAAAGTAATGAGGCTAGTTTATGTGAGGAACACTTTATGAAAACACATTCTAGAGACGAGGAGGGATGGTATATAGTTAAAATGCCCCTTAAGGGTGATCCAAATTGTTTAGGGAATTCCAGGGGCATTGCTCTCAAACGATTAAATGCATTGTGGCTTAGATTGGAAAGGGATCCACAATATCTCTAAAATTGTATAGAGAATTCATGCAAGAATATGAACAATTGGAACGTATGAAAGAAGTGAACGTAGAAGAAAATAATTCGAAGATGAGCTATTTCTTACCTCATCATGGCGTCTATTAGACCCGAAAAAAGTACTACCAAATTGAGGGTAGTCTTTAATGCTTCCAATCCTACAAGTAATGGGTTATCGCTGAATTCAAATCCAATATAATGGAGGACTGGTTCAAAATGACCTGTTTACAATCATGATTAAATTTAGAGAGCATTCTTACGCATTCACGGCAGATGTGAAGATGATGTACCGAATGATACGCATCCATGAGAGCCAACAGCCGTTGCTCAGAATTTTGTGGAAGGAAAGTCCAGATGATCCGGTGAAAACCTTTGAGATGAAAACCGTGACATATGGCACTGTGAGCGCTCCCTTTTTAGCAACGAGAACTTTGCTGCAGTTATCAATAGATGAAGAGAAGAGCTTTCCTTTGGCTGCACCTGTTTTTAGAGAATTACTATATGGACGATGTTCTTTGCGGCGCATCGTCTTTGATGGAAGCCAAGGCCTTGAAGAAACAACTTTCCGGCATTTTGGAAAAAGGAGGAATGCAATTGCACAAGTGGGGTTGTAGCCATCCTGAACTAGCTTCAAACATCAGTGGAGATTATGAGTTCGAGAATCCCATCGAGAACAAGACGTTGGGAGTGTCCTGGAAGTCACAAGAGGACTGTTTTGTTTTTAAAATCACAGTCGAATTAAAGGACTCCTACACAAAGAAATGTGTCCTTTCGACAATAGCTAGGCTTTTCGATCCATTAGGACTATTTGGGTCCGGTAGTAGCAAGAGCCAAGATTTTCATGCAGAGTCTTTGGAGTCTCAAAATCGATTGGATCAACGAGTTGCCTTCTGAGAGAGCCAAAGAGTGGCATTGGTTCCTTGAGGACGTCAACAGTATAAGCAGTATCTGCATTGGTAGATGTATTGTGCATCCTCAAGCGACAAGAATTGAGCTTCACGGTTTTGCTGATGCTTCAGAGAAATGTTACGGAGCAGTTCTCAATCAAATTGCCATTCTCAATCGCCGAATGGCGCAATAAAGGTGAAGCTTGTTACAAGCAAAAGCAGAGTAGCACCGGTGAAGAGTGTCACCATGCCGCGACTCGAGTTGTGTGCCGCCGTTCTTCTTGCAAAGCTGATGAAAAGAGTTGAGACTGCCTTACAAATGAATACACCTCCCGTGTACCTGTGGAGTGACTCAACCATTGTTTTGGCATTGATCCAAAAGGAACCTAACTTGCTTAAAACCTTCGTGGCAAATAGAGTTGCCACAATCCAGCATCTGACTAATGCAGAGCAGTGGCATCATGTTTCTTCGGAACAAAACCCAGCTGATCTCGTATCCAGAGGTCTCGACCCGTCAAGTTTGCACAACAACTCATTGTGGTGGAATGGACCGACCTTTTTAGCAACGAAAGATTATCCGGAAAGGGATATCTTTTAATCAGTGACTGATAGTGATGAATTTAACTGTGAATTAAAAAGCAACGCAACACACTGTGTTCATTTAAATGTGACAAATTCAACCTTTATAACTGACTTGTTAAATATAAGTAATAAGTACACTAAAATAATTCGAATGTTAAGTTTTATTTTTAGGTTCTTTGGAAATTGCAGAGGAGGAAACAGGATGAACTCTTAGATGTTCAGGAGATCAACCAAGCTGAGCTAGTCTTAATTAAGATTGTGCAACTACAGGAGTTCAAAAGAGATTTAAAAGAAAATAATAGAGTGTCTGCAGAAAGTCTACTAAAAAGTTTAAATCCTTTTTTAGATAAAGATGACGTTTTGAGAGTTGGTGGTAGACTTTGTAATAGTGATTTGAACTTTGAATGCAAATTTCCTATAATATTACCTTGTAACCATAAATTAACGAATTTAATAGTAGAATATTTTCATCTAGGTCCACAGGCCTTACTATATCAAGTGAGACAGAGATTTTGGCCTCTTAGAGGACGTAATGTATGTAGAAAAATAGTACATGATTGTCTTGTATGTTTTAAAGTGAACCCTATAACTTGTGAACAAATAATGGGCAATTTGCCTAAAGAAAGAGTTAGGGAAAAATTTCCTTTTTGTTGCAGTGGTGTTGACTTCATTGGACCTTTTTGGATCAAGAGTAATAAACGGCGTAAATGTAGTTTGTATAAGACATACGTTTTGATTTTTGTGTGTTTTGTTACTAAAGCTGTACATTTTGAATTAGTGTCAGATTTAACAACTCAGGCATTTATTGCCTCATTAAAGAGATTTATTGCTAGAAGAGGAAGACCCTCTCTAATATTTTCTGATAATAGTAGAACATTTATAGGAGCTAATGCCGAACTTAAGAGATTGTACAATTTAATGATAAATCCTGATTCTGAATTGGCTGGTTTCTTAGTAGATGAAAATATAAATTGGAAATTTCTCCCTCCCAGAGCACCAAACTTTGGCGGCTTATGGGAAGCTGGCATAAAGTCGTTTAAATTCCATTTTAAACGTGAGGCAGCCAATTCTAGATTTACTTATGAGGAGTTTCTAACCATTATGACTCAAATTGAGGGAATTTTGAATTCCCGTCCTCTCACACCTTTGTCAACGGATATAGATGATTTGTCGGTTTTGACTATGGCACACTTTTTGATTGGAAGACCAATTACTTCCATTAGTGAACCAAATATAATGTATATAGAAACTAATAGATTAAACATATATCAGAGATTAACAAAAATTGTGCAGTCTATAAGGAAAAAGTGGAGTAATAATTACTCAAGTAATCTCCAACAGAGATCTAAGTGGAAATTTAAAAAAGACAACGCTAGAGATTGGGTGATTTAGTCCTTATTAAAGAGGATAACTTAGTAGTCAATAAATGGCTAATGGGCAGATTGATCGAGGTATTTCCTGGAAAGGATAACAGAATTAAGGTTGTAACGATGAAGACTCAACATGGTTTAGTCAAACGACCTATTTCTAAAATTTGTATTTTGCCCATGAGAGAATGAATTTCTTTCACTTGTGTTACAATATTTTACTTATTTTTAAGTTGTAATTAATTATTTAGTATTGTGTGTATTTTTTGTGAATTATTTTTGATTTATAATTATTATAATAGTGTTCAATTTTTTAAATTATTGTATATAAAAATCCATGAAACTTATTGAATGTTGTAACATTGCAATGCCGGTCGGAATGTTTGCGCAAGCCCAACTGCACATGCGCTTCTATCGAGATGTGTATGAAGAAGTTATGAGTAATTAATAAACAAACGAGTGAGTGATTTTGGGGTTTATTGGCGCAAGAGCCGATTTCGGCTATACTGCGCCAAACATTTGTTTTAATATCTGTGGTCTAGACGGGAAGAGAAAGAAAGAATGAATTGAATGACAAGAAAGAGGGTCGAAAATAAAGGATCACTAGGGTACCCCGGGTTCGTGAAGCCCGTGTTTACCAAAGACAGTAAACCCCGTGGGAAAAGGAAAAGATCACTAGGGCACCTCGGGACTGTGACACCCGTACTCACCTAAAGAAGGTGAGCCCCCTGAGGGGAATTAATAAACGCTAGTCCACAAGAAAACTATGTCGTGATTGTGTCATGAACAATATGTGTTAGAGACTCTTGAGTCCACTTAAGTGTTAGAGCTATCGAAGTAAACACTACTATATTCTATAACACACACATTCAAACATTACTTCAGAAATATTACACTGCTGGGCAATAAAAATTGCAACACCTTGAAAGAAGGATGATAGAAACGTTAAATTTGTGTGAAAGGACGATAATGTGATATGCAAATAATTGGCATTTAGCGTTTATCATTCTGCGATATCGCTACTCGCACTGGTGGGAAGGCAACAACTGCATTGTCAATACGGAATAGATTTTTTCAGGAATTATACTGAATGCTATGAAGAAAACAAAGGATTTATCAAAAAATAATGTGAAAAAAAGCTTTCCAAAGAATATATCAATAGTAAGAGAGATGCTACACATAAATTAATTTCAAGTTTTGACCCATGAGCATATGTGACAATATTTAAAATATCAATTTTATGTATTAAAAATTACTATTTTGTTTAAAGGGGGGAAAAAATTGAAAATAATAGCATTTTAAATTTAAATGAATAATGCAAGTAAATAGAATTTTTCATTAAATAATGGCTATGTGAACAGAGGTGGATTAAGCTAGTTGGAGGCCCCTGGCAGTCAAGAGTCAAAAAACTAAAATAGTGAAAAGATTTGCAGAATTTAAATTATCAAAATAAAATGTATAGCTAATAATAAAACTCAACAACTCAAGAAAAACTAACTGCATTAAAAAAATTAAAAACCTTACAAAAGAGCTTACAATTTTGCAATATGTTTTTTACGTCTTGATTCCCCCCCCCCCCCCGAAAATTCATCATTTATTTTTGCCATTCATACTTTGTCCAAAATATCTTGTTCGATATATATAATATGGCCAGGCTCAATTTGTCTTCTCCCATACCACTTCTTACATAAGTTTTAACATACTTTAAAACTGAAAAAATCTCACCTGATGCATTTGATATCAGTATTGTCAAAAGTATTTCTTCATTAGGGAAAGTAGAGGTCATTTCTCTTGTAACTCGATAAACTTTTAGAGGAGTTTCATTGTATCTTTGTTTTCTTTTAAAAATAGCAAAAATTTATCGTCAAAATTAAAAGATTCAATATAGATTTTTGTAAAAGTCCTTTAGTTTTCATGTAGATTTCTTCTTAATTTCAGGTAATAATCTATCCCTTGTCAAAAAATAAAGTGTTCTAAAACAGTTTCATATATCTCCACTCTTTGGGATAGTTCTTCTCATCTTGTCGAATGACATACAATGAATTCCTGATGAAATTTTTCCTTCATTCAAAAATTCACAACAGACTTCTTTACTTTCACCGAAAATAATTTCTCTCTTTTACTGCCAGTGAGCTTGTCCAACTTCTTCAAACGAGAGCCCTGAAATCAGTTGATTCTTGTTCCACTTTTGCAAATTCATTTTTGAAATTCTGGATGTAATTTTCTAGTAGACTATATTCTTTTTAATAATTCACATTCAACTGATTGTAATGATTTGCTAGTAGAATTTATTCTTTGGAGTATGGTATTCTAAATTACTGTCGTTTGGGAAGTTTCATATTTGTACATCTGTTTCAAAAGGGCAATTTCCTCCAGTGTTTGTGGTCTTTTTGTTCCTCATTTGTTTCACTGATTTCAGCCAGGTTCTTTGCCTTGCTATTAAGGACTAAATTCAACTAGCTTGAAAAGATTTGCTTTGAACTAGACATACCTTTTATCAAATAAATCTTTTGTTTCATTTATCTTCACCCCCCCCCCCAGTAAAATACGCTGATGGAAATAAAAATCCCAACCCCAAGAGGGTGTACTAGGTGAACTTAATTTGGTAGGGGTGTTTATACATCTGAAAGATGACTTTGATTCAGATTTTGCGTTAAGCGCATAAGTGAACGCTAGTTGTGCTCCACTTTGAACATGCAAATCAGGTGTACTTTAAATATGCACTAAAGTGTCAGTGAGAGTTATTTGTAGTAGAGATTTGATGTAGCGTGTTGAAATTAGCCCAGAATGACTTTAAGAAGACGAAGAAGACAGTATCAACAGCTCATTGAGTTTGAATGAGGTAGTATGATAGAGCTAAAAAAGGTGGATTTTCTTTCCACAATATTGAAAGTAGACTTGGGTGAAATGTATCCACTGTGCATGATTTTTGTCAACAGTGGTCCCAGGTAGGCACTACCTCAAGAAAACTATGATCCAAATACGCATGGGTCGCACTGATAGAGAAAAATCGCCGTATTCACCACATGGCTGAGGAACAACACAGGGCATTTACAACAGTTTTTTTCAGTACCAGAGTGACACAGCAAACAAATCTTCTGAGAAATAACTCCCAGCCAGATGCCCTGTAGCATTCATACCATTAGCTCCAAATCACTGACATCTGCGACTTCAATGACGTCACGTTAGAGATCAATTGGAGAGCGGAGTGAAAATGTGTTGTATTCTCCTAAGAAAGCTTTTCTGTCTTGGTGCCAGTGATACAGTGGCGGAATGGAAAATATTAGGGGTCTCCTGAAAAGTCAGATTTTGGGTCCCAAATCGTACTTGGAATCATTTCAAGCTATGGGCCACCTAGAATTCTACCCCATCCTGCAATGTGGGGGGTTACGTTATGCCACTGCAGTGATGACAGTATATTGATTATAGAAGTCCAGGTCAGCGCCTGCAAGCAATCTTTCTATGGCCTAGATACACTGGACCTGCACAGAGTTTGGGTCTGGAGCGGACAATTTTTTTAATTGCAAGAGCACTCTCAAGGTTAATTCACAAAATGACTGCAACAATTTGGTGATTCAAACAGTTGCACTTCCATTTATAAACATCATTCAAGGAGGAGAGGGGGTGTTCGAGTACAATAACTTGCACCCTCATACCCTGTTGTAACCCAACATGCTCAATAAGGTGTCAACATGTTATATTGGCTTGTTAGATCACCAGATCTTCCTCCAATCGAGTATGAATGGTACATCATAGGATGTCAATGACAACTTCAGCCACAACCAGAATTAAACAACCTTACATTGACCAACCTAGAGCAACACATGCATGCAATTCCACCCCACTCTGTACTTGTATGACACATTGTTTGCAAGCTTGTATTTAAAATTCTGGCAATTACACCAATTTTTAATGTACCATCATTTCACATTTGAAATAGCTTTTCTGGTAATAACATTAACTAACCTGTGATCTTGAAACTTTAATCAGTTACATTGTTTACAAATGCATTGCTGAAGTTTCATTAATAGACAGTAATATTTTCTTGGTGTTGGGATGTTTTTTCCCCATCAGTGTAAAATGTATTTGAGAGTAACTAAGCACGGCTGTGAACAGAAAATAAACTTGTTTGACTTGAATAGTATTAGTTTGTTCAAAATAAAATTTGTGCAAAAAAAAAAAAAAGACGCATGCGAAAATTTTAAAGATTGTAACGATACAGATGTACGGAAGAAAGATGGCTAGCATTGCTACATGACTCAAATTCAGGGAAATTATTGGGGATGCAATATTGATTTAAGATCTTTTTGTTGTATGTTGAATTTATAACTAGAATCCATCAAGCTTGGGGCCCCTTGGCGGCTGCCAGGTCTGCCACCCACTTAATCCACCTCTGTATGTGAACTGAACTATTAAAAATATTTATAAAATATATATATAGTACAGTAAAAAAATGAATTATACGGATTATACATTGAATAAGATATGAATCCCTAATTCAATATTTAAAAATAAAAAATATATAAATTAAATATGAAAATGCAAGTATGTCGCAGTTCACACAAGGTGAATGAAACAAATGTGAAATATTCCACATCTTAGTAATTCCTGATACGCTTCTGGTTACACATGTAAAAGCAAGACAATTGAGAAGCCTTGGTTCAAATGTTTTAGATATTAATAAATTAAAAAATGAAATATTGTATTGAAATGACTTTCATAACAATATTTGTAAGAATTTTTAAGCCTCCTCTATCCAAAAATCTCAGATATTTCAATTCCAAGTCAAAATTGATCTCTTACATGAAACATATGTATTTGCAATTAAAGCATAATAATTTTATATTATGCATGCCATAACTCAATGTGTACAGAAAAACCTGATACTCTGCTATTGAAATATATTATTTGAAATACTTAATATTTTTTGGAATCCTTTCAATGTCTACTTTAACACTAAATGTATTATCTGAACAGATTAAAATTACATTTTATAGTGCTAGTTTATCAGTGCAAAGAAAACACGTAATTTTTTTCCAGCTAGCAGAATTTCCTGCACAGTAACATAATTAGAACTGGCCATTTGCCTATATTGTCCAAATCTGGCTCCTAAATTATCAATTAGGAACTTTCCAACTAAAACATTTGACAGAACTTCAGTCAAGGTACTTTTATTGGCTCTGGGATAGTATTTAGGTATGCCTCAAAGCAAAAAATATTTCCTCGTGCAAACAACCTTCGTGTTTTAGTTTAAATCCCCTCTCAATCAGTATGAGTGTTAGCAAATTTTGAAAAAATAAAATAATCTTCTATTAACAAAAAAAAAAGGTATACTATTTTTCAATCTACAGTTTTGATCTTTTTCCAGAAAAAATATATGGTTGATGAATATATTGCAGTGTTTTCAAACACAATTTTTCTGGGTAATTTAATTTATCTTGTAATAAATCAAGTGCAATCACAGTGCTTTGCTCAAAAATTTTACATTTTGTTTTTCAATATTTGTTGGTTTTAAAGATCTTAAGCATAATTTAGGAGCTAATTTAATAATGTTGCGTTGATCAGGGTTTGAGGATTTTATGCAAATCAGTCGCAAAGAACAAGACAGTTTAACAGCAATGAGAATTTCTTGTTGAAAATCAATCCTTGAGATACAGGATTCAGCAGCAATATTTGCAGAATAAATCTCAGAAGGTCTTCACACCTTCAACAGAACTCGGACACAATTATTAGTGTCTAAAATACATGTATGTAAAAGATTATTCACAAGCACCACTCGTCCAATTAAACAGCCGAGCTAATTGGTAATCATAGTCAAGGCAAGTCTATTAATTGCTAGTCAAAACCAGACTGACTCAGCTTAGTGAGTCAGTCTGGTTCATATCCCTCAAGGGTCTTTCAAGAAAGATCCGCTTGTGTCATAGATCATGAAATTTGGATTTCTCCACTAATTTCCAGATCAGGAAGAAAAATAGTAAAAAAACTTGACAAAATGCACTGTTTTTTGAAACATGCAGGTAAGAACACATCAGGTGTGGCAAATCATTATCCATCAAAACATAATAGCAATTTTCAGAAAAATGAAACACCTCCAGATAAAAAAGCAAAAAGTTCAAATGCTCAATTTAATCAAATGAGAATCTTTGGTAGTTACTGACCAAACTCCCAGCCTTTTATGGGTTTTCGATCCATGTTACGATACTTTCAAGAGCTATTCAAAAATTTACTACAAAATGCCTAGAAATGAAAATACAATTAAAAAATTAATTGCAAGTTTTGCTAATGAGAAAAATTTGAATTTAAAGATAAGTTTACAAAAATGACTCAGTCTGATATGTATTTCCCCAATAACAATAGATAAATGGTTTAGTAGCAATTAATGGAAAAAGGTAATTAAATGCAATACTTCATTCCCTGGATAGTAGCTTTAAATTAGGCATTGTTGCCATACAGGCAACAAGACCAAGACAAGGAAGGGAAGGGTTCATGTGATGCGTACCAAGTTCAGTCATTAATTGAACACCAATATTGATCGAGTATAGTACTAAATTACATCATATTTTGGCATTAACACAATATGGATTCAGCATTATGAAGTATGCACAGTTAAATGAAATTGAAAATCAATTGTGCATCAACCATGCAATTCATTTGGTAGTTGCTACAACAAAAATCATGTAGACCAAGCATTCCTAATTGTACTCTGTGGCACCCTGGGAAGCTGCAGTTTCTTCACAGGCATACAACAGAATTTTATAAAATATATACTTAACAACTTAAGACTCAAATAGAGAGCCATGGGGGAAAAAATAATTAAAAAAGGGTGCCGATAATCCAAAATCTTTGGGAACCACCGATTTAGACAATGAAATTTCATATTTTGAAAATGACGAAGCTGAAACTTGGTTTAATTCTTTTATTGGCAATCAAAATTGAAATATAGATATTGGTATTTATAATATGAAATGCAGTTTAGAAGATGCAAACCATTAATGAAATACTGAAAACTTTCGAAAGTCTGACAGATTTTTCAGAAAAATCGCCAGTTAGAAATGACATGTTGAAGAGAAAGAAGGTAAAAACTTAGCTTATATAAGACTGTAGATCCAAATGAACCCTTAAGCTTATGACGTAGAAAATAGGGCTACGTAAAGCTAGCAAAAAAAAGCACATAGGTAGAAACGGAGTGTGTGTGGATTTATGCACAGTGAAATTAACTTTTAACACTTTAGTGAACATAACTGAAACATTAAAGGTGACAGAATTTAAATGCTTCAACTTTACTATGGAGGGAATACTGACATTTTTAATTACTCAAATAAAACACAGCAGTACTTCTATGGGGAAAGTTTTTTTAATGCGAGGAAATAAGAATTTCAGAAAGTGATAATTGATACACCACATCATTACAACTTTAAAAAGCACCTGTTATTTTGTCAAATGTTGACCCTTTTGTTTAAAAATAATGCTGAGAGATTCACTTATACTTCTCCAAAGTAGTTTGCTATTCCAAAGCACACAGTCACTACAAAAAAATAAAATCACTTAGAGCATTTTGGAAACTTTACACACATCTCTTTTTTCTTTTATATTTTTTTTTTGTTTGAAGCAAAAGGACTCAAATGTTACCACAAACTAGTAAAACTTTCTTTTCACTGAATTCTGAAGCAAAATTCATGCACCAAATTAACTAAACATTTTGTTTTATTTCTGTTATAACTAATAACTTAACTCAGTGGCGCAACAGCCCATGAAGGCCAAGGCCTACTGTGCCCATATCAGTATATGTGACCTTGGGGCCCCTAAGGTGCATGAGCAAATGTTCCGATCAGGTGGTCATTCTGGCGCGATACCCCTAGTGTTAAGTTTCCAAGTAAGCTTAGTTCTCCTTTACTGATCCACTGCAAGAATTGAAAGGCAGAGTCAACCAAGGTTTGAAACTTGGACCTGTGGTGTGGAAGCATGATGCACTACCACTCAGCCACTGGGCTTCGTTATAACTCTGATGAATGTGAATCTAAAAAAACTCAGACTTTCATTAACCCATTTATGCCAGAGGTTTAAATTTTGAATTTTTGCATGAAATTTGTATATGTTAGATAAAAAAATAGCTAAAAAGTAACTTTCACTCTACTGTTATTCCACAAATGGAACAGTAGGCATAAATGGGTTAAAGAGAGGTAAAAAAGGTACGATAAAATACATATATTGAGAAATACTATACATGTCAGTCTCTAACAAAATAATTCATTCTAAAATAACAATAACGTCCAATTAATTTTTAAAAGTTATCCGACTTTATAGTCTGAAAAAAATTCTTCCACATGAAACTAGAATCTAACATCAAATAATTTCAAATACACTAATAATTTACAATAATTCCAACATGGGGATTTAAGATTTATTTTCCAGTCAGACATTTACCTTCAACCAACAGTCAAAACTAAGTGCTATCTGGCTATTTTCTAAAAGAAAGAACTATGATTTCTAAATCTTAATACTCACAAATGAAATAAAAATAATAATTAAAATTAAACATCAAGTAATAATGTAAAGCAAATTTTTTTAAAAAAAAGTAAAGTGATTCTGAAAAGGAAATGGAATTCGAACCAATTGCAAGTGATGAATTAAGTGATATAATGTTTTAAAAATAAAAATGCATTCCCAAAATATTTAAAAATAAACAAATTTTAAATATGAAGTATCAATATAGTGTAATCCAATTCTGAACAAAAGCTGTACACTGTATAACTTTTAGAATGTCTATTAACTACTCCAAAGCATATTTTGGTTACGATATTATGTTAAAAAATACATATTAATTGATAAAAATATCAATATTTTAAACATGAACCTTGAAATCATTTTGTACTTATAGACCTAGGAAACAAAACCTTTACTCCTGATGCATGATCTTTTTTTTTATTCAAGTTATAAAATATTTATAAATTCTTGTAACCAGCTAAAACTTAAATTTTTAAGAACTTTATAAGTGCGAGTAATTTATTCAAAGTTAATTATAAAACGATATTCATAAAAGATACATAATAATATGTGCATATACCTTGGGGAAAAAAATTTGAATTTGGAAAAATCAAACTTTGTTTAAATTATATATTACCCTAACCTGAGTTATAATTTAAATTGTTGTTCAGAAATGTTTTGGGTTTATTTAAAATAAGTAAATTTTCCCCTTGTGTATTTAATCATGAAATTGAATGCAATTTAACGTTTTACAAATCAGTTATGGCAGGGGTAAGCAAATACCAGCCCACAAAGTAACACACAAATTTCTTGTGGCTCGCCAAAACAGTGAAAAAACCAAATAGACAGAAAATGCTTTCCATATTTGTGTCAACATATATTTGAGAGTAAAGTTTTTCTTGCAATGAAGATCAACTAGAGTAAATATAGATACAAGTTGGCTGATATTAACTTGCTGGTTGTAATGAAAATTTTAACAAGTAATCTTGCTTCTGATTTAAAAAAAAAATCGTAGAAAAGAGTGACAGGGCACATTTTTCTCTTTAAACTGTTTCTAAAATTAAATAAGCTTGCAGCTATAGATAGGAAATTAGCATAATAAATAAACTGAATAAAATGGCAACTATTTTATTTAACTAAAATCCATTGACTTTTATAATACAATTTATACCTTTTCTGAGATGCAAAGTTAACTAATGAATGCAATCATTTAAAAAAGGTATGGCCCTCTGGTATTGTCTGCTTCCCCAATGTGGCCCTCGAGCTAAAATAATTGCCCAATCCTCAGTTATGGTAATATTACTCAAGATTTGTGATATTAAAAAATTGTACCTTAATATTTTTGCAAAATTTTAGATTTCACTTCAACTGAGTTCAAATTACAATCAAAGCTAATCACAACACACAAATCTTTATAAAAACTATACACCTATAGAAACATTTTTGTCCTGTAAGCATATTATAATTATTGATATCTATTACAGAAAATAGAACTTGTAATCATTTCATAAATGTCTTTATCAACTAAAACTTAATCAATTTTTTCTTTTCAAACTTAATAAAATAATAAATTTTATTTTATTAGTTTTAGATTAAATATTGCTACAAACAAATCATCAATCAAATTCAACTGAAAGATGGAGACTGAGCAATTATTGGATTAATCATTTTATAATAAAAGTTGCATCATGCCTAACTATTTGCTAATGAATATTAATTATTTCTTTTGCTTAGATTTGAATTATTATTTGATAGCGCTATATAAGGACTCCAAGCAAAAGGCCTTGTAATTCTGAACCACAGTCAGGTAATAGAATTTTCAAGCTGGTTTTGGTATTTATTCCTTAGAAGAATCAAATAATGCACCACAAAAAGAAAAACAATTCTTTTTCAAACAAAAATTTTATTTTTTAAATATTTTAACAAATTTTTATATTTGCAACAATGAATTGATTTACTTTTTTATTTATTGCAATGCAATTAAAACTTTTTTGCCAAAAGATAATTCTTGTGACATTTTTATATCCTACAGAAGGTCATTGAGAACACATATAGAAGGCGTTTTTTCTAGATCTGAATAAAGACAAAAGTTGGGAAGGGGTAAGAAATTTCATAAAAAGGTACTATTTTGTTCCAACTGTGTTTATGGGAAAAATTTATATTTTAAGTTAAGCATCAATGCAACAATAATGTTTCACTTAGCAACTAATAATTTCTGCTGAGTGATTACAAAATAATAAAAAATATTGTACATTGTTGCATCATAACTAAGGTGTGTGTGTGATTATTTTTTAAATACACACACAGACAGGTAACACTTGATATTAAAGCAAAACACTTAACAAACCATGAAATTATACTCTGATGTGATAAAATAGTAATTTGAAGTAATGATATAAGATTTTCAATTAATTCAAACAGCTATATAAAACCTTATAATCTGTAAGCAATTCAAAAACTTTTCTATAATATTTAAAACACTTTCCAAGGCTTTGAAAATCTTTAATTTATAATAGATTTGTTAATCAACTAACAAGTGTTTGGCAAATGTGGAAAGATTTTTCAGAGTACAAAAAACAAAGCATTTTTAGCTTAATACACAATTTGTATCTTGTCCTCAGAAATGTTTTCTTAAAAAGTTACATTTTTATTTAATAAAAACACAGAGCAAAAAGAAAAAAAGAATCATCTACGACAAAGAAATGGATTCTTTGATTAAATCAAGAATAAGTAGTAAACCAGTAAAATCCTAGGAGAGCCCACACCCTTGGTGATAGACCGAAAAAAGCACCAAGCTAGAAGGAGATGGCACCAAGCGAATCGACAATGGCGGTAAGTGATTACAGCAGGACAGGGCAGATGCACAATGAAAATATATGTAAACAATACAGAAATTAATCAAATATATTTAAGGTAAAAAATAAAACACTTGCTTTCTAACTGCGGATCTTTTCTGAGTGGAAGGTACAGTGTAACAACAGACTATTAATTCTTTCTTATACTTCAGCAAACATGCGTATTCACACCTTTTTTCGACATCTCCCATTCAAATCCATCCAAAACAACACTCTTTTGTTCGTACAATCCTATTTGCTCATTACATTTAGGACATTCCTAATTCGAAGCAATTAATCCTTCCTTCATACACCATTCAATCAATTCTTTCTTACCTTTCGCACTCAACAAAGTAAAACATTCTATGGTATACTCACTCGCACGTGCAGCCATACTTCCAACCCGGTGTCCAACGACAAAATGGCAAAATATGAAAATTCCAGATATAGTTAGGTTTACCATATCTAACGGGGTTAGGGTTACCAAGATGGCGCAATTATCGCCAACCAAAATAATTTGCCAAGTGAGAGGGCTCTGCTAGGATCCAACCGAATTCTTTAATATAAGTGACTAATTATTTCCATCAATAAAAAAATAAACACACACACTTTCGTTTCCAAAAATTATTCTATTATAGAATAATCTATTATAGAATAATTTTTTTCCCAATGTGGTGCTGTAAAACTTGACAAAAACTGTAAGATGCGAGAAAAACTTCCCAATTAGATGCTATTTTCTCAAAAATGCAGGTCTAACACAAATTTTTAAATTACTGGAACAACAGAAAACTAAAAGTTTAAAAAATATGTGTGCCTGTTGCAATGAAAAATGAAAAACTTACTTATTTTAATTTCATTTATATTTTTAAGCAGTACAAAGTTTTATCTCCCAAATTATTGTACTAACAATTAAAACCTAAAATTAAAAAAGGACATTCTGTGTGCAAAACTTTCAATAGGCACAGATCAAGCTGACATATAAACATGCTGATCACCCTCAAAACTTATTTAAGCAAAAATAAGCAAATAAGTAAGGAAAAAAATATTTATATTTAGAGCACTGATAGTGAATCTATTCTGAACATACTATGAATCAAAATATTATATTATAAACTATAATAAGGATTACTATTAATGAAATAATTATAGTTTCAACAAATACATTAACTAACACAAATCACAAAAGTAATTGCCAATTATAAAATGAATATACTCATATGAACATGTGTGTAATTACATTTAACATAAAAGCTAGTGATAAGAAAAACTATAAGGTATGTGGAAAATTTCTTAATTATAGGCTACATTCTCACACAAATAGGGGTCAAACATACACCTCCCAAATTTTTGGAATATAACAAAAAATTTTAATACTGTAAAAAATTCTATATCAAATATAAAAATGCATCCAGTTATTTTAAAAACAATTACATCTTAGATTATTAAAAAAACAGCATGAAATATCAAATTTGTACTAAGAAAAAGGGGAAAATGAAATTCAAAACAGGAACATATATTTTAGGAAAAACATTTTTACTACATCATAATGTGATAAATTATATTAAAACAGGCTACGTAAATGATTTTTAAAATTAATGCAATATAAATATGCTGATGTTTAACTTAAAATCAAGCATATTAAATTTTTTTTCGAACATGCTTCCTAGAAGGAAAAGGGATGGAATTTTTAAAATTGATTTACAAATCACTCTCCTCACTTTAAAATTACCGAAATTCTAGAAAAATACAAAACAAAGTGAATATTTAATACTTTTAGATACTCCACATAAAAAAAATCCAAATAAAATTGCAAAAAGTTCTATACTTACGGTCAACATTCCTACATTTCAATCATAGTAAGAAAATCCCTTTAACTTTAAGAAGATTGAAAAAAGAAAATCTTCGAATTTACAAAGTTGCAGTAGAAAAAATTATAATCGCCTCAAGTGAGGATTTTAAAGCTTGATTACTTGCTTTAAAGCTTTTCCATTAATTATAATTTCAGAAACATTCCTGTACATAGCTATCTGATGTTGCTCGTTTAAATGTAAACTTAAAATGCTTGCTACAACTCATCAATAAAATAAGCAACAATATGCGAATATAAACTCTCCTACTCCAATAGAACACGAATAATGATTTATATAATCGTTACTAATTTCGTTAATCTATTTGATCCCAGACATAAAACTTGAGATGTACGAAAAGGAGAGGTTTGGCATGTTCTGACATTAGTCTGATTACTCACACGGATATGAGTTTATACAGCTTCAAAGCAACCAACTAAATTTTGAAAAGTAATTCCTATACAGATGTTTCAAAACAAATAAAATTTTACATACGAAAATTTCGATCTGTAATCTTCATCTTTCACTGAATTTACATTCCAAATTTTTTTAGTTATACGTTGTATGTATAATGATATGCAACTCTCGATAAAAATCATCCCTACATACGCCGCTTCAAAACATCCCCATATCCCAAAAGGATGTCATCTCACGTGACTTTTCATCACCCACTCATAGAAACGAAGAACAATTTCCTATTTTTTTGGTTGAAATAAGCAAATTGATTTTAAATTTCACTACGCATACAAGTCAATGTTAAATTTACGTTTCGGAAATCAAAAAACACTTAAAATTTGAGGTATCAAGAAGTTCTTTAGGACATTTATGGATTTAGAAGAATATCATTTGGAACACAAAACTCACTTAAAAAATTTTTTTATTCAGGAAAGGAACATTTTGTAACATCTTGAGGAGTTTGGTTCTCTGAAAATTGCAAAATACCATAAATCAGTACCTTAATATATTTCTTTTCAATGGGGCTGCACATTGGTACAGTCGGTCGAATAAAAAGTTGAGCACCGTGACCCTTTCAAAAAATGATTGAATATGGAAAACGACCTTTTTTGAAAGGATCCTCGGTTGTTTTTGTAAGAATCTTGTCCCCCCAACCCTACCGCCCGTTGTGTTTCAGGTCCCATGGCTCTTTTTGTAGAATCCCCTTTCCACCTATCCTCCCGTTGTGTTTCAGGTCACCTTAGGATGGTTCTTTTTCACCTACCCCCGCAGTGGTGTTTCAAGTCGAACTTAGGATTGCTCTTTTGGTATGAATTTTGTGCCCTCCCCCCCCCGCCCTTCTTTTTACCCTCATGTTGCATTTTCAGCTCAAACCAAAGTATGAAGCAAAGTCTGTCTCAAGTCGAAATTCACCTTAGGATTGCTCTTTTGGTATGAGTTTTTTACCCTCATGTTGCATTTTGTGTCAAAATGCAAGTGTGTAGGGAACTATGCGGAAAGTTCTCCTACAAATGTCAGGAGCAAAATTTTTCAAATTCCTCCGAAAAATATTTTTGATGGGCGCGAGAAAATGTTTCAGCCCACGAATGATTTAAAACGGGGGGTGATCCACAAATGAAATGGAGGCATGTCAGGGGACAAATGAAATGGAGGCATGTCAGGGGACAAATGAAATGGAGATGCTTCAAGCTTGGTGAAAGCAGCGACCCATGAAATGTAGACAATGCAACGTTGGTATGTCGAGAAAACCAGGAGAATCATTCCAGAAAATCATTCCATTGCCATTTCACGATATAAAGACTTCCAATCTTGGCGTGTCAAGGAACACGGAGTTCTCAACTTGCAGCCAGCAGGAGAGTCCAATTTTTAGTGTCAAATTTTTTTAAAAAAATGCCTTCCAATCTTGGTGTATAATTTGGCCCGAAAAAAGGGGGACCCAGTCGACATGCGACTAGGTCCCCCAATTTTCGGATTTTTGAAGATTTTGGCTAAAAACATTTACCGATAAGACTGCCAGAATCTGAGAATTTTCAACATTACGCCAAATCCTGACAGTCTTAACGAAAAACATTTAGCATTTACCTGTTGCCACGAAAATTCTTTTCCCGTCAAAACTGCCAGATTCGGAAAATTCAATACAAACCCAAACCTGACAGTTTTAACCAAAAATAAACAAATTTCTAAACTCTTGACTGCATTCAGAAGCACTCTGATTTCTGGCTACGTTTTCATTTACGTTTGCATTTACGTCACAGGGATATGGATCCGAAGAGATCCTCCATCCCCTATCTGAAGTATTCGTGACCTGAAATGTGGGGTGACCTGCATGGATGATAGAGTTCCTTTAGTTTAGAGGTTGATTCCTGGTTGGTCGGTGGGAGTAGGCAGGTGGGTGGTGACAGCAGTCGCACTCTTGTGGTTTCGGCGGGAAAAAGAAGTAACTTTCGTGCAAATAGTGGGCATGATGATCGAATGTGACACTGGGTGAGATACCTCTCTAACTGGCTGCCCTGAGAATTAATCAAGGGAAATTACGTAAAGAAAAGGGGGTAGCCTGGTGGGTGCAGCAAAATGTATTAAGATTACAAGATAAAAAATTAAGCAGATACAAATTGTGACGGGTGCTTACGCGTTTCACTAACCTTCTCATAAATTCTATATTTTATTTATTTCAACCAATATACACCGGGAGCCAAAAGCGAGATTTATGCAAATGAGATATTTTATATAAGTTTGGGTTTAGCGAGTTATAAAAAGGGGGAAATGAAATGAAGAGAGAGGAATGAAATGAGAAGTGCCTTTTTAAATGTAAACGTTGCAAGTAGAGTCTACCATATGTTGTGGATATAATTAGTTCATGAAAGAACTGTGAGATAATTGAGAAAGAAGTCGCCCATTAAAGGAATACAATCCAGATATTAAAGAAGCAGCTAGACGAACCTGCCATATCATAAGAAACCAGGTTAGTTTTATTTATCCCAATTAAGTATAAGTGTGTAGCTATAATTGTGTACGCGTCGATCCGTCGTAGATTCAGATAAGATTCCGTCGTTCATGATTATTGAATCCTTCTCATTCTGCACTGTGTTTTATTGTTCTTAAAATTTGAATAGTATTTGTGTAATCTCTTAATTAAGAAAAGTCAATAAATAAGATTGATTTATTAAAATAAGTAGTGATTTATTATGAATTCAACACATTTAAATTCAGGTAATAACCGAAGGGGAGTTGATAATCTTAGAGGTAGCGATAGGCTACGACACTGGCACCCAACCGAAATACCGGAATTAAGAGCAAGTGCAGGATTTAGAGTTTTGCCGGAATTATTTTTTTCGGGTAAAGAAAATGTGTCTGAGTTTATTACAAATATTGATGATAACATAGCCTACTATGAAATACCGGCGAATCTGGCGTGTACGTATTTAAAAGGTGATTTAATTGGGAGAGCGTTAGACTGGTTTGAGGTAATTGGTTTTGAGTGTGTAAATGAAGAAGCGACTGCATTCACAACGCTTAAAAAAAGTTGTCGGATAGTTTTCCAGTAGTACGGAAAAAATCAGAGTTAGAGGCTCAGTTTTTTTCATCGAAGCAACGGAGAGGTCAGGCCCCGTCAGACTTTATTTACCAGCTATTAAAAGTCCATAAGACTTTAAATTTGAATTATGATGAGATAAAATTGGTCGATCACATAGTAATGCGACTAGAACCCCAAATTATGGATTATTTAGAAGATCGAAACCCCACAATGAAAGTTCAGTTGGTAGAGTTGGTAGACCGGTATGAGGAATGTCATAGCTGCAGGGAAAACCAGGGTTCGAGTAATAATTTTGCTAGACGAGGTTGGGATATGAGTAGGAATCCTGCGGAAAGAAGGAATAATGGAAATTAAAGAGATACAGGGGTCGGAAATAGACAAAATGATCAGAGAGGACTAAGGCGGGGTACGAATAATTTTTCTCGTCGTAATTATCAAAATCAAGGATTCGAGGGAGGAAATCGCTACAACCAACCAAATCAGCGAACAGACCGGTATCAGAACCGTAGGATGGTGGTTAGGAAGGGTCCTAGTGATGATTCAGCAAAGCAAAATTGGAGGCGTGTTGATTGCAACAGCGGAAGGCAGAGAAATGCCAATTTAAACTTTCTAAGAGATCGTGTTGAGTCAAATCCTCCTAATAGAATTAAACTTAATTCATTACGGTTATCACCAGTTGATCTTCCGTATGTGCCCATCCTTTTAAGTGATACGTTTATAAAAGCTCTCTGGGATACAGGTGCGGAGAAGTCATTTATTTCAGCAAAAATATACCGATCATATTTTTCTTTTTGTCCTATTAAGAAATCGTTAGCTGAAGTAGTTACGGCTCAAGGGTCACAATGCAGAAATTTAGGCACAATTGAGTTACGAATTAAAATAAGGGAATTTTCCAAGTTGTGGAAATTTCATATGATTGCTGAGATGCAATATCCATGCATCATAGGTATTGACTTTATGTCACATGCAAAGATAAGTTTTGATTTTGTTACGAAATCGTTAATCATTCCGGACTCGCAGATTGAGAAATTGGCAATTTCGGACGAACCGGTACGGATAGATTTATTAAAGACTAAGTTAAATGCAAGGCAAAAACAGAAGTTGGCAAATTTTAATGTGGAATGGGAACATCGCCCAGGGACGCAAAATGTAGTGGCTGATATGTTGTCTAAAAACCCGTTAGAAAGTAATGAAGAACCAAAGGTGTCTTGTGCGGTGATTAGGTCGTTAGTATTATCGTCTAGGGAACAGTTGAGAGAGGAACAGAGGAATGATCCGGAGTTAGGTCATATCTTGCGGTTTTTAGAAAATCCTGACGATAGTTCCATTAATGTGTCAATCTGTAGAAATTGGTCCCGCGACTTTAAATTAATTGATGGGTTGTTAAATTATGCAAAATATACAACCGCACTAGGTGAATTAAGAGTATTTATACCAAAACATTACGTAAAGATGTGTTGCGAGAATTCCATGACTCGCCGATGGCGGGCCATCTAGGAAAAAAGAAAACCTACTTAAAATTAAAAGACGCGTTTTATTTCCCGTACATGAGGAAATACATTTATAAATACGTAGCAACCTGCGACCAATGCCAAAAATTTAATTATAAAAACGGATTACCAGCAGGTCAATTAATTCCGATTGTAACGAATTTTCCGAATCAAATCGTATCTTTAGATTTATTAGGCCCATAACCTGCAACTAGTCCGGAACGCTATAAATTTTTTTTAATAATAACAGATAATTTTTCTAAATGGGTTGAAATAGTTCCCTTAAGGACAGCTTCGGCTAAAGCAATTGCCAATGCATTTTTTGAGAATTATATTTCGCGTTATGGAGCTCCTGTAAAGTTAGATAGTGACAACGGCCCCCAAATGATATCCGAAATTTTTGAGCAAGTATGTCGCAGGTTGAACATAAAACAAGTTAAAACTGTGGTATATCGACCACAAGCTAATCAAACAGAAAGAGTTAATCGTACTCTTCTAAAAATGATTTCGAGTTTTGTCGCGGATAATCACACTAACTGGGATCAATTTCTGTGTGAGTTTAGTAATGCTTTAAGGACAGCAGTACATGAGACAACGGGTAAAACAGCGGCGGAATTATTTTTAGGTCAAAAATTAATCACTCCATTTCAAAAATTAGTAATGGTAACTGATGGATCAGACTTAGTTTGTGGAAATATAGAAAAGTTGTTTGAAGAGGCTAGGATACATACAAAGCGCCAGCACGAGAAGTGGGCGAAATATTATAATAAGAAGAGGCGTGAAGTTAATGTAAAGGTTGATGATCTAGTGTTAGTTCAAACTCACCCGTTGAGTTCGGCAAGTAAGAAAATAGTGGGTAAATTTATGCCAAAGTTTGAGGGCCCCTATAAAGTTCTGAGTGTGAAAAATAATAATAATTTAGTAATATTAAAGTTTGGTAAAAGAATAACTTTTGATGTGGATCAGGTGAGAATTTACCATCAAAGAGAATCAGAGGAGAGTGTTGTGGAATCGGAAATTGCGAGAAGTAGTGATCATAATGCAGTAGCATCAGACAGGTCGGATGATAGGCAGCCGAGATTAATGCAATCGGAAAGTGATGGGAATTGTCGTGGAGGATCAGAATCAGGAAATTTGGAAGGTAGTAGAGATATAGTTACGAATAGAAGCGATGGAGTGGAGGTGAAAAGGAAAAAACGTGTGCGGACGGAGTCTACTGTTTCTTCGGGGGGTGATGGGTATAATTTTAGGAAGAGAAAGCCACGTTGGACGGAGAGAGAGAAAAGAGGAAGGCCCGAATCTTGGGTTGAGAACATACAGAGGAAGAAGAGACCGGATGCCCAGGTATCCTGGGACAAGAGAAAGTTGGCATCGTCAATGCCGTCTCGTCCCTCCAGAAAGCGGTATAGAAAGGTGGAAGAGAGGAATTCTGAAGGAACAATTCCAAGACAATCCCGCAGAGAACAGAGGAAATCGGAAGGAACAATTCCAGGACCATCCCACAGATTCAAATACAACAGACCCCAGCAAGAACGGAACTGCCCTTACAACCTTCGGAGCCGACGTCGAGTGGACAGCAGCCAAATTCAGAATCTCACAATTGGAAAGAACGCCTCAGCAGGAGCATATAAGCTTCAGCGGACTCAATGGAAGAGGAGACCCAGAAGGTGAGAGCGCAGAGAGCACAGCCCTAGGACAAGGTCATCCAGTACAGAGGCCGTGGTTGGAGACAAAGCCTATGCATGTTGGATCTAAAGACTAGCCAGGTTGTATAATTCTAATTTGTTTATTTTTCCTCTGACAGACAGTTCAGAGTATTTTCCATATGGGCTAGTCTATTTTTTTTGTAAAATTACCGTACAAAAGTCACTGCGTTGTGTGTATTTTCATATCGATTGAAAAAGCTTTTGTATTTATTTTTTTTCCAAATTGTGGAAAAACATTTGTTGAATTGCAATTGTTTTGCTACACTTTAAAGATGAGGCTTTATATGTGAGATTACTTGTATTGTTTGTTGTAATATATTCTATGTAAAAAATGTATATATTTTTGTGTGTAATTATTAAGATGTATAAGTAGTGTCTGGTTTCGGGGCGCGGCGTAATTAGGAACACTAACAAAAACATTAACAGCGCAGCGTGATTGATTGGGAATTTTTTGAAAATGAAACCAGATAAAGGTTATTTTGTTATGAGACTATATATATATATATAATATAATGTATGCCATATTTATGTCAATAAGGAAGTTGTATAAAAGTTATGTGCATTTAATGTCATGTTTTAGAAAAAATTGTCAAAGTTTCCTTTCAGGGCAGCAGTCCCTGAACATAGTGATGAGATGGAAGATTGATGTCGTACGAAGATATTATTGTAAAATTTTTTTTATATTTATTAGCACTTAAGTAAAGTGCATGATCAGGGTTTTTTCCTTAAAAGGTTTTCCCCTGATCTTCGCCCGAATGGGTTGCACTGTAGAGAAATTGTTGGGTTGAAGCGAGCGAACTATTTTTTCTGGTGTAAGAATATTGGTGTGATGCGTCCACGTGTTCTTTTTCCCGCTTGATCCAACGCACTTCTTCTACGGGGACCACACGATCTACACGCTGTGTGCTATGAACTTTATTTATGCTGTGTGCAGTATTCTTAATCGTTTTATTTAATTGTCCGTAATAAAGTGTGCTGTCCAGAAGAGGTCTGAAGAATTATTTTACAAAAAGAACAACTAATTGGTAGCAGAGCGGTAGTTGGTGAACTGTGAATAGTCTTAGTGAACTGTGTGAACTTTTTGCCAAAAATGGATAAGATAACTGTCCCCAATTTAAATGGGACGAACTATTTTATATGGGCTCTTAAGATGAAGGCTGCTTTGAGCCTGAAGCGATTGGATACTATGGTTACCAACGAAAAACCCGAAGACCTTAGCCGTAAGGAGGATTCCGATTGGGAACAAAGAAATGCTGACGCCGTCTCGTATATAAAGCTATCCCTTGCCGACGAACAGGCGCTACAGTTTGCAGAAGAGGACAACGCCAAAGTGCTGTGGGAAAAAATTAGAGGGACTTTCATCGGACTTACGGAGGACCGCAAAATCGACGCGGGCAATGAACTCAAAAACCTGATCATGAACAAAGGAGAAAACGCGGTGGAATACATTTCAAGAGCGAGGGGCATCTCGACTAAGTGTCACTCACTCGGCTTAGAAGTCTCACAGAGGGAATTGGTGTATTATTCAGTTCGAGGACTGACAGAAATATTCACACGCCTCAGGGAAATTTTGAAGACCCAACGAGAGAAATCTTTAGATGAAATCCTCCAAATTCTAAGGGAAGAAGAAGCATCCGTCAACTTACCATCTAAAAATCGCATGGAAGGAATAAATGCTGGAGCATTTTATTCTAGAAAGAAAAATGAAAGACAAACGAGGCTTTGCTATATATGCCGAAGGCAAAATCACATTGCAAAGGATTGTTTTTACAAAAATAAAAACATGCCAAACAGAACGACCCAAAGAAATAATCCATCAAGAAATCCAGGTACTTCTTCAAATTCAGTTTTCACAGCTTCAAACCGCGAAGAAAAATTCTGTGATAACACTTGGATCCTGGACAGTGGAGCATCCTGTCATATGGCCAAAGACCCTGCATGGTTTCAGCAAATAAGTCTAGAAATTATGGACATTTACTTGGCAGATAAAGATTCCAAAATTGTAAGTCAAGGAACAGGTAACGTTTCAGCTAAAACTGTGAGTACAAAGCATTGTAATTCTATTAATTTGACAATTACTAATGTCAGTTATGTTCCTCAATTAAGGTGTAATTTACTGTCTGTAACATGTTTAATGGATAAAGGTTGTAAGATTAAATCAGATAATAATTGTGTATTGATATATGATAAAAATAATAAGTTAATAACAAAAGCATTTAAAAATAATGGTAGATTAGAAATAAAATTAGAACCTGTGTATAATTCTGAGTGTTATTTTTCTGACCAATCTACTAATAATTATGAAATTTGGCATAACAGGTTATGTCATTTAAATTGTAAATATATGCTTAAAATGAAAGATTATATTGATATTGATAATGTAAATAATTTCAGATGTGAAACTTGTGATATAAGTAGGGTAACCAGAAAAACTCATCGTAGTATTGAAATAAATCAGAGTTCACAAATTCTTGAGTTGCTCCATGCCGACCTGTGTGGTCCAATTAATATCGAATCATATGGTGGTGCTAAATATTTTATGGTAATAGTAGATGATTTTTCTGGCATGTACTTTACTTATTTCTTAAAAAATAAAAATGAAGTGTTTGGTACATTTTCTCAATTTAAAGCTAAATATGAAAATTTAACTGATAAAAGGATTAAAAAGATGAGAACTGATAATGGGTTAGAATTTGTAAATGAACAACTAGATACTTTCCTTGCTAATTCAGGAATATTTCATGAAAAAACTATTCCATACAACAGTGAAAGTAATGGTAAAGCAGAAAGAGCGAACCGTGTTCTTTTAGAAAGAGCTAGATCTTTACTATATGAAAGTAAGCTTCCTTTAAAATTTTGGGCCGAAGCTATTAATTGTAGTACTCAGGTATCTAATGTAACACCACGAAAAGGGAAAGAAAAAATTCCATTAGAAATTTGGACAGGTAATAAACCGAAATTAAATTATCTGAAAAAATTTGGCTGTGTGGCCTATTTTCACGTTCCGAAAGTTTTGAGAAATAAATTTGAAGTTCCAGGAAGACGGGGAATTATGCTAGGATATGCTAGAGAAAGGAGGGGATATCGAATTTATGATATTAAAAATCAAAAAGTAATTGAAGAGAGATCAGTTAAATTCAATGAATCTTTAAAGGGTAGTAGTTATTTAGGTGAAACTGAAAATGAAACATGGGATATTGACTCATTTTTTGAAATTTCTCCCGAAATAAACGAAATTAATCAAAATTCAGAAAATAGAGTATTGTCTAATTTTGAAATAAATAATGAGCCTGTGGCAATTGAGAATGATAACTCAATTCCCCTTCAGACTACATCATCGCATCAGACAAGCAGAATCCAACTCCCAGTACTTGAGTTGAATGATGCACAAAATCAAATCCCTGTTAGAAGATCGGAAAGACTAAAATCTAAGCAGATGTCAGTTCATTTAACGGATAATGTACCTAACTCTTATTTTGAGGCGAAACATAGTGCTAATTGGGAAAATTGGAAATTAGCAATGGAGAATGAATTAGATTCGTTAGATAAACATAAAGTATGGGAAGTAGTACAAAAACCTGCAAAATCAAAATTGATAAAAACTAAGTGGGTGTATAGTTTAAAACAAGATGATGCTGGGAAAATTTTTAAATACAAAGCAAGGCTTGTAGCAGCTGGTTTTAATCAAATTAAAAATATAGATTATTCAGAGTCGTATTCACCAGTTGTAAATATTGAATCTTTTCGATTGTTAATTGCACTTGCAGCTAAATTAAAATTAAATGTTAATTTCTTTGATGTAAAAACTGCTTACTTATATAGTGATTTAGAAGAGACTGTGTATGTGTTACCTCCATCTGGTTATGAGAAATTAATTGGAAATGACAAAGTTTGTAAATTGAAAAAGAGTATTTATGGTTTACCATAGTCAGGTAGAAACTGGTACATGAAATTAAAGTGTGAATTAGAAAAATTTGGTTTAAAACAATTAGCTTCTGATAATTGCGTATTTATTAAAACTGATAATCAAAGTGTTCTTATATTATGTATGTATGTAGATGATTAAGCTATTTTTTGTAACAATAATAAAATGTACGAAGATATTGTAAATAAGATTAAAAATGTATTTGAAGTGGTTGAAAACAAAACTGATAAGTTTTTAGGTATGGAAATTGAAAAACATGAAAATGGTATTTATTTATCTCAGTGTGAATATATTAATTCATTATTGATTAAATATAATTTAGAAAATTGTAAAAGTGTTAAGACTCCAATTGTGAAAGGGGAAGATAAAAGTTTTTCTTCTACAAATGAATTTATTGACATTACTATGTATCAGGAATTAATTGGTGAACTTTTGTATTTAGCTAATAGAACTCGCCCTGATATTTCATTTGTAATATCTTATTTATCACAATTTAATCATAAACCAGAGAAAAGACATTATAATTTGGCTAAAAGAGTATTAAGATATTTGATGGGTACAAAAGAGAAAAAATTGTTTTATGAAAAAGAAATTGGTATTTTAAATGCTAGTTCAGATGCAAGTTGGGGAAATGCAGAAAATGGAAAATCATTTTCAGGTGGTGTAATCTTACTTGGTAATTCATTAATTTTATGGAAATGTCGTAAACAGAAAAGTGTTAGTCTATCAACATGTGAAGCAGAGTTATTTTCTATTTCTGAAATTTGTAAAGATATAATTTGGACTGTAAATTTGTTTACTGAATTAAAATGTGAACAATTTATAAATAATGCTGTAACTTTAAATTCAGATAGTCAAGCAGCAATTCAGTGGATTAAGGGTACCCGTTCTTCAAATAAATCAAGGCATATGAATTTACGTTTTCATTTTGTGAAAGATTTAATTGAAGATACTGCAATAAAATTGGAATACATTCAAACTGATGTTTTAATTGCAGATTTTCTTACTAAAGCCACGAATGTACAAAAGTTACAATATTCAATGGAAAAAATTTCATTACTCTCATGATTTTTATGTTACTGTATTTGTTATATTTTATGTGTATTATGTATATGTGTTTATGATATTGTAATTGTGTTTGAAAAAAAAATGTATCACTCGCAAGAGGAGTGTGTTGGGTTGAAGCGAGCGAACTGTTTTTTCTGGTGTAAGAATATCTGTGTGATGCGTCCACGCATTCTTTTTCCCGCTTGATCCAACGCACTTCTTCTACAGGGACCACACGATCGACACGCTGTGTGCTATGAACTTTATTTATGCTGTGTGCAGTATTCTTAATCGTTTTATTTAATTGTCCGTAATAAAGTGTGCTGTCCAGAAGAGGTCTGAAGAATTATTTTACAAAAAGAACAACAGAAATTATGTACAAGATCAATAAATTAGAGTGGAGTACCCCTTTGAGTAGTCATTTCTGTGTGCTAGTTTAATTAAAGTTTCTAACTTAGTGAGTTAAAATTTTCTGCAAGTTCAGTGTTTTCAGGCATTCTAAAGTTCGTGAGTTAAAACTTTCTACAAGTTCAGTGTTTTCAGGCATTCTAGAGTTAGAGTTAAAATTTTGTGCAGGTTCAGTGTTTTTCAGTCGTTAGGTGAATTACGCGAGTTCTTTCAGGTCGTTTAGACCTTCAATAAGTCACGCTTTTTTCGCGGAAGGGGGTTGTGACGGGTGCTTACGCGTTTCACTAAACTTTTCATAAATTCTATATTTTATTTATTTCAACCAATCTCCACCGGGAGCCAAAAGCGTGATTTATGCAAATGAGATATTTTATATAAGTTTGGGTTTAGTGAGTTATAAAAAGGGGGAAATGAAATGAAGAGAGGAATGAAATGAGAAGTGCCTTTTTAAATGTAAACGTTGCAAGTAGAGTCTACCATATGTTGTGGATATAATTAGTTCATGAAAGAACTGTGAGATAATTGAGAAAGAAGTCGCCCATTAAAGGAATACAATCCAGATATTAAAGAAGCAGCTAGACGAACCTGCCATATCATAAGAACTCAGGTTAGTTTTATTTATCCCAATTAAGTATAAGTGTGTAGCTGTAATTGTGTGTAAGCGTCGATCCGTCGTAGATTCAGATAAGATTCCGTCGTTTATGATTATTGAATCCTTCTCATTCTGCACTGTGTTTTATTGTTCTTAAAATTTGAATAGTATTTGTGTAATCTCTTAATTAAGAAAAGTCAATAAATAAGATTGATTTATTAAAATAAGTAGTGATTTATTATGAATTCAACACATTTAAATTCAGGTAATAACCGAAGGGGAGTTGATAATCTTAGAGGTAGCGATAGGCTACGACAACATTAAAAAAGAAATCAAAAATGAAAAAAGAGATAAAAATTTTTGAATTAACATTCAGTACCGGTGAATGTTAGAGAATTAATGTTATGGAGGGTTATATGAATCCAGGAGAATTCTCCTGGGTCTTTTAATATTGTCAGTTGGTTAATAAATTTGAATATTTGTTAATTTGCAGTTGTTTATGGTAGGGAGTTCATTAAAAAAATTTTTGGCTAGATTTTGAATGAATATTTTAAGTGGCGGGAGTTTTAAACAGTCATAAACGTGGGAATTTCTTGTGTATCTGCCATTTTTACAAATATTTCTGATTATTGAGTTTTGTGCAACTTCAAGTATTTTTAAATTAGTGTTTGCTGCATAGCCCCACACAGGGCAGGCGTAACTGAAGATGGGACGCAAAACAGCAGTGTAGAGAAGTACCTTATTATCTCTAGTCATTTCAGAATTCCGGCATATTAAGGGGTAAATTAGTCTAAACGCGATCCGGAATTTGTTTCTAGCGTGTAAGATGTGTTGTTTCCAAGTGAGTATTTTTTATTTCTGGCTGCTAGCTGCTCGCCTTCTATATATTCTAGTGGGGTCACGTGAAACGATTCCTATTGGTTGACGCTTTTCAACCTTGAAACTAATCTTTTAACGTATTTTATGACATCTTGGTTGACGACCTTGAAACTATTTTTTAATGTATCTTTGTGCATCGTTTTAGTAAAAGTTTTAAAAGAGAGGCCCTCCGACGTTGGCACCTTCCTTAACCCAAAAAAAGGGGGGACCGAGTCGACACAAGAGTCGACTCGGTCCCCCTTTTTTTGGGCCCATGGGCATTTTTTACAGTTTTCGGTTCAGTCCAGTTCTATTAAATCAGCCATTTGTTTCTCACATTCAACCTGCAGGTTGTTGAAATGTTGCAAATAACGAGCAAAACGGTAAGACTTTACCATGGTGCACTCGGATATATCATAATACTCGTGCACCTCAACGTGAAGGTGATTTGGCAGAAAGAGAGTAAGGTCATGTAGGTCCTGGAACTTTGGCAGAGTCTCCAGGTTGATGGTAAAGAGTCCCAGCTGTTCAAAGATTTTGCGCTGGTCGGTTCACTTGACCACGATGAGGCCTCGATTTCCTTGCGCCCGGTGACAAAATTTGCCCCTGACGCAAAAGGACAGGTATTCTAGGGGCACGGATCCAGGCAGGTGGCTTTTCAGATTGAGACGTTCGTTGATGAAACGATTGGCCCGGCAGTCTTTCGAGGTCGTCCTCAAATTGGAATGATCCACGGTGATGCAAATCACTTTGGGATCTTCCGAAATGCTGGCAATGGACAATTCGATGGGGACAGGCTTACCCCCACGGTGAAACACGTTGGCATGAGCAAAAAAGGCTAGATGAGACATGTTGCATTTGAGAGAAGGGCGGCGGATGGCTCGCCTATTATACTCTGGTGGGTCACGTGAATCGATTCCTATTGGCTGGCAATCCATATCATGAGATTTCTATCGGCTATTCAACATTGACATGCAAAAAAAAAATACAAGAGGTTGGTAAAAAGTACAAATTTTTTAAAGTGATGCTCTCCAACCTTGGCACCTTCATTAACCCAAAAAAGGGGGGGGCCGAGTCGACTTGACTCGTTCCCCCTTTTTTTAGGCCAATGGGCATTTTTTTTCACTCTATCAAAGCTGAAACTTTGTCATTCCATTCCGCCTGCAGCTTGTTAAACTGTTGCAGGTATTTTGCAAATTGAAAAGATTTCAGCATGGTGCAATGAGAAACATCCTCGTGCACACCCTCATGCATGGGGTTGGGAAAGGTGCCATCGCAAATGGTGTTGAATTTGGGCAGCATCTCCAAGAACGCGGTGACGAGTCCCAACTCTTTAAAATTGTTTTGCCGCTTCCAGCTTTTCACTACTATGAGGCCTCCTGGGTCAACCATGCCCCTCACGCAATAGGGTAGGTATTCTACAGGCACATTCTTCGGCAAGGGACGTACCAGAAGAAGACGAGCGTTTTTGCAGGCATTGGATCGCATGTCTTTGGGCGTGGAAGTGAGTCCGTCATGGTTGACGGTGATGCAGAGCACTTCAGGATCGCTGCCATCCCTGGGAATGGTGGCAATAGACAACTCGATGGGCACTGGCTTGCCCTGGTGGTGAAAGACGTTGGCATGAGCAAAATAGACAGACATGTTGCTTTTTTTCTCTGAGAGAGAATGATGGCCTTATATATGCTCGAGGAGCGTGACGTCAACTGGTATCCCATGGGCCAAGGCCTTTTGATGCGAGTGTTCCACGTGTGCTTCCAAAGCCCGTTTCCAGGGTTGGGGACACACCAGGCGCCAAGGAAGGTTTTCGTCTCTATGCATTTCCTAATCATCCAACCACGTTAATAAACTCACGTACACATCCGCTAGGCGAGTGCAGTCCGTGAGATTCAACGTATAGGCCTCTACATTTTGAGGTTGATGGGCTTCCCAAACTCGGCAAGACGGGGGACGACCCAGTTGAAAGAATTTTAAATCGACTCCTGGATCCCACGTCAAATCCAAATGACTCGTAAACACGACCACGGTTTTTCCAAACGACCGAGGAACGTGCACACCAAAATTGGGCTAAAAAATGATGGTGTAAGGATAGTCTGACTCGTAATACGTGACTCGATCTGGCCAGCGACCCAAATTTCCAAACACGATCGTCGTGCGATGTCGACACTGGTCCAATAAATGTTGTATCTTTCTGACACAAAGAAGGAGACTTGTTTTTTAAAAAAAAAATTTTATTGATCATCTACAAGACAGATTCATGGGTTGAATCGCTTTAAATCTAATAGAGTGTTTGACACAAGAGGGGAGTTTGGGCATGGACAAATCCAGGGGCTCCATCGCCAAATCTCTTTCAAAAGCATCCAGGAAGGCGATGAGCTCATTGTTTTCATTAAAGAGAGAGGGGACCAGGTGGAGCACCTGGGGTTCTTGTCCATAGACGGACGACAGGAGCTGGTCGAGCAAAGCAGTATCTGGCTCTGGAATCTGCATCGGCTCCGGAATCTGCATAGGGTCTGGATAGAGTAGCTCAAGGTCTGGAATCTGCACTGGTTCTGGATAAAGTAGATCAGGACCTGGAATCTGCACAGGCTGTGGCTAGAGTAGCTCAGGCTCTGGAATCTGCACAGGCTGTGGCTAGAGTAGCTCAGGCTCTGGAATCTGCAAAGGCTGTGGATAGAGTAGCTCAGGCTCTGGAATCTGCACAGGCTCTGGAATCTGCACAGGCTCAGGAATCTGCACAGGCTCTGGAATCTGCACAGGCTCTGGAATCTACACATGCTGTGGATAGAGTAGCTGAGGCTCTGGAATGTGCACAGGGACTGGAATTTGTATAGGCTCTGGAATCTGCACAGGTTCTGGAATCTGTATAGGCTCAGGAATCTGCACAGGGACTGGAATCTGTATAGGCTCTGGAATCTGCACAGGTCTCATGATGCGCCCTCGTTTCTTGGGTGGGTGCGTCTCCTTCAAAGGTCGCTTCAGTCCATGAGCCGGGGTAGGAGGAGGTAGCTTGTAGGGGGTTTGATCAAACTTTTTCATTTTTCGGAAATCCCCCAAGTAGAATCCCTTCTGAAGGAGCTGAGGGAGAAGGGATTCGGGGATAATGTCCAGCCCAAAGGCTGTTTTTTTAACCGTCAACATCAAGTAGTGGGTTCCAGCTGGGATCGGATACGCCGTGTGGGGCTCCAAGATGGTTCGATGGTAGAGCATTTGGTCATAGGGCTCAAAACTCCTCCTCGCCACATTGCGTTGGGCTCGGGACTTGAGACTGGAGGGGGGCAATTCGTACAGCAGCATGGGCACCTGCGTCGTTTGAATGAAATGAACCTCTCCGGGGTGCACCGTTCTCAAACTAAAGGTTAAGCCTTTTTTGACAAAAAACATGTTGCCATAGATGTAGACCATCCTCTTGTCGGTATTTTCGAGCAAACGATCTGGATTTTTCAAGAGGCTTTTGGACACTTTTTCCCACATGATATCGTTGGGTCTAAATTCGTTGACATGCTTGGCTTCCATCACGGCACGCTTGAAATTATCCATAAAAGTCTTTTTTTTTATGCCAATGATCTTTACAAAATAATGTAAACACTCGTTTCGCGTGGGGCTCTTGGTAGAGGATGCCCGCTCGAACGTGGCCCTGCCGTGCGGCATATTCCAACGCATCGGGTTTCTCGGGCAACGTCACGGGAACCACGGTGGAGAAAAGGTGCTAGGGGAAGGCATCCATGCTGCAACTGAGGAGAAGCGTCGACACGAGTCCTCCTTTTATACGTTTCAGACAGGATGCGAGTGAAAAATGGGGTTGAGAGGTTGGTGGAGAATGGCACACATGCCTTGCACGGCAATCCAACGATGACATTGCGTCTGGTGGCAAAAGGGGCATTCTCCCCGTGGATGGGATTTCAAGAGCATGACGGGGGCTCGTTTGAAAGGACTGAAAGAACTCCAACTCGCTTGAATGTCTTTAAATTCTTGCTTGGAACGTGAGTCGGTCACGCAAAGGGTACCGACATTGAGATAATGGAAGCAGTTGAACAATTCATTCACACCTACCCGATCCAAGGCATACGAGACGACACCATTGGTGAGCGTGAAACCATGGTTTCGGAGACACAACACGGCCAGACCGTGAGTATGGAAAAAGACTTGGGCATGGTTCTGGGGAAATCGATAGGCATAAGGGGGTCGTCGATAAGGTTTAAAACGACGTCGTCGAGAGTCTTGTGGAATGACAGCATTTCTCACCCCATCTTGAGAAGGCTCGTGAGAAGGAGAAGCCATTGGAGTGGATGGCAAAGGTGAACCAGGTGTTGACAACAGGTTAAACAAATCATCCGTGTCTGTCATTTTGAAAAAGATGTGCTGCGAGTAGTTTGCTCTTAAACTCAATCTCTCTAAAAAAAATTTTTTTTAGAGAGATTGGTTGTAAATTTTATTTGCTTCTGAAAGATATTTCAAACACCTTAAAGATATTTCAAACTTGCCTCACCCTCACATTCTTTTTTGTGAATCTTACAAAATGTTCGGGGAAGGATTTGTAAAATGACCCTTTTCAAACTTTATTTGCCTCACATTCTTTTTTTGTGGAAAAATGTTCCGGGGAGGACTTGTAAAATGGCCCTTTTCAAACTTTATTTGTCTCACATTCTTTTTTTGTGAAAAAATGTTCCGTTGACCCTTTTCAAACCCATTCTAAAAAATTTGTGGGTAAAAAAGTTTTTTTTCTTGTCGTTTCCAACCTTGACATTGAGAGTAGCCCAAAAAAATTTGAGAATGATTACTGGTCCAGAGCTATGCTCCTTTCCAGCAATCATTCTCCCATTTTTCTGGGGAAACCTCTCCACCTCTACGGTGCTCGTATTGGGTTGGGTGTCCTGTAGAGGGGACAGGTATTCCTCAACTCCAGGTGTTGGAGTAAGCAACGCATGTGAAATACATGGCCACAGTGTGGTCTTTTTTGGCCAATGCATCGGACTCAGGCAGATTGAACACGTGTCGGGTACTTGGAAGACGCTTTCAGGCCATTTCAACGCGTAACACCCATCCAACACGGCTTGAGCCAATAGAATCCAGGGGGTCAACTGTTGAGGACCGTGTCGCCTCCAAGCCTTATACGCCAATCGATATAACTTCGGTATGGCCAGGACCGTCCACAGGGCTTGAAAAAAGGCCCCCTTTCCTTTGGTAGCCTGCTGCTCTAGGTAATCGTTGTACAGTTCCGAGGGTTCAGAATACGTGAGGCATTCGAACGTGGGCAGGTCGTGATTCGGAAACACTTTGCGTAAAAGGTAGCCAAGGTCCACGGTGTAGAGAGCAATCACTTCGGAAGGTGTCAAAGTCTGTAAAAGGGCGCGAAAATGCATCATGAAGGTGATGTAGTCGGCCAAATGGGCCTCTTGGTACTTGGCCAGGTAGACTTGAAACGCTTTGTCAGACTCCATTGTCTCGTGTGATGCAGAGGGCTTCCGAGCCGTGCTTTTTAGAAGACAGACAAGCAGGAAGTGGTTTTTGATTGGCTAGAGGTTATGAAGAATGTCCCACTTGTGGTCCTTTGCCAACGCGGGGTAAATATTCTTTTCCATTCTCTAAAATTTGTTTCAATCTTGCTTCGGTGGGTTGTTCTTGAAACACCATCGATTCCAATAAAACGTGAATCGCACAATCATGATGTCTCCCCGACAACACAGTAAGCAATCCCATTGACAAATGCAGGGAGTCTGTCGTAGCCTATCACTACCTCTAAGATTATCAACTCCCCTTCTGTTATCACCTGAATTTAGATGTGTTGAATTCATAATAAATTACTACTTATTTAATAAATCAATCTTATTTATTGACCTTTCTTAATTAAGAGATTACACAAATACTATTCAAATTTTAAGAACAATAAAACACAGTGGAGTATGAGAAGGATTCAATAATCATGAACGACGGAATCTTAACAGAATCTAAGGCGGTCGACGCGTACAATTATAGCTACACACTTATACTTAATTTGGGAAATCAAAAACTAACCTGATACCTTTTGTTATGGCATTTTCGTCTAATTGCTTCTTCAATATCTGGATTCCTTTAATGGGCGGCTTTAGTCTCAGCTATATTTCAGTTCTTTCCCGAACTGATTATATCCACAACATACGGTAGATTCTACTTCCAACGTTTACACTTAAAAAGACACTTCTAATTTCATTTCACTCTTCATTTTATTTCCCCTTTCATTTCATTTTATAACTCGCTAAACCCGAACTTACATAAAATATCTCATTTGCATAAGTCACACTTTGGCTCCCGGTGGAGATTGGTTGAAATAAATAAAACATTTAAAGAGAATATTTGAGAAGGTTAGTGAAACGCGTAAGCACCTGTCACAACCCCCCCCCCCCGAGAAAAAAAGCGTGACTTATTGAAGGTCTAAACGACTTGAAAGAACTCGCTTAATTTACCTAACGTCTGAAAAACACTGAACCTCCACAAAATTTTAACTCTAACTCTAGAATGCCTGAAAATACTGAACTTGTAGAAAGTTTTAACTCACGAACTTTAGAATGCTTGAAAACACTGAACTTGAAGAAAATTTTAACTCTCTAAGTTAGAAACTTTAATTAAACTAGCACACAGAAATGACTACTCAAAGGGGTACTCCATTTTAATTTATTGATCTTGTACATCATTTCCCTACAGTGCATCCCATTCGGGCGAAGTTCAGGGGAAAACCTTTTAAGGAAAAAACCCTGATCATGCACTTTACTTAAGTGCTAATAAATATAAAAAATTTTTACAATAATATCTTCGTACGACATCAATCTTTCATCTCATCTCTATGTTCAGGGACTGCTGCCCTGAAAGGAAACCTTGTCAATTTTTTCTAAAACAGGACATTAAATCCACAGAACTTTTACACAACTTACTTATTGACATAAAATATGGCATACATTATATTATATATATATAGTTTCATAACAAAATAACCTTTATCTGGTTTCATTTTCAAAAAATTCCCAATCAATCGCGCTGCGCTGTTAATGTTTTTGTTAGTGTTCCTAATTACGCCGCGCCCCGAAACCAGACACTACTTATACATCTTAATAATTACACACAAAAATATATACATTTTTTACATAGAATATATTACAACAAACAATACAAGTAATCTCACATATAAAGCCTCATCTTTAAAGTGTAGCAAAACAATTGCAATTCAACAAATGTTTTTCCACAATTTGGAAAAAAATTAAATACAAAAGCTTTTTCAATCGATATGAAAATACACACAACGCAGTGACTTTTGTACGGTAATTTTACAAAAAAAAATAGACTTGCCCATATGGAAAATACTCTGAACTGTCTGTCAGAGGAAAAATAAACAAATTAGAATTATACAACCTGGCTAGTCTTTAGATCCAACATGCATAGGCTTTGTCTCCAACCACGGCCTCTGTACTGGATGACCTTGTCCTAGGGCTGTCCTCTCTGCGCTCTCACCTTCTGGGTCTCCTCTTCCATTGAGTCCGCTGAAGCTTATATGCTCCTGCTGAGGCGTTCTTTCCACTTGTGAGATTCTGAATTTGGCTGCTGTCCACTCGACGTCGGCTCCGAAGGTTGTAAGGGCAGTTCCGTTCTTGCTGGGGTCTGTTGTATTTGAATCTGTGGGATGGTCCTGGAATTGTTCCTTCCGATTTCCTCTGTTCTCTGCGGGATTGTCTTGGAATTGTTCCTTCAGAATTCCTCTCTTCCACCTTTCTATACCGCTTTCTGGAGGGACGAGACGGCATTGACGATGCCAACTTTCTCTTGTCCCAGGATACCTGGGCATCCGGTCTCTTCTTCCTCTGTATGTTCTCAACCACAGATTCGGGCCTTCCTCTTTTCTCTCTCTCCGTCCAACGTGGCTTTCTCTTCCTAAAATTATACCCATCACCCCCCGAAGAAACAGTAGACTCCGTCCGCACACGTTTTTTCCTTCTCACCTCCACTCCATCGCTTCTATTCGTAACTATATCTCTACTACCTTCCAAATTTCCTGATTCTGATCCTCCACGACAATTCCCATCACTTTCCGATTGCATTAAACTCGGCTGCCTATCATCCGACCTGTCTGATGCTACTGCATTATGATCACTACTTCTCGCAATTTCCGATTCGGCAACACTGTCCTCTGATTCTCTTTGATGGTAAATTCTCACCTGATCCACATTAACAGTTATTCTCTTACCAAACTTTAATATTAATAAATTATTATTATTTTTCACACTCAGAACTTTATAGGGACCCTCAAACTTTGGCATAAATTTACCCACTATTTTCTTACTTGCCGAACTCAACGGGTGAGTTTGAACTAACACTAGATCATCAACCTTCACATTAACATCACGCCTCTTATTATAATATTTCGCCCACTTCTCGTGCTGGCGTTTTGTATGTATCCTAGCTTCTTCAAATAACTTTTCTATATTTCCACAAACTAAGTCTGATCCATCAGTTACCATTACTAATTTTTGAAATGGAGTGATTAATTTTTGACCTAAAAATAATTCCGCCGCTGTTTTACCCGTTGTCTCATGTACTGCTGTCCTTAAAGCGTAGCTAAACTCATGCAGAAATTGGTCCCAGTTAGTGTGATTATCTGCGACAAAATTCGAAATCATTTTTAAAAGAGTACGATTAACTCTTTCTGTTTGATTAGCTTGTGGTCGATATACCACATTTTTAACATGTTTTATGTTCAACCTGCGACATACTTGCTCAAAAACTTCGGATATCATTTGGGGGCCGTTATCCCTAACTAACTTAACAGGAGCTCCATAACGCGAAATATAATTCTCAAAAAATGCATTGGCAATTGCTTTAGCCGAAGCTTTCCTTAAGGGAACTATTTCAACCCATTTAGAAAAATTATCTGTTATTACTAAAAAAAATTTATAGCGTTCCGGACTAGTTGCAGGTTATGGGTCTATTAAATCTAAAGATACGATTTCATTCGGAAAATTCGTTACTATCGGAATTAATTGACCAGCTGGTAATCCGTTCTTATAATTGAATTTTTGGCATTGGTCACAGGTTGCTACATATTTATAAATGTATTTCCTCGTGTACGGGAAATAACACGCGTCTTTTAATTTTAAGTAGGTTTTCTTTTTGCCTAGATGGCCCGCCATCGGCGAGTCATGGAATTCTCGCATAACGTCTTTACGTAATGTTTTGGGTATAAATACTCTTAATTCACCTAGTGTGGTTGTATATTTTGCATAATATAACAATCCGTTAATTAATTTAAAGTCGCGGGACCAATTTCTACAGATTGACTCATTAATGGAACTATCGTCAGGATTTTCTAAAAACCGCAAGATATGACCTAACTCCGGATCATTCCTCTGTTCCTCTCTCAACTGTTCCCTAGACGATAATACTAACGACCTAATCACCGCACAAGACACCTTTGGTTCTTCATTACTTTCTAACGGGTTTCTAGACAACATATCAGCCACTACATTTTGCGTCCCTGGGCGATGTTCCCATATTGCACATTAAAATTTGCCAACTTAAGCGTCCACCTTATCATTCTAGACGACAAATTCTTTCCATTCGTTAATTTGGTAAGTGCAGCATGGTCTGTTATCACCTTAACCGGCAAGGATCCGAAATACGTGCGATATTTATTTAACGCCCATATGACAGCCAAACATTCACGTTCCGTCACACTATAATTTCTTTCGGCGTGGTTTAATGTTCTTGAGGCAAACGCAATAGGCCTATTATTCTGTGTCAATACTGCTCCTACCCCCACTGAGCTAGCATCCGTATAAAGTTCAAAAGCTTGGGAAAAATCTGGTAATTGTAACACTGGAGCTTCCGTCACTGCTTTCTTAATACGATCAAAGTCTTTCTGCGCTGATTCCGACCAACGGAACTTACAATTTTTCCGTTTTAAACCATACAAGGGTTCACACATGTCTGTGTAGTTCTTAATAATCTTTTGATACCAACCCGTCATTCCTAAAAATTTGCTATCTGTTTTGCAGTTTTCGGAGGTTTCATTTCAATAATTGCTTTTACCTTCTCCTCATCTGTTTTAACTCCTTCTTTATTAATAACTAAACCCAAATAACGTAATTGTTCCCTCGCGAAATGACACTTCTCACGATTCAACGTTAAACCAGCCTCCTGCAACAATCTAAATACTTCCCGTAAGTGCTCTACATGGCATTCAAAAGATGGAGATGAAATGATAACATCATCCATATAGCAGTGGGTAAAACGCCCGAGAACTGGTTTGAGTATCAATTCAATTGCCCTTTGAAAATTTGGAGCTGCCCCTGAAAGGCCAAATGGCATGCGAGTAAATGCAAAAGTACCATTTTTTGTAACAAACGCCGTCTTATGAATATCTTTGGGGTCTACTGCCATCTGAAAGTATCCACTGCGTAAATCAAGTGATGACATAATTTCGGTGTGTGGAATATTAGTGATCAAATCATCAATTATTGGTAGCGGATATCGCGGATACCTCGTGATTGCATTTAATTTCCTATAATCTATTGCAAACCTATAAGTTTCTGGGTCGTCTAACGGCAACCCGTTTTTCTTCCGACATAAAACAACTGGTGATGCGTAAGGCGATGTTGTTGGAATTATGGTTCCATCGTCTAACATCTTCTGAACATGGTAGTTAATAATACCCTGTTTGACCCTGTCATAGCGATACGGTCTCGAAAAAACAGGAGGATTATCACCCGTATCAATTTCATGACAAAACACATGTGTCATTCCTGACTTAACTGAAAACAAGCCTTGAAATTCCTTAAACAAAATCTGTAATTTCTGTTTTTGCTCTGCATTTAACTTAGTGTTTGTTGAATCTATCTGAACCGGTTCGTCCGAAATTGCCACTTTCTCAATCTGCGAATCCGGAATGATTAACGATTTTGTAAAAAAATCAAAACTGATCTTTGCATGTGACATAAAATAAATACCTAGGATGCATGGATATTGCATCTCAGCAATCACATGAAATTTCCACAACTTCGAAAATTCCCTTATTTTATTTCGTAACTCAATTGTGCCTAAATTTCTGCATTGTGACCCTTGAGCCTTAACTACTTCAGCTAACGATTTCTTAATAGGACAAAAAGAAAAATATGATCGGTATGTTTTTTTCTGAAATAAATGACTTCTCCGCACCTGTATCCCAGAGAGCTTTTATAAATGTATCATGCAAAAGAATCGGCACATACGGAAGATGAACTGGTGATAAACGTAATGAATTAAGTTTAATTCTATTAGGAGGATTTGACTCAACACGATCTCTTAGAAAGTTTAAATTGGCATTTCTCTGCCTTCCGCTGTTGCAATCAACACGCCTCCAATTCTGCTTTGCTGAATCATCACTAGGACCCTTCATAACCACCATCCTACGGTTCTGATACCGGTCTGTTCGCTGATTTGGTTGGTTGTAGCGATTTCCTCCCTCGAATCCTTGATTTTGATAATTACGACGAGAAAAATTATTCGCACCCCTGCTTAGTCCTCTTTGATCATTTTGTCTATTTCCGACCCCTGTATCTCTCCAATTTCCATTATTCCTTCTTTCCTCAAGATTCCTACTTATATCCCAACCTCATCTAGCAAAATTATTACTCGAACCTTGGTTTTCCCTGCAGCTATGACGTTCCTCATACCGGTCTACCAACTCTACCAACTGAACTTTCATTGTGGGGTTTCGAACTTCTAAATAATCCATAATTTGGGGTTCTAGTCGCATTACTATATGATCGACCAATTTTATCTCATCATAATTCAAATTTAAAGCCTTATGGACTTTTAATAGCTGGAAAATAAAGTCTGACGGGGCCTGACCTCTCCGTTGCTTCGATGAAAAAAACTGAGCCTCTAACTCTGATTTATTCCGTACTACTGGAAAACTACCCGACCACTTTTTTTAAGCGTTGCGAATGCAGTCGCTTCTTCATTTACACACTCAAAACCAATTACCTCAAACCAGTCTAACGCTCTCCCAATTAAATGATCTTTTAAATACGCACACGCCAGATTCGCCGGTATTTCATAGTAGGCTATGTTATCATCAATATTTGTAATAAACTCAGACACATTTTCTTTACCCGAAAAAAATAATTCCGGCAAAACTCTAAATCCTGCACTTGCTCTTAATTCCGGTATTTCGGTTGGGCGCCAGTGTCGTAGCCTATCGCTACCTCTAAGGTTATCAACTCCCCTTCGGTTATTACCTGATTTTAAATGTGTTGAATTCATAATAAATTACTACTTATTTAATAAATCAATCTTATTTATTGACCTTTCTTAATTAAGAGATTACACAAATACTATTCAAATTTTAAGAACAATAAAACACAGTGGAGTATGAGAAGGATTCAATAATCATGAACGACGGAATCTTAACTGAATCTAAGGCGGTCGACGCGTACAATTATAGCTACACTTTTATACTTAATTTGGGAAATCAAAAAAACTAACCTGATACCTTCTGTTATGGCAGGTTCGTCTAATTGCTTCTTCAATATCTGGATTCCTTTAATGGGCGGCTTTAGTCTCAGCTATATCTCAGTTCCTTCCCGAACTGATTATATCCACAACATACGGTAGATTCTACTTCCAACGTTTACACTTAAAAAGACACTTCTCATTTCATTTCACTCTTAATTTCATTTCCCCTTTCATTTCATTTTATAACTCGCTAAACCCGAACTTATATAAAATATCTCATTTGCATAAGTCACACTTTTGGCTCCCAGTGGAGATTGGTTGAAATAAATAAAACATTTAAAGAGAATATTTGAGAAGGTTAGTGAAACGCGTAAGCACACGTCACAAGTCGAAACGATGGCTTTCAATGGCCTTTCAACGATCTACTGGAGAAGCAAATGGAAGGGTAGCGAGCTTATCAACTGTTCTATGTAATGTCGTTCTCCAACATTGACATTGAGCTAGTCTCAAACAATCTTTATGATGTAAAGACCCATCCCGTACGACGACATGATTTAATTGTTTAACCATAAAATATTTCTCAGGTTCGTCAAATAAATTAAAACAACGGCAAGTGTCTGGTCCTTCAGTGCATTCATCCACACTATAGACACAATCGGAAAGATGGAATCCATGTTCGCTTAATACCACCTTGACGGGAATAGGAAATTGTTTCACGAGTTCTTGAAATTTCACAATACCCGCTAAACGTTGCAATCTTTGTCTATAAGACGACAATCGTGAGAAGTTTTCTCGCAAACCTGGGAGAATGTTTTTTTCCAATTCACCAATTAAAGATTCTAACAAAGGCATAATGATGAGTAAGAAATGTTTACAACACAGCAAACAAAATGAGAGCTTGAGTTGAAGGCTCAACTTTTTAGACACTCTCCAATCTCTCTAAAAAAAAATTTTTTTTTTTTAGAGAGTTCTTGTCAAGATTTTATTTTGCAGTTGGTGGCGGAAATTTTTTCCATGCTCAATTGCACATTCTGAAGGTTGTAAAGAATTTCCAACATGTCGTGAGTCTTGTGCATGGCTCGGGGTAAATAGTATTTTCCATTGTATAAAATTTGCTCCAACCTTATTTCGGTTGGCTCACCGTGCAACATTTGTTCTTGAAACAAATGGTTGTAAGCTTATAAAGGTTCGGGAGTTTTATGTAGACTTGATACCCTTCTCCAACATTGACATTTAGCTTTTGTCAAACACTCTTTGGGATGTATTGTCCCATCTCGTACGATGACTTTATCCAATTGTTTCACAATAAAATATTTCTCGGGTTCATCAAATAAATAAAAACAATTACAACAGCCTGGTCCTTTAGTATTTTTTTCTCTACTATAGATGCAATCCGAGATATGAAGCCCATGTTCGTTCTGTACCAACTTGACGGGAATGGGAAATTGTTTCACGAGTTCTTGAAATTTCACAATACCCGCTAAAGGTAGCAATCTTTGTCTATAAGGAAACAACTGTGAGGAATGTTCTTGCTGCACACCTGGGATAATATTTTGTTCCAATTCAGAAATTAATGTTTTTAAAGAAGTCATAACTCTGAGTAATGAATGCTTACAATCAGGGAATACAAATAGAGTTGTCAAACAACTGTCAACTGACTGAAGAGCCCAAAGTATTTTACACTATTCTATCTAATGCCTCCTCCTATCTTTCAGAAGCAAATAAAATTTACAACCAATTTCTCTAAAAAAAAAAAAAAACTTTAAATTATTTTTTAGAGAGTTCCTGTCAAGATTTTATTTGCTTCTGAAAGATATTTCAAACTTTATTTGCTTCTGAAAGCTATTTCAAATTTTATTTGCTTCTGAAAGATATTTCAAATTTTATTTGCTTCTGAAAGATAGGAGGAGGCGTTATAGAGGTCGTGGAAACCCACTCTGGATCAAGTCATACATCCTTTGCCAACGTTTACTATTTTCGTCCGTCATATGCATGGCCCGGGGTAAGTATTCTTTTCCATTCTCTAAAATTTGTTTCAATCTTGCTTCGGTGGGTTCACCGTGCCCCATTCGTTCTTGAAACACCATCGATTCCAATAAAACGTGAATCGCACAATCATGAGGTGTCTCTTTCCCCGAGAACACGGTAAGCAATCTTGTTCACAAAAGCATGGATCCGAAACGACTGGCATGGTCTGGCACGATAAATTGAAAATAAAAAAAATTTGAAGTAAACTTTGAAACGGTACCATAAACTAGACAAGCAAATGAGATGATGGTTATAGAAAGCTTTTAAACTTTTCAAGTGCACCCACTAAAAAAAAAAAAAAATTTCTATTTTTTCAAATTTTTTTTTAGGGAAATACATTTCTTGTCTAGTTAGAGTTGTTCTCTCGGAGTGCTGCGTGTACTGTCATTTTACTTTTCAGTTGTAATGTTCTTCTGCCCCCCCCCATGAGTAGTTTTGTCATCTACTCGTGCACTCAAACACAACTTCAACCTTCAAACCTTCTGTCTCGGTAAATTACGGTCGGATCGGGTCCAAACTTTTTCCCTGGGGGGTTATGGGGCCCTCTGGTGCACCGGAAACCGCGATATCTCGGCTCCTATGGGGCCCTCGTAGACGTGTGACCCCTCAAAAGATTCAGAATCGCATGTAGTGTACAACACATTAATTGGTTTGGACCTAGACTCCCTGATTGAGGAACTAAGCTAAAAAAAGCCCTGTGGTTTGTTTTAGATTTTCTCCTCACCTAAGGGTCCGATTACCAAACTGTTGACGTTGTTGGATATAACTTAACATGACCTATCGTTTTATGCCATGGATATAGACGTTGGGTACTGGGTTTGGATTCTAGGCTCCAAAACGTATCGTCACTTGAAAGGGATCTTGCTCAGCCCCAACGCCCCCAAGGTCGTCGTGTAACCTATCCATTTGTTTGGAATGACACGCTCTTTCGAATGATACCCGTTACAAGATCCTATTTCCCATAGGAGGGTCTCTAGGGTTCAAAAACAGGTTGTCTTGAACCCATCTCGGCGTCTATGGAGCCGATAATCTTTTGCAACATGTCAAATGAAAGAGACGAGCCAGTAGATTGCAACACTCTACATGCTTTTACCTTACCCCCCATAGGAGGGTCTGTAATGAGTGGGAAAAAAACAAAATTCAAAGAACGGGGCTCCTATGAACTTGTGTGGCACCTTGAATGACGTGGGCTCCTGTGAATCATGTACAACTCTTGCCCCATAGGAGGGTGTCGAGAGCCTGGAAACAAACACGGCTTGAATCGAAAATAACTCGACTCTTATGGATCCGATAAGGGATTGTGAGCCTGGTTTGAGTGCACGAGTAGAGGACAAAACTACTCATGGTCAGCCATAGGAGGGTCTACAGAACTTTACAACTGAAAAGTAAAAAGACAATTGTAATACACGTAGCACTCCAAGAGAACACCTCTAGCTAGACAAGAAATGTATTTCTCTAAAAAAAAAAATTTTTTTTTTCTCAGATAGTTTGGTTGTAAACTTTATTAGCTTCTGAAAAATATTTCAAACTTTTCCAGCCGATAAGCTTTTGCAACATGTCAAATGAAAGAGACGAGCCAGTAGATTGCAACGCTCTATATGCATTGGCCTTACCCCCCATAGCCAGGGTCTGTAATGAATGAAAAAAAAATTCAAAGGTAAATGACGGGGCTCCTATGAACTTGTGTGGCGCATTGTGGGCTCCTGTCAATCATAAACAACTCTTGGGTATACCCCCCATAGGAGGGTCTCGTGAGCCGGAGCAGAGTTATTTTTGATTAAAGTTGTGTTTGAGTACACGAGTAGATGACAAAACTACTCATGGGGGTCAGAAGAACCTTACAACTGAAAAGTACAATGACAGTACACGCAGCACTCCAAGAGAACAACTCTAACTAGACAAAAAATGTATTTCTCTAAAAAAAATTTTTTTTAAATAATTTTTTTTTTTTTAGTGGGTGCACTTGAAAAGTTTAAAAGCTTTCTATAACCATCATCTCATTTGCTTGTCTAGTTTATGGTGCCGTTTCAAAGTTTACTTCAAATTTTTTTTTATTTTCAATTTATCTTGCAAGACCATGCCAGTCGTTTCGGATCCATGCTTTTGTGAACAAGATTGCTTACCGTGTTCTCCGGGAGAAGAGCCACCTCTTGATTGAGCGATTCACGTTTTATTGGAATCGATGGTGTTTCAAGAACGAATGGGGCACGGTGAACCCACCGAAGCAAGATTGAAACAAATTTTAGAGAATGGAAAAGAATACTTACCCCGGGCCATGCATATGACGGACGAAAATAGTAAACGTTGGCAAAGGATGTATGACTTGATCCAGAGTGGGTTTCCACGACCTCTATAACGCTTCTCCTATCTTTCAGAAGCAAATAAAATTTGAAATATCTTTCAGAAGCAAATAAAGTTTGAAATAGCTTTCAGAAGCAAATAAAGTTTGAAATAGCTTTCAGAAGCAAATAAAATCTTGACAGGAACTCTCTAAAAAATAATTTAAAGTTTTTTTTTTTTTTAGAGAAATTGGTTGTAAATTTTATTTGCTTCTGAAAGATAGGAGGAGGCATTAGATAGAATAGTGTAAAATACTTTGGGCTCTTCAGTCAGTTGACAGTTGTTTGACAACTCTATTTGTATTCCCTGATTGTAAGCATTCATTACTCAGAGTTATGACTTCTTTAAAAACATTAATTTCTGAATTGGAACAAAATATTATCCCAGGTGTGCAGCAAGAACATTCCTCACAGTTGTTTCTTTATAGACAAAGATTGCTACCTTTAGCGGGTATTGTGAAATTTCAAGAACTCTTGAAAAAATTTCCCATTCCCGTCAAGTTGGTACAGAACGAACATGGGCTTCATATCTCGGATTGCATCTATAGTAGAGAAAAAAATACTAAAGGACCAGGCTGTTGTAATTGTTTTTATTTATTTGATGAACCCGAGAAATATTTTACTGTGAAACAATTGGATAAAGTCGTCATACGAGATGGGACAATACATCCCAAAGAGTGTTTGACAAAAGCTAAATGTCAATGTTGGAGAAGGGTCTCAAGTTTACATAAAACTCCCGAACCTTTATAAGCTTACAACCATTTGTTTCAAGAACAAATGTTGCACGGTGAGCCAACCGAAATAAGGTTGGAGCAAATTTTATACAATGGAAAATGCTATTTACCCCGAGCCATGCACAAGACTCACGACATGTTGGAAATTCTTTACAACCTTCAGAATGTGCATGTCACAAACTCCCATCTTCTTAAAGCGACAGCAGCGCCACCTTTGTAAAAGGAACTATATATATATAATTGATTCAGAATTAAAAATGGACGCGTAGGAGGAACATATTGAAACTACGCGGTAGAAACTAAAATTGATATAGATGCTTAGAAATGTTATTTGTTTAGATTAATTAGTTTCGTGTATAATGTCCCGAGTATTATTATTATGTGTGCTGTAGAAATTAAAAACATATAAAATTCACAAAAGGACTTTTTATTCATGGACTTTGACTTGAATCAATGTGTGGCAGCCCTCCATTGAGACAAGGTAAGCCATTTTACCTTGATTGTTTTCTTCATTTTAAGTAACAAAAAATGAAATCTGGCGCCCGAACAGGGACTGCCACTTAAAAAAGTACTTCGTGAACATTTTATTTATATGTGCAAAAGAATAACTTTTATATGATATTTTGCATGCTTGAAAACAAAAACTCTCGCACATAATAATCTTTTGAGAAATTGATATATTTGATATCTATACAATTATTGATATAAATTTCACGATTTAAAATAACTTTGTATAGACTGAAGTGAACAAAAATGGCATTACAATCTCCAAGTCAAATTGATTCAGATGAATTAACACTAAATAAATTGAAACGTAAGCGTGGTGGTTTACGAGGAGCAGTAACGAAACAAATAACAAAAATCGAAAGTGACATCTTAAGCCAGACATAACAGTCGAGGATTTAGAAGAATCTATCGAACTTTTAACTGAAAGGGGCGAAGAATTAAAATTAATCGACTCCCAAATTGAAAGTCTGATTCAAGTTGATGAAATAGAAGTTGAATTTGAAAGTATAGAAGAATATAAAGAAAAAATAGCCAGAACGCGATTCAAAACACAAAAATTAATTCAAAAAATTAGTAAAGGATCCAACTCTAATAATTCTTGGCAAGATAGCAATGTATCTCTAAACAGCTCGAACCAAAACGAAACACAAAGGAAAAGGAACGCATCAAATTACCAAAATTAACTATCCCTAAATTCTATGGCGAAATTAGTGAATGGTTAAATTTTTGGAATGCATTTAAATCTGCCATTCATGAGAATGATAATGTGTGCAAAATTGATAAATTTAATTATTTAAGATAATTTTTGGGAGGTTCTGCATTTAGCTTAATTGACGGATTAGAATTAACAGCCGAACATTATGATCACTCAATTGATATTTTGAAGCAAAGATTCGGTAATAAAAAAGTTTTAATTAATGTACACATCGATTAACTACTCCAACCCAGCCCATTAAAAAACTCTAATGATGTCAAAAGTTTCCGTAGCCTCTTTAATCATATACAAAAAAATATTAGAAGTTTAGAAAGTTTATCTGTAAAAAAAGATAGCTATTCCAGTATTTTGGTTCCCATTTTAACAAAATTATTGCCACTTGAACTTCTTTTGGAGTATGATAAATCACCGAGTAATACTTCTGATTGCGAAATCGACATGCTAACAGATTTTTTGTCTTCACAACTCACTACAAGAGAACGAACTTTTTTAAATATAAATAATTCTCATCAAGAAATGAAACCTAGAACAAAAATGAATCATACTGAATATCGGCGCCAACCTACGGCATCAATATTAATTAATGAGTCTGTTCAGTCTAGGAAAATTGAAAACGATCAAATTTGTTTATTTTGTAAATCCAATAGACATTCTGCAGTCTCTTGTATAAATAATCATTTAAGTTTGGAAGAGAAGGTAGAAATTTGTAAGCGAGCTGGTTCTTGTTTTAGGTGCTTGAATCATAAAAATAAAAAACGCCATCTTTCTTCGTCTTGTAGGGCAAATGTTAAGTGCGATTTATGTTCTGGGAGACACGTGACTGTAATGTGCATGGGAAAAGGAAAAGCGCGGGAGGATTTTTCAAAAACAGAAAATAATGACAGCGCGTTGAGTAATGCTTCTATTAGAAAGCGAGTGATGTTACAAACGATTATTGTTAAGATCTCAGGAGCTAAACAAAAACATATGATTAGATTAATTATAGATTCTGATTCATCAGGTAGTTACATTTCAGAATTCGCGGCGCGTAAATTACAATTAAAGGATATAGGAGATGAAACTGTTGTGCATGGGTTGTTTGGGGGATTGCAGAAAAAAGAGAAACATAAAAAATATGTTATTAATCTGAGTAACGTTGATAATAGTTTCGATTGCGCGCTTAATGTAATGGAACAAAAACTATTTGCGCGCCGATTGCAAAACTAGAAAATATGAAACTTATAGAAGAAATTGAAGATTGTGAAATCGACCTTAGTGATTTAACGGTAAATGAAAACTTCTGTTTATATGAAAGTAACGTTAATGAAATCCACGGATTGATAGGTGCGGACTATGCAGGGAAACTATTTACAGGGGAAATTATGAATCTGCCGAGTGGACTCGTTGCGATGAATACTTATTTCGGATGAACTATAATGGGGAGAACGGGGGAAGGTTGCAGCGCTAGTGAAGTTCTTTTATCGCTTCATGTTAGTGATTTGAAAATTTGTGACCTATGGTCACTTGATTCGCTGGGAATTAAGGAACCGAATATTTCCAGTCGAAATCGGAAATTGAGAAAGCGGCGAAGGATCATTTTGTGCGTTCGTTAAGAAGAGATGACGAGGGTAGATATCAGGTGTCACTCCCATGGTTAGAGGTTCATCCTGAATTATCGGATAATAGAAACATTGCGGAAAGACGATTAAAGTCTTGCGTAAGGTCTTTACAAAAAAGAAATTGTCTACAGGAGTATGAAAATATATTTAAGGAATGGGTCTCTGAGAAAATTATAGAATCTGTTGAACCAGAGGAACTTGCTAGGGAAAAGGGCCATTTCTTACCACATCGACCCGTCTTTAAAGAAAACTCCACCACTCGAATTCGCCCAGTATTTGAAGCGTCAGCCAAAGAAAGAAATTCAGGGTCGCTGAACGATTGTATTGAAAAGGGGCCTAATTATTTGGAATTGATCCCTGAGCTTCTTAACAGATTTCGGCAGGGAAAATATGGAATGATTTCGGATATACGACGAGCTTTTCTCCAAATAAAAGTTGCTCCCTCTGATAAAAAATTTCTTCGGTTCCTATGGTGGGAGGAGGGTGATCCAAGAAAACTTATTGTTTATTCACATTGTCGTGTTGTTTTCGGAGTGAACGCGAGCCCCTTTTTTACTTGCCGCTACAATCAGTTACCATTTAGGAAATGCGGAGGAATCCCGAAGGGGAATAGCTGCTAAGTTAAGGGAATCTATGTATGTAGATAACTGCGTTGCGAGTGTAAATACTATCGGCGAATTAAACTCCTTCATTACGGTATCTAAAGAATTAATGGCTTCTGCTCAGTTTGACCTAAGGGGATGGAAACATAATCGACCAAGTAGTAATGAGGAAAATTCAATATTGAACCTGTCTGATGATGAATTTAAGGAAATTGTCTCAGTCTTGGGACTTAAATGGAATTTATATAGTGATACCCTATCTTGTGAGATAAAAGAGCAAAACCAATACGTGCTTAGCAAACGAAACGTATTGTCTATGTTGAGTCAAATTTTTGACCCCATTGGGTTCACGTGTCCCGTTACCCTTGTTCCTAAGTTAATCTTGCAGGATTGTTGGAGGGAGAAAATTAATTGGGACACAGAGCTTCCAGATATTTTAGGGAAAAAATTTCTAAAGTGGGGTAATGAGCTAAGTTACCTAAAAGATATAGAAATCCCGAGAAAACTATCTGAACTAAATAAGAGTGCTACTCTACATGTCTTCGTAGATGCTAGCAAGTCTGCGTATGCAGCTTCAATTTTTATAAGAAATAGTGTCATGAGGGTATCGTTAACTGTCAATTACTTCAGGCTAGGTCAAAGGTAGCGCCCATAAAATCGATTACAATTCCCAGATTAGAAATCCTTGTGTGTACCATAGGAGCCAGACTCGCTTACAATGTAAAAGAAGATCTTAACCTAAAAAACGTGCCAACTTTCTTCTATACAGACTCAATGAATGCGTTATACTGGATAAAGAAACAAGACAATTGGGCTACGTTTATAGCTAACAGAGTCAATGAAATACGGAACCAGCAGATTTGCCCTCAAGGGGGTGCAATCCTAAAGACTTATTGAAATCCCATTGGTGGGAGGGACATGACTGGTTAAAACTACCCCATGAAGAATGGCCAGCTAGTGAAATAAAGCCCGATATAGAAATAGTCATTTCCGAGAGAAGAAGAACTGTACTCACAACTACTACTTTAGACCTTTGCAAATTTACATTTTTTCAGAAAATATCTTCTTTTAACAAAATCGTAAGAATAATGGCATATGTCATCCGATTTTGTAAGAATGTGAAAAGAAACCCTATTGACAGGAAAAAGGGAAAATTGGAAACAGACGAAATTAAAGCATCGGAAAAAGTAATTTTGAAGGAAATACAGAGAGAAGTTTTTTCAGGAGGAGAGAAGTTGAACTTGCGAATTGTGAAAGACAATGATGATCTCCTACGAGTTGAAACTAGAATTGCATCGAGGAAAGATTTACAGACTTTTAGATTTCCAGTACTGTTGCCCCACAAGCGTCAAATGGTCGAAAAATTGATAATGAGCAAACACATAGAGTTAGAACATGCAGATACTCAGACACTGATGTCATGCCTCAGAGAATCCTTTTGGATAATTAAAAGTAGAAAGACAGTGCGAGGCGTGATAAGAAAATGCGCCAAGTGTAGAAGATTTTCTGCCCGTCCATTGGAAGCCGTGAGCATTCCTCTTCCAGAAGACAGAGTCAGGGATTCTGCTGTCTTTGAAGTTACTGGCATTGACCTATGTGGACCTTTGTTCCTAAAAACTGACAAAAAGTGCTGGATAGTGCTTGCCACCTGTGCTGTTTAACGAACTGTGCATTTAGAGCTGGTGTCATCTTTGTCCACCGAATGCTTTATACAGGCTCTTCGGCGGTTCATAGCTAGAAGAGGACGTCCTTCCACTGTTTATTCTGACAGTGGAAGGAATCTTGTGGGCACAGTCAATTTTTTGAAGAATATTAATTGGGAAAAAATTGAAAATTTTGCATCAGAAAAAACAATTTCCTGGAAATTTAGTCCTCCTGCTGCACCCTGGTGGGGTGGCTTCTGGGAGAGGCTGATAGGATTATTAAAGAGCATTCTGAGAAAAGTTCTGGGGAGAGCTTGTTTGAACGAAGAAGAATTGGTAACTGTGTTATGCGACGCAGAGAGTTTAATTCTCGCCCCTTAACATACCTCTCAGAGGATCCTGATGAACTATCAGCACTTACACCATCTATGTTTCTCCAGGAAATTAGAGAGGTTGGTGTTCCAGATCTGGACATGATAGATTCAAAAAGATTGAACAAGAGGTGTGCTTATAGGCTGAAATTGCGTCAAGATCTGCGAAACCGCTTCAGAAATGAGTATCTAGGGATATTGAAAGGATTATTCAAAAGTTAAAAGAGAGTCGTTCATTAAAGAAGGTGATCTCGTTCTAATTGGTGATACCAACAACAAAAGAATCAACTGGCCTCTAGGTAAAGTCACAAGGATGTATAAAGAAAAAGACGGAAGAGTGCGTGTAGTGGAAGTGAAAACACAATTTGGAAGTGTTATGAGACCAATTCAGAAACTCTATCCGCTAGAAGTGACTACAGCTGACTCTTTGTCATCAACAGAAAGAGATGTAGAGAATGGTTCTTGCCTCGATCAAGATCAAATTCCTGAGGTTCAAGGAGTGCTCCGTTCTCGTTATGGAAGACTTTTGAAACAAACCAAGAGACTTGATAATCCATAAACTATCATGAACTCGTGATTTTTATAATGCTAATTTTGAACTCATATTTGAACTTTTATGGACTTTAATTTTAATTCTTATAGTTATTTTAATGTATTTTTTAGTCTTTTTCAGGACATTTATTCTTACTCTTGTGACTGCTGTTTTGGATTCTTCTACATCTTCGAATCCAAAGGTGGTAGAGTGTCAAAACTCCCATCTTCTTAAAGCGACAGCAGCGCCACCTTTGTAAAAGGAACTAATTGATTCAGAATTAAAAATGGACGCGTAGGAGGAACATATTGAAACTACGCGGTAGAAACTAAAATTGATATAGATGCTTAGAAATGTTATTTGTTTAGATTAATTAGTTTCGTGTATAATGTCCCGAGTATTATTATTATGTGTGCTGTAGAAATAAAAAACATATAAAATTCACAAAAGGACTTTTTATTCATGGACTTTGACTTGAATCAATGTGTGGCAGCCCTCCATTGACAAGGTAAGCAATTTTACCTTGATTGTTTTCTTCATTTTAAGTAAAAAAAAAATGAAAGTGCAATTGAGCATGGAAATAATTTCCGCCACCAACTGCAAAATAAAATCTTGACAAGAACTCTCTAAAAAAAAATTTTTTTTTAGAGAGATTGGAGAGTGTTTAAAAAGTTGAGCCTTCAACTCAAGCTTTCATTTTGTTTGTTGTGTTGTAAACATTTCTTACTCATCATTATGCCTTTGTTAGAATCTTTAATTGGTGAATTGGAAAAAAACATTCTCCCAGGTTTGCGAGAAAACGTCTCACGATTGTCGTCTTATAGACAAAGATTGCAACGTTTAGCGGGTATTGTGAAATTTCAAGAACTCGTGAAACAATTTCTTATTCCCGTCAAGGTGGTATTAAGCGAACATGGATTCCATCTTTCCGATTGTGTCTATAGTGTGGATGAATGCACTGAAGGACCAGACACTTGCCATTGTTTTAATTTATTTAAAGAACCTGAGAAATATTTTATGGTTAAACAATTAAATCATGTCGTCGTACGGGATGGGTCTTTACATCATAAAGATTGTTTGAGACTAGCTCAATGTCAATGTTGGAGAACGACATTACATAGAACAGTTGATAAGCTCGCTACCCTTCCATTTGCTTCTCCAGTGGATCGTTGAAAGGCCATTGAAAGCCATCGATTCGACTCCCTGCATTTGTCAATGGGATTGCTTACTGTGTTGTCGGGGAGACCCCATGATTGTGCGATTCACGTTTTATTGGAATCGATGGTGTTTCAAGAACGACCCACCGAAGCAAGATTGAAACAAATTTTAGAGAATGGAAAAGAATACTTACCCCGCGTTGGCAAAGGACCACACAAGTGGGACATTCTTCATAACCTCTAGCCAATCAAAATCCACTTCCTGCTTGTCTCTCTTCTAAACCAATTACATCACCTTCATGATGCATTTTCACGCCCTTTTACAGACTTTGACACCTTCCGAAGTGATTGCTCTCTACACCGTGGACTTTGGGGACCTTTTATGCAAAGTGTTTCCGAATCACGAGCCCCACGACCTGCCCACGTTCGAATGCCTCACGTATTCTGAACCCTCGGAACTGTACAACGATTACCTAGAGCAGCAGGCTACCAAAGGAAAGGGGGCCTTTTTTCAAGCCCTGTGGACGGTCCTGGCCATACCGAAGTTATATCGATTGGCGTATAAGGCTTGGAGGCGACACGGTCCTCAACAGTTGACCCCCTGGATTCTATTGGCTCAAGCCGTGTTGGATGGGTGTTACGCGTTGAAATGGCCTGAAAGCGTCTTCCAAGTACCCGACACGTGTTCAATCTGCCTGAGTCCGATGCATTGGCCAAAAAAGACCACACTGTGGCCATGTATTTCACATGCGTTGCTTACTCCAACACCTGGAGTTGAGGAATACCTGTCCCCTCTACAGGACACCCAACCCAATACGAGCACCGTAGAGGTGGAGAGGTTTCCCCAGAAAAATGGGAGAATGATTGCTGGAAAGGAGCATAGCTCTGGACCAGTAATCATTCTCAAATTTTTTTGGGCTACTCTCAATGTCAAGGTTGGAAACGACAAGAAAAAAAACTTTTTTACCCACAAATTTTTTAGAATGGGTTTGAAAAGGGTCAACGGAACATTTTTTCACAAAAAAAGAATGTGAGACAAATAAAGTTTGAAAAGGGCCATTTTACAAGTCCTCCCCGGAACATTTTTCCACAAAAAAGAATGTGAGGCAAATAAAGTTTGAAAAGGGTCATTTTACAAATCCTTCCCCGAACATTTTGTAAGATTCACAAAAAAGAATGTGAGGGTGAGGCAAGTTTGAAATATCTTTAAGGTGTTTGAAATATCTTTCAGAAGCAAATAAAATTTACAACCAATCTCTCTAAAAAAAATTTTTTTTAGAGAGATTGAGTTTAAGAGCAAACTACTCGCAGCACATCTTTTTCAAAATGACAGACACGGATGATTTGTTTAACCTGTTGTCAACACCTGGTTCACCTTTGCCATCCACTCCAATGGCTTCTCCTTCTCACGAGCCTTCTCAAGATGGGGTGAGAAATGCTGTCATTCCACAAGACTCTCGACGACGTCGTTTTAAACCTTATCGACGACCCCCTTATGCCTATCGATTTCCCCAGAACCATGCCCAAGTCTTTTTCCATACTCACGGTCTGGCCGTCTTGTGTCTCCGAAACCATGGTTTCACGCTCACCAATGGTGTCGTCTCGTATGCCTTGGATCGGGTAGGTGTGAATGAATTGTTCAACTGCTTCCATTATCTCAATGTCGGTACCCTTTGCGTGACCGACTCACGTTCCAAGCAAGAATTTAAAGACATTCAAGCGAGTTGGAGTTCTTTCAGTCCTTTCAAACGAGCCCCTGTCATGCTCTTGAAATCCCATCCACGGGGAGAATGCCCCTTTTGCCACCAGACGCAATGTCATCGTTGGATTGCCGTGCAAGGCATGTGTGCCATTCTCCACCAACCTCTCAACCCCATTTTTCACTCGCATCCTGTCTGAAACGTATAAAAGGAGGACTCGTGTCTACGCTTCTCCTCAGTTGCAACATGGATGCCTTCCCCTAGCACCTTTTCTCCACCGTGGTGCCCGTGACGTTGCCCGAGAAACCCGATGCGTTGGAATATGCCGCTCGGCAGGGCCACGTTCGAGCGGGCATCCTCTACCAAGAGCCCCACGCGAAACGAGTGTTTACATTATTTTGTAAAGATCATTGGCATAAAAAAAAAGACTTTTATGGATAATTTCAAGCGTGCCGTGATGGAAGCCAAGCATGTCAACGAATTTAGACCCAACGATATCATGTGGGAAAAAGTGTCCAAAAGCCTCTTGAAAAATCCAGATCGTTTGCTCGAAAATACCGACAAGAGGATGGTCTACATCTATGGCAACATGTTTTTTGTCAAAAAAGACTTAACCTTTAGTTTGAGAACGGTGCACCCCGGAGAGGTTCATTTCATTCAAACGACGCAGGTGCCCATGCTGCTGTACGAATTGGCCCCCTCTAGTCTCAAGTCCCGAGCCCAACCCAATGTGGCGAGGAGGAGTTTTGAGCCCTATGACCAAATACTCTACCATCGAACCATCTTGGAGCCCCACACGGCGTATCAGATCCCAGCTTTAACCCACTACTTGATGTTGACGGTTAAAAACACAGCCTTTGGTCTGGACATTATCCCCGAATCCCTTCTCCCTCAGCTCCTTCAGAAGGGATTCTACTTGGGGGATTTCCGAAAAATGAAAAAGTTTGATCAAACCCCCTACAAGCTACCTCCTCCTACCCCGGCTCATGGACTGAAGCGACCTTTGAAGGAGACGCACCCACCCAAGAAACGAGGGCGCATCATGAGACCTGTGCAGATTCCAGAGCCTATACAGATTCCAGTCCCTGTGCAGATTCCTGAGCCTATACAGATTCCAGAACCTGTGCAGATTCCAGAGCCTATACAAATTCCAGTCCCTGTGCACATTCCAGAGCTTCAGCTACTCTATCCACAGCCTGTGTAGATTCCAGAGCCTGTGCAGATTCCAGAGCCTGTGCAGATTCCAGAGCCTGTGCAGATTCCAGAGCCTGAGCTACTCTATCCACAGCCTGTGCAGATTCCAGAGCCTGAGCTACTCTATCCACAGCCTGTGCAGATTCCAGAGCCTGAGCTACTCTATTCACATCCTGTGCAGATTCCAGGTCCTGAGCTACTCTATCCAGAACCTGTGCAGATTCCAGACCTTGAGCTACTCTATCCAGACCCTATGCAGATTCCGGAGCCTATGCAGATTCCAGAGCCAGATACTGCTTTGCTCGACCAGCTCCTGTTGTCCGTCTATGGACAAGAACCCCAGGTGCTCCACCTGGTCCCCTCTCTCTTTGATGAAAACAATGAGCTCATCGTCTTCCTGTATGCTTTTGAAAGAGATTTGGCGATGGAGCCCCTGGATTTGTCCATGCCCAAACTCCCCTCTTGTTTCAAACACTCTATTGGATTTAAAGCGATTCAACCCATGAATCTGTCTTGTAGATGATCAATAAAAATTTTTTTTTAAAAAAACGAGTCTCCTTCTTTGTGTCAGAATGATACAACATTTATTGGACCAGTGTCGACCTCGAACGACGATCGTGTTTGGAAATTTGGGTCGCTGGCCAGATCGAGTCACGTATTACGAGTCAGACTATCCTCACACCATCATTTTTGAGCCCAATTTTGGTGTGCACGTTCCTCGGTCGTTTGGAAAAACCGTGGTCGTGTTTACGAGTCATTTGGATTTGACGTGGGATCCAGGAGTCGATTTAAATTTTTTTCAACTGGGTCGTCCCCCGTCTTGCCGAGTTTGGGAAGCCCATCAACCTCAAAATGTAGAGGCCTATACGTTAAATCTCACAGACTGCACGCGCCTAGCGGATGTGTACGTGAGTTTATTAACGTGGTTGGACGATTGGGAAATGCATCGAGACGAAAACCTTCCTTGGCGCCTGGTGTGTCCCCAACCCTGGAAACGGGCTTTGGAAGCACACGTGGAACGCTCGCATCAAAAGGCTTTGGCCCATGGGATGCCAGTTGACGTCACGCTCCTCGAGCATATATAAGGCCATCATTCTCTCTCAGAGAAAAAAAGCAACACGTCTGTCTATTTTGCTCATGCCAACGTCTTTCGCCACCAGGGCAAGCCAGTGCCCATCGAGTTGTCTATTGCCACCATTCCCAGGGATGGCAGCGATCCTGAAGTGCTCTGCATCACCGTCAACCATGACGGACTCACTTCCACGCCCAAAGACATGCGATCCAATGCCTGCAAAAACGCTCGTCTTCTTCTGGTACGTCCCTTGCCGAAGAATGTGCCTGTAGAATACCTACCCTATTGCGTGAGGGGCATGGTTGACCCAGGAGGCCTCATAGTAGTGAAAAGCTGGAAGCGGCAAAACAATTTTAAAGAGTTGGGACTCGTCACCGCGTTCTTGGAGATGCTGCCCAAATTCAACACCATTTGCGATGGCACCTTTCCCAACCCCATGCATGAGGGTGTGCACGAGGATGTTTCTCATTGCACCATGCTGAAATCTTTTCAATTTGCAAAATACCTGCAGCAGTTTAACAAGCTGCAGGCGGAATGGAATGACAAAGTTTCAGCTTTGATAGAGTGAAAAAAAATGCCCATTGGCCCAAAAAAAGGGGGGAACGAGTCAAGTCGACTCGGCCCCCCCCTTTTTTGGGTTAATGAAGGTGCCAAGGTTGGAGAGCATCTCTTTAAAAAATTTGTACTTTTTACCAACCTCTTGTTTTTTTTTCATGTCAATGTTGAATAGCCGATAGAAATCTCATGATATGGATTGCCAGCCAATAGGAATCGATTCACGTGACCCACCAGAGTATAATAGGCGAGCCATCCGCCGCCTTTCTCTCAAATGCAACATGTCTCATCTAGCCTTTTTTGCTCATGCCAACGTGTTTCACCGTGGGGGGTAAGCCTGTCCCCTTCGAATTGTCCATTGCCAGCATTTCGGAAGATCCCAAAGTGATTTGCATCACCGTGGATCATTCCAATTTGACGACGACCTCGAAAGACTGCCGGGCCAATCGTTTCATCAACGAACGTCTCAATCTGAAAAGCCACCTGCCTGGATCCGTGCCCCTAGAATACCTGTCCTTTTGCGTCAGGGGCAAATTTTGTCACCGGGCGCAAGGAAATCGAGGCCTCATCGTGGTCAAGGTAACCGACCAGCGCAAAATCTTTGAACAGCTGGGACTCTTTACCATCAACCTGGAGACTCTGCCAAAGTTCCAGGACCTACATGACCGTACTCTGCCAAATCACCTGCACGATGAGGTGCACGAGTATTATGATATATCCGAGTGCACCATGGTAAAGTCTTAGCGTTTTGCTCGTTATTTGCAACATTTCAACAACCTGCAGGCCGAATGTAAGAAATAAATGGCTGATTTAATAGAACTGGACTGAACCGAAAACTGTAAAAAATGCCCATGGGCCGAAAAAAGGGGGACCGAGTCGACTCTTGTGTCGACTTGGTCCCCCCTTTTTTGCGTTAAGGAACGTGCCAACGTTGGAGGGCCTCTCTTTTAAAACTTTTACTAAAACGATGCACAAATATACATTAAAAAATAGTTTCAAGGTCGTCAACCGAGATGTCATAAAATACGTTAAAAGATTAGTTTCAAGGTTGAAAAGCGTCAACCAATAGGAATCGTTTCACCTGACCCCACTAGAATATATAAAAGGCGAGCAGCCAGCAGCTAGAAATCAGAGTGCTTCTGAATGCAGTCAAGAGTTTTTTTTTTAACATTTATAAACCCCGTGCACCACGCAATGTATAACATGGGGGTGTACAACACAGACAGAAGAGAAAGGATTACAACACCTCTTCCATGCCTTCCATGCCTTCTCCGGGATTCGAACCCAGTCCCTACGGCACCGCAGTCAGCTTCACTGACCACTATACCGGATGGGCGGCCAGTCAAGAGTTTAGAAATTTGTTTATTTTTGGTTAAAACTGTCAGGTTTGGGTTTGTATTGAATATTCCAAATCTGGCAGTTTTGACGGAAAAAGAATTTTCATGGCAACAGGTAAATGCTAAATGTTTTTTCGTTAAGACTGTCAGGATTTGGCGTAATGTTGAAAATTCTCAGATTCTGGCAGTCATATCAGTAAATGTTTTTAGCCAAAATCTTCAAAAATCCGAAAATTGGGGGACCGAGTCGCATGTCGACTGGGTCCCCCTTTTTTCGGGCCAAATTATACACCAAGATTGGAAGGCATTTTTTTAAAAAAAACTTGACACTAAAAATTGGACTCACCTGCTGGCTGCAAGTTGAGAACTCCGTGTTTCTTTGACACGCCAAGATTGGAAGGCTTTATATCGTGAAATGGCAATGGAATGATTCTCTGGAATGATTCTCCTGGTTTTCTCGACATACCAACGTTGCATTGTCTACATTTCATGGGTCGCTGCTTTCACCAAGCTTGAAGCATCTCCATTTCATTTGTCCCCTGACATGCCTCAATTTCATTTGTGGATCACCCACTGTTTTAAATCATTCGTGGGCTGAAACATTTTCTCGCGCCCATCAAAAATATTTTTCGGTGGAATTTGAAAAATTTTGCTCCTGACATTTGTAGGAGAACTTTCCGCATAATTCCCTGCACACTTGCATTTTGAAACAAAATGCAACATGAGGGTAAAAAACTCATACCAAAAGAGCAATCCTAAGGTGAATTTCGTTTTGAGACAGACTTTGCTTCATACTTTGGTTTGAGCTGAAAATGCAACATGAGGGTAAAAAGAAGGGGGGGGGGACAAAATTCATACCAAAAGAGCAATCCTAAGGTCGACTTGAAACACCACGGCGGGGATAGGTGAAAAAGAACCATCCTAAGGTGACCTGAAACACAACGGGAGGGTAGGTGGAAAGGGGATTCTACAAAAAGAGCCATGGGACCTGAAACACAACGGGCGGTAGGGGTGGGGGGACAAGATTCTTACAAAAACAACCGAGGATCCTTTCGAAAAAGGTCGTTTTCCATATTCAATCATTTTTTGAAAGGGTCACGGTGCTCAACTTTTTATTCGACCGACTGTATTTTAAACCTCTGAAGACCAAGTACATTCTACAGGAGCTGGTACCACTTTTTAGCGCTGCACCATATAGGCGATATCAATTACAGTAAGCAATTTTGACACCCAGTTTCCTCCAAAGAGGGAGGCACCTGAGCTCTTGACGATGCGAACTTTGTACTAGGATTTAATTTTGCCGAGAGCATCCAAGCCAAACAGACTCTCTAAGGAACTTTCGCATGCCGTATAATCATACGACATGGCCGCTGTCAATTTTCTGCATCAAGAAAATCCACCGACTTGGGCCGGGGTCAAACCCGCAACCTGTTATACCTTAATATATAAATATATATATATATACATGCACACACTGAGCAGCTAAATTACTATGACCACCACTTCAATACAAAATTGGACCACCTTTTACACTTAATACTGTATGGATTCTTCTTGGTATGAACTCTATAAGTGGTTAGTAGATGATATGAGGAATTTGAGACCATATCAGATTAATTGCAATTTCCAACTGGATGGTACTGGATCCAACTGCCAGATATGCCAGATACTCGTTTGAACTCCTCCCACACATTCTCAAATTGGATTGAGATCTGGTGATTGTACAGACTATCTAAGAGAGCAAAAGTTTCTGTCATACTGTTTGAACCAGTTGGAGACAATACCAGAGAACAGGAAGTTTGGTCCTGCTGAAGGTATCTATCTATGACCAGTGGTGGCGTTAGGCGTCGGCAACCGCCAACGGCCTCACGCTTGACGGGGCCTCGCAAAGTTTTTAATTATTTAAAATTTAGTTATTCATTTTTATTTATTTTCATACAGCTGCGCGAGTAAAGAGAGTGATTAGTACTTTACGGGCATTATCCAGTATCGTCTGGCAACACTATGGAAACTGAACCATTTAGCGCGCGAGACGGGGAATCCCCGTGTCGTTTAAATATTTGTATTTCTTCTGTGAGCACAACGTAAACAATCATTCCTTTTGTGAATGCAACACTAGCAGACTAGACTCGCACAGACAAAATTTCTTTTTATTGTGTTGAAAAGTGAGTCAGTACCCCAGTGACGTTTTAGTGAAGTGTTAATTTATAAAGTGATTTAGTTCATATTTCGAAGGTTATAAGGTAAGTCAATATGAACTTTTATAATGACTTTAACGTAATGATTTTGTCGACATCAATAGGTATACATAGGTATCTTTTATAAGTCGCAAGTATAATGTATTTCTCTATAGAAATCGAAATTAAAAAAAATGGATAGTTACCTAGTTTTAAATTGAAACTGTGCTAGTGTTTTTTCTCGAGAACAGAAAATTTTTTAGCTTTTCGAGTATGTTTTTATATGCGTCAAAATTTGTAACAATTATATTATTTTCACCGAGTTCTTCTTTTCATACATCTAGCCACTACATACGGCAATGCTTTTTATGGAAAATTGAAATAAATTGTTGCGCCTAGATCTAGATTATTTTGTATTGAAAGAACACCGCACTAAAATCTAGTGTTCTTTCAGTACAAAATAATCTAAGTAAAACAATTTTATTCAATTTTCCATAAAAGGCATTGGCGTATATATAGAGTTATTTATTATGGCTGGGACTCTGCTACAAAAAAATCGAACTATAACAAATCGGCAGATCTCGTATCGCATTATTATTAACTCTGACGCTACTGGGCATATTTTGAAAGTCGGTATCTAATAAAATAATTATTTAATTTCAATGTTTTTTTTTATTTTTAGGTTATCATGTCTGGAGGACCAACTAGAGACAGAGATATAGGTAGGAAATGGGAATCCGGTGCATTAAAAAGAAAAAGAAAGGCTATAACTGTTATATCCAGCCAAGCTCTGAGTTCCAGTATGATGAAATTTCTCAAGAAACCTTCTACGAGTGTCACTGCTTTAGAGTCATCTGGAGAAACTTTAGTTTATGAGCTAGCTTCAGAGTCAAATGAATCTTTTATTCAAAGTTCTGATACAGTTTTACCTGCAACATTGGGCAAATCTGCTATGATCCAAATGTCTGAACCCAATAAAGAGTTAGAAAGTGAAACGATGTGTGACTCAGAAAATCAAGTGCAAGGAGTTCATTTAAGAGAATCATTTATAGACTTAGATCCAGGAAAGTGGGTATTTCCAGTAAACGATTCGCAGCGTCATGACCTAATTCAAAACGGACCCAATCAAGATCTAGAGAAATCTGATGAAAGTTACCCAAAAGACGCAAATAAAAGACATTTTTCTAAATTTCATTTCACTCGAAAGTTAAGTAACGACGAAACGCAACATCGCAGATGGTTAGTTTACTCCATTTTTCAAGATAAAGTTTGTTGCTTTCCATGTAGACTTTTTTCACATTTGCAGACACAGGTGGTAAAGGAAGGATGTTGTGACTGTAAAGATTTCAGTCGGATATTGCAAAGACATGAACAAAGTCAAGGGCACATGGAATGCATGATTAAATGGATGGAATTCTATAAAGGAATCAAACACGGAAAAACAATAGATAAGGATAACGAGAGATTGATTAAGGAATCACAAAAGTACTGGTATAATTTGTTTGAAAGAATGATTGATATAATAAACTACTTAGCCTGACACAATTTATCACTTAGAGCTCATCGAGAATCCCTTAAATTGAACGATAGTAGACACAGTCGTAATTTTATAGATTTATTTAAGTTGTTATCGAAATATGATCTGACCCTACGGGAGCACATGCAACGTATTAATGAAAAGCAACTTGCTCAACATTATCTGAGCCATGACATCCAAAATGAATTAATTGCATTAATGTCTAAATCAGTTATTGAAGAAATTATACTCAGAGTTAAACAAGCAAAATACTACGCCTTCTTGCTCGATTGTACCAGGGATGTCAGCCGCTTTGAACAAATGTCAATAATATTAAGATTTTCCAATTCCTCAACTGGAGCAATAGAGGAACATTTTGTTGGGTTTATTGCCTTCGCAGAAACAACGGGAGAATATATAAATAATTCAATATTACAAGAACTGGAAAGAAATGGTCTAGATATCCAAAACTGTCGAGGACAGGGATATGATAATGGCGCCAATATGGTCGGTATTAATAAAGGTTTCAGAACAAGAATACTCAATATAAACCCAAAAGCATTCTTCACGCCGTACGGATGCCACAGTTGAAATTTGCTTTTGATTGATGCAGCTAACTCTTCTGCAACCGCCAAAACGTTTTTTGGCCTCATCAATAAAATCTATGTGCAGTTTTCAAAGTCAAGTATAAGCGTTGGGATATTGTAAAAACTAATTTAAATTGAAATTAAAACCTCTGTCTGAAACACGGTGGGAAAGTAGATTCGGAGCAGTAAAAGCAATATTTTTGCAATTTGATGATGTTATCGAATGCGTGAATGAGCTGGAAAATGAAAGTGATGATTTTGAAACTCTAAGCGACTGTGACGCAGTCTTGAATGAAATGTTCAATTTTGAGTTTATTGTTGCGATACACGTATGGTACCAGGTTTTACTACGTGTGAACAATATAAGCAAACTATGGCATTCGGTTCAAGTCAACTTGGAAGTCGCTATTGATACTTTACGGTCATTTTGCAGCTGGATTCAAGAATTCCGTAATACAGGATTTGACAAAAGTGTTGCACAAGCTCGATTATTTGTAGAGAAAAGTACTTTCGAAATTGAGTCTCAATTTAAGGAAAAAAGAACAGCCAGGAAAAAACGAATGTTCGGTTATGAACATATTGATGAACCTATTCAATCTTTTGAAATGCAGTACAGAGTTAACTTTTTTAACACAATGATTGATGCTATTATAGTCGACACCAAATGTTGATTTAAAGCACTCAGTGAATTTTTTGAACAATTTGGTTTTATTTATGATATCAGTTATTTAAATTCTATATCAAAAGAAGACCTTCTCAAGTATTGTAATGATTTAGGTACAATACTTCGGGAAGGCGAAAAAACAGCGACATACAACCTTTCGAACTATATGAAGAATTCCAACTTTTAAAAACGAATTCACTAGACTCTATCAACGACGCAAAACAACTCCTTCAGTACATTTTAGAAAATAATTTGGAAGAAATATATCCAAATGTTTATATAGCAATTAGAATCATGCTCACAGTTCCCGTCAGTACAGCTTCCGCTGAGAGAAGCTTCTTAAAGTTAAAATTGATTAAGACCTACTAGAGAAGCACGATGAGTCAAGAGAGACTATCTGCGTTTTCAGTTCTACCAACTGAAGCTAAAATAGTGGCTAGTGTTAGCTATGACATAATCCTGAAAAAGTTCAGTGAGGCCAAAAGCCGAAAAGCGTCTATTTTAATTTCTATTTGTGTAATTTTTGTCATCATTTGATTAGCAATAAATCTCGTTTACTCATACATTAGTTTAACTATAATTCGCCTTTTAAGTAATTTAACGTTTTCTTGACTGGGAAAAAAGGGGGTCTCGCGAACCCTAATTTCGCCGACGTCCACGCGTGGTCTAGCGCCGCCACTGCTTTCCGCAGACTTTTTACTCACTTCCCAATCTCGTCTTTCAAAACTATTGCTCGAACCCTGGGTTCCTCTATTTCTATGCCGTTCCTCATGTTTATCAACCAACTCTAATAACTGTACCTTAGTAACTACTAAATAATCCATAACCTGGGGTTCGAATCGCATAGCAATACGCTGGATGATTTTGGAATCATCATAATCCAAATACAATGTTCAATGGATTTTCAGCAATTTCTATGACCTCAATCCTGTTTTGCTGAAAAAAATTGTGTCTCTAATTCTGATTTATTTCTCACTACTGCAAAACTATCACAGTTAATTTCCTTTTTAGAGTCGCGAAATCAGTCGTCTCGCCACTTACAAACGAATACCTTATAACTTCGAACCAATCTAACGCTCGTCCTACTAAATGACCTTTCAAGTAGGCACATGCCAAATTTGCAGGTATCTCATAATACGGTATGTTATCATCAATATTTGCAAGAAACTCCGAAACATTCTCCTTGCCTGAAATGTATAATTCGGGCAAGACCCTAAAATGAGTACCACCTCCTATCTCAGGGGTGTGGCGCCAGTGTAAGGAATTTGCATTCCTTATTCCCTGTGCCCTGGCTAGATGTATGGGAGGAACTAAATGATCAGACGACATGATGAACTCAAATTATTTATTTATCTCTATATTAAACACAGACACAAATAACACTCTAATTAAGATAAATTTGATTAACTAGAGGACGAAGGGGAGACAAGATAGCGTGGGGATAATATATGCGATCATGCAAATATATCCTTATGATAACTTATACAAAGCTTGTTTTAATTGAGCAGCGCGTTAAAAATTTAACTCTCTAACTTCTACTTGAATTAAGATCACAGTACCTGAACTCTTGCAATCCTTTAATCCTAAAGACGTGGCCTCAAGCCATTCTCCAATAGTGAAACTAAGCACTTTCCGAATTCCTAACTTCTCGCGTCGTACACTGTTTACGTATACGTACTTCTGCCGGATTGCTAGTTTCTCACTATTCACTTCACATCCAAGCTATCCTTACTTCACCAACCTTCAATTCTCACTTCACTAACTCTCCTAAAACTTGCCAATACAGTATGTATGTATTAACCTTTTTTGCATAATCATGCTTTCTTTTCTCAGAGAAAGTTGGTTGAAAGAATGATGGCCCAAAAGGAATTCCGAAGGAGTAAGTTGAAGGAAATGTATAGATCCGTCACAGAGTCTTATGTTATTTCAGCAATTTATACACAAAATCTGACGGAGACTGCCCTTTACCCTGTTTTGACGAAAAAAACTGAGCCTCTATTTCGGATATATTTCGAACCACTGGAAAACCTGTCAGTTAAGTCTTGTTTTAGCGTCGCAAAGTCGGTTGTCTCGCCACCCGCAAATGAATACACAATGACTTTAAACCAATCTAGCGCCCACCGTATAAGATGAACTTTCAGGTAGGAACATGCCAAATTTGCAGGTATCTCATAGTACGCTATGTTATCATCAATATTTGATAAAAATTCAGTTACATTCTCTTTTCCAGAGAAAAATTATTCAGGCAAGACCCTAAAATGAGCACCGTTTCCTATCTCAGACGTTGGGTGCCAGTGTAATACCCGTCTACCCTGAGACCCGGCTAAAGGTGTAGGAGGAAGTGAAGAATGATTCGACATGATAATTTTAATTCATTATTCAGCGTTTAAATTAACTCAAAAACAATTAAATGAATCACAATAAATAGGATGATTGCGATTAGTCAACAGAGGGAAGGGACGAGAATCGATTTTTTGGAGAATACATCTAATAAATTAGCCCCTTTGTATTAATGAATATTCTACCTTAATATTTCTTTACACGGTAGATATAGAACTAATTGCGCCACTTAAACCTCTTTAAGAATTCAAATAGCAAACGTATTATAAAGGTGACGACTACTACCTGAACTGTAGGCAGTCTTCTTATCTATTAAGGCTTAATCCTTCAATTTCTCTATAAGTATCACCTTCCGCTCTTTATTTTCTCACACGGACTTTCTAACCTTCTTCCGTATTTCTTCTACTTATATCTCACTTTGTCACCTTTAGTTAACTAAGCATCTAACTTTCTGACTCTCTAGCAAGCGAACCTGAACTATATAATAAACTTGATTTGCATATCACGTCTTCTTCTTAAGAGAAGGTTGCCATTTTTCATAACCCCAAAGATTTCCATGAGGGTTAGTAGAAGGACGCATATAGATCCGCCACAACTTAACATTCGCCTCCCTTCTTCTTCGATTATAATATTTTACACATCTGTCCTGCTGAATGTTTGTTCTCTCTGCTTCGCCTCCTCAAACAATTTTACTATATTTCAGCATTTTAAGTCTGCACCATCCATTACCATCACCAATTTCTGAAATGGAGTTATTAATTTTCGAGCCAAAAATAATTCAGCGGGAATTTTCCCTGTTGTTTCGGGCACTGCCGTCCTTATGGCGTAAGCGAATTCTTTGAGAAATTGATCCCAGTTTCGTGATTTTCCTCAACGTAACTAGAAATATTTTGGAGAACGGTGCGGTTTACTCTGTTTGGTAAGATTGCGGTCTACATGTGTCTGTTTTTATATGTTTTAAGTTCAACATGTAACATATGCGTTCGATAACTTCGGATAGAAATTGGGGAACATTATCACTAATCATTTGTATTGGAACTCCATAACGTGATATATTGTTTTCAAATAGGGCATTAGAGAGAGAGAGAGATGTAGCTTTAGTCGAGGCTTTCTTTAAAAGAACTATCTCGCACCATTTAGAAAATGAGTCAGTTATTACTAAAATAAATTTATATCTTTCCGGTTTAGAAGCTGGGTAAGGGCAGGGGTGGCTCTAGGGCCCAACAAATCGGACCCCTGTCCGGGGCGGCAAATTTTAAGAGCGACACTTAGATAAAATTTGAAAAAAAAATTTTTTTTTTTGTTCCTAAAAATTCCATATATTTTCTGAAACATTATTGTGTGCAATTTGGTATTTCATTTAACGTATTTTATTTCCATATTTTGTATGTATGTTTAATGACAGTTTTATTTTTTATGATGAATTTTGAAGGGTTCGAGGCTGGAGTATATGGTAAATCATGAAATTTGCTATGTTTACATATCTTTCACTAGTAACTTTCTTCGCATCCTGGACTGAGGTCACAACGGACATTCCTTTCACCCTTACGATGTCTTGTGTCAGCTATCTAAAAGGGGACAGGGGTTATTAGAGGTTTTGGTACATAGCCACAAGAGATGCTTTATTTTAGTCTTGAGTGAGTTACTATAAGTTAAAACAAACACTTGTGATTCTCACCATAAGTCGACTATTTTTCGAAGAAATTGGCTTGATGAAATGGACGATTCCTCCTCTAAAATTTTACTTGTTTGAAAAAAATAACAAGTAATTATGTCCTTAAGGCAATATGGTACCATCTTCACAATTTTTTTTATTTTTAATATTTGATATTTGGTTTTAATTGTATTTTATATAGGTTAATAATTAATAATAATACCACACAAAAATTTTTTAATTTGTTGAAAAATGTTTGTAAAATTTAAATTTTTTGAACTTTTTTTAATATTTTTTAAATTCCTAAGGCTTTTTTAAATATGTCTCTTTTCTTTCAAAAAGTTTTTCCAAGTACCTTATAATATACTACATAAAACTGTGCATGGGCTTTTTTCTGCTACTGCTCTTTAATTTTTTATTAATTTTTTTGTAGATAAACTTCAAAAAATTCTCAAAAAAACATTAATTTTGATTTTGGAATTTTTTAGCAAATGTACAAAACATGTTAGAGCTAATTCCAGGCACAGTTTTACAAAACATACATTTCAGAACATGTATAAAAAATTTCAATTTTGGGAAAGTAACCCCCCAAGTGGCGTTGCGGGGGGAGGGGGGGGTTAAGGACGTAATAGATAAATATTTTCGTTTTTAAACTACTTGACCAACCTGCTTGAAAATTGGTAGACATGTTTCTTTCATGGAGTAAATATCCACTACAAAATGGGTTTTGGGAAAAATGACCCCCAAGGGGTGTTGCAGGGGGTTAAGGGGAGATATAAATAATTATTCCGATTTTTAAACTATTAGACGCACAGTGTTGAAATTTGGCAAGCAGATTCCTCTCATAGAATAGAGATACGCCACAAAATGCGTTTCGTGAAAATCGACCCCCCAAGTGGCGTTGAGGAACGTAAGGGGCGCATATTTTTCAATACAATCGAATTCTTAATGCTAGGACTTAAATATCAAAAATTTATACACACATATATATAACCAACAAAAATTTATAAAACATCATAAAATACCCAGCGAAGTGGGCGGGTAACAGCTAGTATTATAATAAGCTAGCGAAATTGTTAGACATTTGAAAAAAAAATTATTTTAGGATCCGAATTTTTATGGTGTCCTTAAGTTTTACCAACCACGCGCCATGATCTCAAGTAAATAAACTGATTCGAACCCGACCTTTTTGCGAGTTTCGAGATTTGTAGTTGGCAACGGCTGAAATGTAGATTTAACTAATGTCGCTCGTCATGCATCTTATTTTCGTTTCGAGAGATGATCGTCGGTTTCAGACGAAATGTTAGAAGTGATTGGGCTCTTCGACTGAAGGCATATTAGATGTGTGCAACTGGTTTGTTGCTTCGCTTTTTTTAAAGATGTTTCGATCTATTAGAAGTTAGAGAGTTTAAGGAGGGGTTCGAATCAGTTAACCAAAGTCTGGTTATGTTATTTTTCTGAGGATTATATTTTTTTAACTTATTGTTTTAATTACTCCAGTGGCGAACAGATTGACTTTACTTATTTAAAGAATAAAATATATGTTTAGAGAAACTGCTTTCATATTATGCCTCCTCGACATAAAATTTCACTGCCAAACTTTGCCTGAGTTAGTTTACTATGAAGAATTATATCAGAAATTCAGGAAAATTTGTAGGAAAATTCGAGAAAACTATGGGAAAATTTAAATAGGATTCGGCTCATCTAGGGCACAAATGCGACCGAATGCCGAAAACCCGAGGTCAATTAGTTGCTTATTGGCTGAGAAAAAGGTACCATAAAATATGGAACGAAGACGAAATTTGCGTCCTAATAGCACTTTTGTTCCACTGCGTGAAAAACGCCCTAAAAAGCCTCAGGGTTTTGAATAATAGTATATGTATAAAAACTCAACTTGGAGAAAAAGGAGTTTGAAGTTTTCATTTCAGGAATGGTATGATATAATATTTATCGAATAGTTTGAAACTTTGATGAAATGTTAGTTAGCTTATTTAGAACTGCTTACCATAACAAATTGCACAAATGAAGAACAATTAAACAGCATACTGCCATACTGAATATACAGAAGAAAACGAGTGAAAGATCTGTATTTCATAAAACTTTATATTAATAATTATAAAAAAAATAAATAAATACACTTCAGAGCTAATTCCATGCTCAGAGTTAATGCACAACATGTACAAAAGATGTTTATGCCTTTATTTTTTTATTTCTATGATTTTAAAAGCCTTCGCATGTTAAATATTGTGCACAAATGAAAGCAAAATCAAATAACAATTTATATGTAAAATATATATCAAAATTTAATAACTACATCTGTGCATTTGTTTAAATAAATATCCTAAAATATTTTAATAATAAAAGTGTTGAATTTCACACACATGGGATATATATATATCACCAAAAACAAATATATAAAAAAGGGAGAGTTTTTCTATTCTTGCGAGTTAGATTTTTAATTATCTGAATTATCAAAATGAGATTTAGTATTTGTGCTTTGGGTAAATCCATTTTGAAGTTTTAATTTCATTCATAATAATATCTTAAAAAGCGCGCACAACTTTTAAATCTTCACCAAATCCATTTGCTTTTCCCAATAAAAAATTCACAAACTAGAATTTTTGCATGAATTGCACAATTCATTCTTGAAATGATTTGTTACTTCATATAAAATATCAGTCTCATTTATGCGCGGTAGAAAAATAATTAATTCATTTTTTATCAGGCTCTTTTCTAGCAGATAATCCGAAATGTGGGCGTGGTAGTTGCTGTCCAGCATCAAATATTGCTCCATAACTCGATAAAAAATACAGGTAAAGCATTGAAATTTTTCAGGCATGTTTATAAAGATTCGAGGTATCAAATAAGGTAATAAAAATTTTTTCGACAGTTTAATGATTTTTAGGGTACCATATCGCCTTAATTTCGAATTATTTTCAATTTTTTAAGACTTAAAATAATACATTACATATATACATGAATGTAAAATTTTCGTTGCATTTTTGTTTGCTGGAATTATTTAAATTTTATAGATGTGTATTTATTTTTTTAAACAAATCAGTAATTCCGATTGACTCGCGAGTTTCAGTATCTATCAGCAATAAAGAGAAGGGAGTTATATTAATGCATTAGACTTTTTTTGGTACCAACAATAACCGAAGATCTTGTTCCAACAACGAAGATCAAGTTTAATCTGGATAATATTCTCCCAAACCTAAAATTAGCTGACAAAAATTTCAATATTCCAGAGCGTGTACAAATGCTATTAGGAGCAGGTCTTCTATGAATTAATGTTGCCCGGCCAGTTCAAGATGGAGGATTCAAATGTTAATTTTCAGAACACGATTTTCGGATTTGCTTCTTCAGATGGGAAAGGCAAAGATCATTGTGGGGGTATTCAGGCTGCGGATAATCTAGAGCTTTCAATTAAGAAGTTTTGGGAAACCGAAAATGTAGAAATTGATTCTGTTAAAACCAGTGAATTAGATATTTGTGAAGGACATTTTAAAAACACTCATTCGAGAGATGACCATGGAAGATATACGGTTTCGATGTCATTGAAGAAAGATCCTTCATATCTTGGTGAATCCAAACAACCTACGATTCAGAGATTAAACTCTTTGTGGAAACGCCTTACAAGGGGAGGGTACGACTAAAAGGAAATTAATTTCGGGACGACTCTTTGGGAAATAGTAGTACTCCTTCAGGGTGTTCAACCCTCAATGTAATTCCGACGAATGGGCAATCAATTCGGAGAAAATAGCCTTCGAAATTCATGCTTAACTATTATACAATTAAGTTTGAATTTCTTCCAACGACGCAACAGCATGGTCGGCGAAGTAAATGTCTACCATGCCAAAGGTCTCGGTTCAAATCACGCGATTGTTTTTTTTTAATTTTTAAATTAATTTAATTATGTTTACAATTAAATAAATTTATTTATAAAAAAGTCATTAAATATTTTTATGAATATAAAATAATTAAATTAATAATATATAATATAAGTCCTATATTATAAGACATATATTATTTTTATAATATTAATTATAAAATAATTTTTTATGAATAATTATTATTATATGTTTTATGTACTATTATAATATAGTATATAATATTTTATTTATAATATATTTTACTTCATATTATAAAACTATTTGTAACTAATTTTTTTGAAATATAATTGCATATTTATAATAATATATTTTTTTATAAATATTATTTATTAATAATTATATTTATAAAATATAAATATGTATATATTTTATAAATATAAGTAGTAATAAATATATAAGTTATAAAATATATAAATGTAGGATATCCCATGTAACTTTCTTTGTAAAAGGTTAGATCAAAAGGATCTTTGTAAAAGGCTCCCTTTACAGAGGACGGCAATATTAGTTAAAACAGCATTCCAGATTAAACACCATCTGGTGGGCTTACGAAAAGCCGACACAACTTATTTCCCGGCAGATGCCTACTAACACTTAACAACGAAGCAGCGATTTTGCGCATCCGCACCCGCTCGCCCATAACCAGGAGGTAAGTTGTAATCCTATTGCGTAATGAGTTCTTTTTTTAAATTTCTAACGGGTATAATCTAACTTTTCTATTTTTTAATACCTACATGTTCTAATTTCTATTCTGTAAATATTCCCCCTGTAAATTCTTCCCTAAAACTCATAACAAATTATTTCATTTTCAAATAGTATCTTTCTTTGAATTATGTTGTCAATTTACTCAAACTTAATCCATAGATCGTAAAAAACCCCTAGACACCTCGCCATTAAAACCCCCCACTCCGCTATCTGAAGAATCTAACTTTTTGGAAGATTTCGGTTAGATTCCCACAGAAATAATTGGAGGCTCGGTCGGGATTGATTTAAAACCTTCTTTAAATATTGATCAGAATCAAAAGTTGTCTGATTAACTTAAACTCCTAGCCTTCTTCTTCTTTAAAAAACAATTTGGCTTGACGCCCTAATTCAGGGGTGGCCAACCCGCGGTACGCGTGCCACATTGTGGCACGCGGGAGTCGTAACTGTGGCACACGAAAACTTATTGAAAAATTACAAAAATTTGATGAAAATATTACTGAATTAATTGAATTACAATAGAAAATTATCACGAAGAGAATATGTAAAAAACAGAGATTTTCAGCGTGAGATTTTAAAGCCTTGCAAGATTTTTTCTTTTCTTCAGTATAGCACCAAAAATGAGATCATGCTCAAAAACTTACAATTCCACAGCATTGTAACGTTCCGAGAAAAGTGTTGAGTGACATGAGACTAAAAACAAATAAATTCTCTCTCTTTCTCGGACGGTCGAATCTGCCCAAAAAGTTACCCTCTCTCGGGGGTGGTTCCTTTTTAACATCTCGGATTTCCATTCGAATTTCAGCTTGCCCTTGTCGTACTGAAGTTTAGTGTTTATAGCTATTGGCTGTCAGCATGAGGCCAGATAAAAGGCTTTTCCAAAGGTTTTTAGCTATTTACGATTTCTGTAATGTCAAGAAGTAATTCTGCGATATATTAGGAGAGCAGTTGTTGATACGGTAGAAGTAAATCCATCTTCTAAAAGTAGCCGTTTTATTAAGTAGAGGGAGGGAGAACTTGTATCCATGACTAATCAGAATGCTGGATTCAGAGCCTAGAAAATTTGTTGCTTAACATCAGCGAATTGTTTCTAGCTGTCAGACTCAGTTGATTTTAAACTCTGTTTAGCAAGACGTTAAGCTTTTTTTCTTTTCTAAAATTGTTTTTAGATTTTAGCATTGAGCGTAGTTGCATAAAATTTTTTAATTTTCAGTATATTTATGAGGAAACCTACCACATCGAAAAGAAATTATGAAGAGGATATTGCAGCACGTGATTTTAAAATTGTCTGGGAAGAACAATACCTGCTTACACATCAGAATGCTTCCATGCCAGTTTGTTTGATATGTGAAATTTGCACAGCAATTTCAAAAAAATAATTAACTTGGATTATAATTTCAAACAACTGCATAGTGATTTCAATAGCAAATATCCTGTTGGATCAAATTTGCGAACGGAATTTATCAATAAAAAAAAAAAGAAATCTTTAGCCGGCTAAACAATCTTTGTTCCAGAAGAGAAATGACGAAATGTAAACCATGGTGAAGGCTTCTTATGAACTTTTTTCGTTGCTAGCCTGCAAGAAAAACCACATTCTGACGGACAGAAGATAATAAAAAAGTAGCTTTTTAATTTTCGCCCAAAATGTCGGTGATTTAAATGTCAAAAATATTGTTGATAAAATAGCTTTGTCTAGCTGCGTTGTATATATGACATGAACCAGGATGTTGGAACGCAAATTGTCTCTGGACTTTAAAATTGCAAATATTTTTCATTAACTTTGGATGAAAGCTATATCACAGACAATGCGCAGTTACGCATCTTTGTGCGTTATATGAACAATAATTTTGGTACTGTGAAAGAACTTCTTGATTTGCGCCAACTAAATTTAACTACAGGTGAAGACATTTTTAAGGAACTTAAAAATGTAATTGAAGTTAACAAAGTAGAATGGACAAAATTAGACAGTGTTTGCACAGATGGAGCGCCTTGCATGTTTGACAGAATAAAAGGTTTTGTTGCTTGAAATTATTTGGGAAGAAAAATTTTCAAGTAGCATTGTATTATGCATCAAGAAGCTCTTTGTGCCAAGGACTTAAACTTGTCTTCCGTTGTTGACCCCGTGGTGCACTGTATCCTCTGAATCGACGAAGATTTCGTACGCTTTTCCCCGAAGAAACGGAAGAAAATGGGGAGTTACTAATTCATTGTAGTGCGAGATTTCGAGATTAAGGGAATGTGTTTTAGAATATCTGGAAGAAAACGATGAACTTAACAGTGAATGCTCGCTCCTCAGGAGTGAAAATTGGCTGTGAGATTTAGTTTTTCTTACCGATATAATAGAACATTTAAAAAAAATTTAAATTTAAGATTACAGGGAAAAAATTGTAAATTTCCAACCCTAGTTGGTCATATATCTTCTTTTGTGAACAAAGTTTTGCTTTTTTATCTGGATTTTGGAGAGAAAAAATTAACTAATTTCACATTCACACATGCAGGAATTATCTGCCAAAGTTAGTATGTTCCGAACAGTGATAGATTTAAAAATTTAATATAAATTTTGCAGGATTCTTTCAGTGCCAGGTTTGAGGATTTTAAAGTTGATAAAAAAAAAACACTGAACTTTTCACTAATCCTTTTTCGATTTCTCTTCAAGACATTAATTGTTACCCACCTCAGGTACAAATTGAAATTATTGACTTACAGCACCATATTACTCTAAAAAGCAAATATAAGGAAATTATTTTAATCTCAAATGATCCGAATTACATCGAATTTTGGAAATTTGTGCCACTAAGCAATTTACCAAATTTACATGATTTAGCGGTCAGATATTTTTGTTGGTTGGTTGTTTGTGAAGAAATGTTTTCTGTTATGTTGCTCAATCAAAAAATATAAATCGCTCAAAATTAATCAAAATATCGCTCAAAATTAGCTGATATGCACCTAAAACACCTCATTTTGTTAACATCTTCGCAAACTAATTCAGTTATAGATGATTTAGTAAAAAAAAACTACAAATTCAAAAGTCCCATTAAGAAAGTACTGACTGCTTAGTAATAATTTAAAATAAAATGTTTCAAGTTGCTTATTTTTTTTGTACCTAAGCTAACTGATTGATCCTGTAAAAATTTATCAAAATATAAGTTTCTACTTTTTTTTTGTTATACAATTTTTTTTAACTATAAGAACTTGCACTTAAAATGTTTTTGGTGTAAATAACCCATAATAAGCCTATAAGTAACACTTTTCACTTTTGTATATTTTGTAGTTTGGTGGAAAAGTTGAAAGTGGCACGCGTAATTTTTTTTATCAGATTGTGGCACGCTTCCCAAAAAGGTTGGCCACCCCTGCCCTAATTGAAAAACCCGACTAAAATGTAAACCCGACGGCGGCGGCTTGCCTCTCACGACTAACACTAACAAGTACAAGTTTTTTTGAAAATTCCTCCAGCGAATCCAATTGTTTCAAGCTTTCTCCAGTGAACACGTCCAAATACTGTGGAAGATTCTTAACGTTTACGAATGCGTTTTCATCGAGTGTATAAGGTACACAGTACTTTTGGTTTTTTTCATTAAAAGAAAAGGAATCTAATGAAAGAATTTCAGAACCATCGTCATGTTGTTTGTAACAAAATTGTTGCAGTTGAGAATTTGAAATAACTCATATTTTTAAAGCATAATGTGTGTTTTTTTCTATTTTTCTATTTGTGTATTCTTAATCACCCGCATTAAAATTCTTTGCAAGTATATGTTTTAAATACTAAGGAAATCGACAAATATCAAGTTATAAATATTTGTATAACGAATTGTTTTTTATATCCTGTGCGAAATGTTTCCATTGTGTTGACCTTGAACGGCGCCATTTAGCTCATTAAGAATTCATGTATCTGTGATTCTCAAAGGATTTAGTCTACATATTTCGCAATTTCGATTACTGATCTGTTTTTACCTTTTCCGCAGCTGTTGTGCAATTTATTACTCATGTGAGTATTATGAGAATATCTTTCGACGAATCATTTATGCTTTTCATTCAAACATCTGTTTATTTTTAGAATTTGTCGATGAAAGATCCTACATAATCTAATTTCTAATGCTGTAATTTATTATTCAATTTATGAATATTACGACTATATTTTTTGACGTAAGTAGTAAGTAGAGATAAAGAATATTTGTCTCTGTATACGAAATATTTACAGGAATGTGAAAATTTGGGTCACATGAGAGAAATCAAGGTGGATGAGTCTGGAGTTGCATTTTACATGCCACACCATGGTGTTTATCGTCACGAAAAGTCTACAACTAAACTGAGAACAGTTTTTAATGCATCAAGTACTTCAATGAATGAGAAATCGCTAAATTCAATTCAATGTAATGGTGGACTGGTCCAAGAACTCTATTCCATTATGGTTAACTTCCAAAAGCACAAATATGAATTTACTTCGGATTTAGAGAAAATGTTTAGAATGATAAACATACATCCAGAAAAAACGTGTTTGCAAAGAATTCTGGGGAAGAAGGATATATAGGAGAACCAATAAAAATGGACGAGTTAAGTACAGTCACCTACGACACAGCCCACATTATCTGGCCACGAGAGTTTTGAATCAGTTAGTGATGGATGAAACTAATAATTTTCCTTTGGTCCCTTTTGTAGTGTTGAGTGACTGCTGCATGGATGATATAATTTCGGGATCCGAGAGCCTAGAAGAGGTAATCGAATTGCAGCATCAATTAATAGAAATGTTCAAGACTGCAAGGATGCATCTTCATAAGTGGTGCGGAAATTTACTCGAGATAACTTCAAATCTACAGGAGTATGCTTTCTTGGAGTCTGATGAGACTAAAGCGCTAGTTTGGATTCCAAAATTAGACTGTTTCCTTTTCAGAATAAAGCAAAGACCATCTTCATTCACCAAAAGAATGATATTGTCTACTATTGCAAGAATATTTGACCCGTTGGGTCTCCTTGGACCAATTATAACTTGGGCAAAGATTGTAGTTTCTGGAGTTAGTTTAGAATGATTCACTTCCTTTTAAAGGAAAAAGGGAGTGGTGTCGATTTATTGACTCCTTAGAAGCCGTGAATAATATCTCTATTGACAGATGTATTGTGGTTCACAGAGCTAAGTGCATTGAGGTGCATGCATTTAGCGACTCGACGGAAAAAACATATGGTTCATTCATTTATCTCAAGTCAATATCTGCCCTTGGAGAAGTTAGTCTGGTAACGAGTAAAAGTCGAGTGTCGCCACTGAAGCAGATTTACATTCTAAGACTTGAACTGTGTGGGGTAGTTCTTGTCACTAAATCGATGAAGAATGTAAATGATGCATTGAAGCTTCATATTTCAGCTATGCATTTTTGGTCGGATTCGACTATTGTGATTTCATGGATACATCGAGAATCAAAAGATTTGAAGACGTTCGTCGCTAATCGAGTGTCTAAGATTCATCAACTAAGTTCCCGTGACCAGTGGCATCCTATTGCATCAGAACAGAATCCTGCAGACGTGTTATCGAAAGGATTACTTCCTGAGGAGCTTCGGGACGACTCTCCATGGTGACATGGCCCAACATATGGGAGGTATTTGGGAGGCGGGCATACAGTCAGTGAAATATCACCCCAAGCGAGCACTGGGAAGATCAGGACTCATATACAAGGAGTTTGAAACAGTGATTATCCAGGTGTGGAAGGAATCTTAAATTCCAAACCCCTTACACTATATTGTGAACGGAGATAGAAGGGAATATACAAAGAAGACTTACGAGCAGTCGACATTTGACAGCGCCTGGGGTTTCTCTTCTCGCCTGTGGCAACAGGGGGACGCTACATGCTCCGAAACAGGGGAGAATTCCTCTAGGAGCCGGCCTTTTGAGCATGCGTGATAATATTTAACTTTTTTTATGCATCCATGTATATAGCTTAATAAATGTTTAATTTAATTGAGAAACGCTCGTCGCCACGTCATTGATTTGACACAGTTTATAAATTTGTAAATGTGTTCTATTTCGAGAATCTAATTTTATATTGGACAAAGACAACACCAATTGATTCTTCTGATTTCGTCGATTTTGTTAACAAAAAACAGTAAAAAATAAATTATTGAATTAATAATTAGCATTGATTAATAAAATAAATTGTTAATTACAAAAAAGTGCTTGATTAAATTTTAAGTTATATATATATATATTAACATTATTAAAATGCATTTTTTTGGAGCAGTAACCTACACCTATCTATTCTTAGAAATATTATCTTAAATTTTATGAAAAGAAACAACGATTTAGTCACAGATAATGATGTTAAACAAAATAATTATAAGCTGTTCTGCAATAATTGCTTGGATTGCAATTATCCAAGTAAATTCATTTTTAAACATATTTTTAAATTATCTCTCTAATTCTCCTTTTTATTGTTTAATTATTATTTTTTCTCCTGTTTTTTATTATTTTCAATTTGTTTTTGTTTGATTAGTTTAATTACAATAAAACTACCTAGGTGGCGCCCCTAATATTTGTTTCTGGTGTTACCAACTTAACACGTAATTTTTAACATCACTTAGCATGGTTGCGTTCGATTTTAGTGGGGTTTTTTTCCGCCTTCTTGTGAATTGCATTTTTTCACGTAAGTTTTTGTTTTAATTTTTTTATTTATTTTTTTTATCTTGTTAAAATTTCATTTCCTTTCATATTTTATATTAATTTTATTATATTTTTCTGCCGGTTGCAAATTACACGTGGTTGGTTTTAGGCCTAACTTTTCAATTTGTGTGGTTATGTTTTTCTATTACGTTTAAAATTTCTGTTGAACGTGGAAGTGTTGAATCCGTAAAATATATTTAACCCTAATTTTGCTGGTCCTAATTCAGCAACAGCTTTAGAAATCATAATAGGCCTTCATTATAATCCATTGACTCTTCTGGTTTCTTACATTTTAAAGGTCTAATTCTGTTTCATGTTATACATATGCTTAGTTAATTCTAGTACAATATATATTTCCATAATTTTTTATATTGTGTTTCTTGAAATCTGGTTTTAATTTTCTAGTTTTGTTAGTGGTATAATTTAGTACTATCAATTTTATTATACTGTTTATTTTTTTTCATTTTATGATACTATATATATATATATACAGGGTGACCAGCCTTAATGTGACCCAATAGCTAATTCTCGAACCGTTCGGTTTAGATATGCACTTTCAATTTGAAAAAAATTTTAAAACAGATAAAGAATGTTTTTACGTGCTTTTCGAACCAAAAAACCCATTTAGAAAAAAATTACAAAAATTAATTTTTTATACGGTCCCCAGGTCCTATCACTTATATTTAGGAAAAGATGCAGTACACACAAAAACAAAGTAAATACAAAAAGTTTCATTTTATTACGATAAAAACTGGCCGAGTTATGGAACTTTAAAAAACATATATTTTTTCCATTTTCTCGGCGATTTTCAAGAAGCTAGTAATGGGCCGTCTCCAAAGTGAAATTAATTGGAACTCTGCCAGAAAACTTTCGCTCTTGCACGTCACTTTTATGTAAATCGCTTTTAAATTTAGAAGTATACGTTAATCTTTCAATAACTGAGTACTTAAGAAATAAAATTTATTCTGTGTACGTGTAAAACATGGAAAAAATAAAACATTTTGGACGAAAAAAAAACATCACAAAAGCAGTTCGAAGTCAATAGACTTATATGCTGCAGCTTCAGTCTGATTTGCTGCGTTTTTGCTGATCATGACGAAGGTTAAAAAAATCTGTTGTGTAGTCGCTTGCAATTGCATACAGTCGTATTCTAATATTACGAATTCTAGTATGGGAGAACGAGATATATACAAATGAAGAATACTGCGAAACTGTACTATTTTATGGGCAGTGTAATCGAAATAAGAGAGAGGCGGCAAGACTTTATGCCATTCAATTTCCCACTCGAAGACATCCATCTTATTGTACAATTGCCCGTGCTGTTCACCGCTTGTATAAAACTGGGAGTTGTCATGTACGTATTCCCTTGTCTCGTGCCACACCTCGTGCCTTCACCATTATTTAAGTAATTTGGTCCTTCTGATAGAATAAAGCCCCTGATTCACGATTGGGGCATCATTCCACATTATGCTATAATTTGAATGGCAAATCCTGTATTATTTTGCTTCTATTTGTTAAAACAAGCTGTTTTAATCTTTTCGGTACAAGTTGTATTTCTTTAATTTTTATTGTTTGCCATACAGCAATACAAATTGTCAATCTATGATGTTTACTACAATGTTTTAATATTACTATGATGTTTTTTTTTTTTTGCTCTTTCTGTAGATAGTGAATAACTGTTCTCTAAACTCAATTTATATACGATCCCCTTTTCTGAGCAACTCAGATGCTTCAAATTTATGTAGGCATAACTCGGTCAGTTTTTATGGTAATAAAATGAAACTTTTTGTGCTTACTTTGTTTTTGTGTACTGTATCTTTTTCTGAATACAAGTGATCGGACCTGGAGACCGTATAAAAATTTAATTTTTGTACTTTTTTTTATAAATGGGTTTTTTGGTTCGAAAAGCACATAAAAATATGCTTTACCTTTTTTAAAACATTTTTCAAATTGGAAGTGCATATCTAAACCGAATGGTTCGGGAATTAGCTATTGGATCACATTAAGGCTGGACACCCTGTACATATATATATATATATATATATATATATATATATATATATATATATAGGATTATCATCAATCGAAAAGGGGTTTTGGGGGGGGGGTTGTCCGGACCCCTAGGACACCTCCTTGTGTCTGCCACTGATGTAATTTAACTCAGGAAAGAAACAGAGAAATAAAAAAATTACAACATTGTTTGTTCTACGCTTCGATTTAGAGACAAAACAGAATATATAATAAAGTGATTGATCTCTTGGGGGCACGCTTTCTTTGGGTTTAAATAAGAAATAAAAATGCTGGCTTAAGCTAACACAATGCACTGTCAAAAGATCAACAACAAAATATTTTAAATAAAATTCTAGAAATACAAGATTTTATTACTCATTTAAAACATTTATACAGTAATTAAACTTTTTCTATTAAGAACTTTCATTTTTCATAAGCTTCAAATTTTTAAAAAAAACCTGTGACTAAGGTATTTATTTGTATATTATTTATTTAAAGATTAATATGACTTGAATTTTTAATTAAACTAATTTGCTTAGCATTAAAGGACAAAATACCCACTATCTAGTCTGGTGGGTTTAAATTTCTGGCTCTAGGACATATTGTGTCAAACACAAGGTTCCTTATTGGTTGGTACTACTATATTTTTACCCTATTAATATAAAGTATTACGGAATATTTTATTGTATTTGACTTCATGAAAAATTGAACCATAAAGTAATAATAGTTTTAAAAAAATCTCTTTTGTTAATATACGTGTATACATTCATGCAATTAATAAATTCACATAAGTGAATAGCGATTTTACCTGAAAAGATTATTCATTTAAAAGAAAACTAGCTTATTTTAAGGTAAGTCGGTACCCCCTATCCCGCTAATGTTAAATTGAGCATTTTTATGTGCCTTTTTCTCATAAAATATTAAATGTACAGACTTAAACTTTTTTCTGTATATTATATAGATTTTTTTATTTAAACTGAAGTGAAGTTTTTCAAATATATTGTTTAGTTTTTTCAAAAACTTTCATCGTAATGTATCACTATGATTTTTTTGAAAAATGTCATTTTTTTCACGATAACTGACTTTTACAAAAATATTATTGGTATATTAATAAAAGTTCACTTCAGTATATATATTAACATATCAGTAATATTCAGTGAAGATTGCAAGTGCTTCCATTGAATAGGTTCTGAGAAAATGGTACACGCATTTTTAAAAACACCGTTTTGAGATAATTGCATTTTTATTATAAAATGTCACTTCATCAAAAAAATTATGAATTACAATCTGTATTTGCACTATTTTTTTAAATATTAGCTTATTCTCAATAACTTTTAAGACTTTTTACTTATTTCTTTTACTTAGATTTCTCAGAAAATACATGTATAGCATTTTTCACTTTTAATCTATCGAGATATTTTATAGCATTTGCATCATTTTTCTGAAATTATGCATCAATTTTTGAAGAATTTTCTGTTCTGATACATTACTGTCATCCAAGCTGACTATAAGCATAATAAATAGTATGTAAAAATGTGTCAATACATGAAAATATGGCTTTGGTAATACATAGTTATACGACATTTCGAAAAATTTCATTAGTGTTTTATAAATTTACATGTAAACACAATTTCTTAAAGTATCAGAATTAAAAAGATTCTTAAAATATTACATAAATGGTATCCAAAACAACAACAAGAAAACTGATTTTATGTTTTCAAACGTGAAATTTGTGTATTTTTTGTATGTAACAAGTTTAGTGCAACGAAAAAGGGCATTGCATTTTGGGATATATTTATGTACCTTTTACTAAGAAACTTTAGAAAACAAAGCTTAAAAATTTGTGTGTACATTAAATAAACATTTATCTTTATACAGAAGTGAAATTTTTTTTTAAAAAATTGATCAGTATGTTTAAAAATGTAATTTTGTAGAGTAGAATACTGAATTTTATAAAAATTTCCTTTTCTATGTTACGACATCTGCTTTTCAGCTAAATGTCTGAGGAATATCTCAAAAATTTCACTTCAGTATATATAATATATATGCAATATAAAATAAATATTTCCAGTTCATGCATACAATTAATTTTTGAGAAAGAAGACACAAATTAAAAAATATAATCTATATAAGACAGTAATACATGATTATATAGCACTTCGAAAAATTTCTTTAGTGTTTTGTATATTCACATGTAAACACAATTTCTTTAAATATAAGAATTAAAAAGATTATATAAATATTACATAGATAGTATCCAAAACAACAAGTAAACTATTTTTGTGTTTTTAAACATGAAATTTATGATTTTTTTTGTATGTAACAAGCTTCATGCAACGCATTTTGAGATATATTTGTGTGTGCATTAAATAAACATTTATTATTATACAGAAGTGAAATCTTTTTTTAAAAAATTGATCAGCCTGATTAAAAAAATAATTTTTGCAGAGTACCAATAAGGAACTTAATAAAAATTTTCCTTTTCTGTGTTACGACATATGCTTTTTAGCTAAATGTCTGAGGAATATTTCAAAAATTTCACTTCAGTATACATAAGAATATATATGAAATATAAAATAAAAAATTCCAGTTCATGCAAACAGTAAATTTATAGAAATGATAAAACACAGTTTAGAAAAGCAAATTTTCAGAAAACAGTAGCTTTTATATAAAATTTTACCTCATCAAAAAGATCTTGCACTGTAGCCGGTTTCTACCTTATTTTTCTTAATATTATCTTCTTTTTTTCTTTTATCTTTTCTAATTTTCTTTGATCATCCAGAAAAAGCATGCTTGCTTTCATTAATTTTTCTCTATCGAGAGTTTTCATGGCACTTACCGAATATTCTCCAGGTCCTACTGCCATTTACTGAAGTTTTTGTTAATTTGGATACATTACCATCATTAAAGGAACAAACAGCATTATAAACACCAAGTGAAAGGGTTTCAATGTGCACAAATGTTGTTTTCGGAACCCGTGATAAAATGACATTATGAAAACTTTCATTCGGGTTTTGCGTTTTTCGATGCAAAAATTATCTCAACAAATCAAGCTGGGAAAGATATCTAAATATAGAACTCATTGCTACTACAACAGCAACCGGAAGACTTTTTATGTTTGTAAGACTTACCCGATTCTTCAGCCTGTTTATATCCACTTCATGAATTTTCACCAACAGGTCAAAAACAATGTTTTTATGTGCCCAAGAAAATGCCAATTATGTGCCAATATTTCGAAAGAATATTGACATCTATCACCTTACCTGTATCACTGCTGGTCACAGTAACTGCACCATTTGATGATGTGTAACCGCGTTTCTGCCATGTCCACAATATTATTATTACCTTCATTTTCACAAATAGCTTCCCTCGCAGCATTTTGATTGGACTCCTCGTAAACAAGTTTTGCATCATTTGAGATTCGCTTACCGTAAGGAGAAAACCTTGTAGGTGGTTGCCGAAGATTCATTATGCTGCAAAACATTCTCCCAGCTTCTGCACATCTCCCAATGGAACACGCAGCATATACAAACCTGGTATTTATTGTGGCAATTTGCATTCCTTCATGAATATTTAAAAAAGAGAATTCTACATCATATGGACAAGCACAAATTTCCAGCCGAAACTTACCTTTTAAAACTTGCATGTCTAAACCTCTTTTACACATTTTACAATGAACTTAATTCTTGAAAGCAAATGCAAGAATATTTTAATTTATGATGGTATTTTTAATACTTACTTTAATAAGAAGAAAAACTCTAATCAAACTTTATTTTGCACATGTCTCCTTTGAGTCATGTGTATGTCAACCTTGAGGATATACATTACTCTTTTAGTATTTGAAGTACTGTTACTATGATTATTGAACTATTACTATGTTCATACCTTCTTAAAACGTACCTTTATGTTTTTTATGTCTAGCCAATAAAGAAACAAAAACTTTGAAATTTCAAAATTTCCGAATTTTAGAAATTTTATAAATTTAATTTAAAAACCCAAACACACACGATAAAAACGTGTATGCGCTCCAAAATAGGTAAACAACCCTGACGGTTACGCTTGCAGTTAATCTACAGTAATTGCGTATGAATAAATAAAACAGAGAGTGGCTTTGGAAAAGCTTCCCAGATTTAAGAGGTCAATGTTTACATTTCTATCTGTCAAAGGGGGCGTGGCTAATCAGCTGATTATTTTTTGAAAATCATTTTAACATACTTTTAATTAGTAAAATGGCAAGTACGGTACATCATTGGAAAGGTCCTGATTTGGGGATTTTAGAAATATCAAAAACTCAAAATCGACTTCCCGAAGGTGTTTACCCTACTGACTCCCCTTAATGTCAATGAAATTATTTTGTTTATACGTATCTACAGCTGCAGGTAAGAGTACATAGTTTGTACAATTTCATTTTTGGATTAAATCGAAATAATATTAATTGACGCTAAATTTTTTTTATATGTCAGCTTCCACTAATAGAACGAGATGTGCGTTACTGCTCCCAGTATTAAAAAAAAAGGCAATTTGTCTTGTTTATTGTAAATTTTTATTTTTATTTTTCTGAATCGTCGATTATGAATAATTTTTCTGAATCATTATGTTATGTCAATATAGCACGTGTTTATAGATGGGTCATTTCTCTCTCTCTCTCTCTTTTTATACATCAAGAGAAATTTAGCAATATTATTTTGTAATCCTAATAGTGTATTATAAATGTGAAAGTAAGTTTGTTTGTTTGTTATAATTTCACGCCTAAGCCACTAAACCAATTTTAAAAATTCTTTCACCAATAGAAAGCTGCCTTATCAGCAAGTAACATATGGTGTATTTTATTCCCTTATTTCTACGGGAACGGAAACTATACGGGTGAACATCAAATTGAACGCCAAGCTGAACTATCAAAGTCGTTGTTTTGGTTAATGGCGACCGGTGCTTTCCACGAGACATAGTGTTACGCGCTCATGATAATACGCAGACACGTCACATAATTTTTTTTTATGATAACTAGCTCACTGTTCAATTAAGTAGGTCATCAGCTGTTTCGGATCCACATTTAAAAATAATAAAGGAGAACTTCATAAATAAAAAGCAATTCAAGAAGCAAAAAATTTTAAAATTTAACGGTTAGTTTTAATCCTATTTTTTCTTCACTTATTTACATTTTTTTTTGTCACATTTAAGCAAAAGTTATCCTTATCCTAATAATATTATGAATGTGAGTTTGTTTGTTACGTTTTTACGCCTAAACCACTAAAGCAAATTTAAAAATTGTTTCAGCAATGGAGAGCCTCATTATCAGCGAGTTACATAGGGTATATTTTATCCCCGTATTCCTATGGGAACTACGCGGGTTAAGCCACGGTCACTGCTTAACCCCGCTAAGATTAGCAAAATTATGAATAATACCGGAAGTTATATAAAATTTATCTCATATTTGTAACAGATAACTGAAACATATATAGTGTAATTTAACATCTTTACTAAAAGCAACTTTTTAGATGTTTTTTTTATTAACTGTCGAAAGTTTACTACATTACATTTTTTAATGTCAAACTGAAACTTTGAGAAATATCCACAAGTTGGCTAAAAACTTCTCTATTCCGACAATCCCAAAAATTTTAATACAGATTTTCTCCCACTTTTTAGAGAGAGAAATTATATAAAGTTTTTTAGAAAATTAAGTGATATTGAAAGCTCTGGGGTATATTAAATGACAGTTTCATTAAAATATTTTATTTATCAAATATTAATGCCTTAAATTTATTATTTTTTTTAAAAAAAAATAATTTCATTATAAGACCCTATTTTGCACGAAATTTTTCACTTACACTGAACCTAGATATTTTATATGTAGAGATTACAATGAAGAGAGATATTACTATGTAGGAAGCCATTCACAATGCCAATCGCCAAATAAAATAAGGGAAATTTAAGTAATACTTATATCATGTTGCAGTTTTTCTAATCCTCAAACTCTTTGGAATAAGTACAAAGAGTACATGGTGGAAGATATATTACGACTCTTAAATGAGTACATGCAAATATGACTTTCAATGAACACATTTACAACGAAACGCTGATAATAATTGGAAATAAGGTTTCCACAATGGTTGGAAAGAGACTGCATGATTTTAGAATGATTAGTTAGCGACCAGTCGACAGAAAGGACTTCAATAATGAAATTTCTCGAGAATTAGACGAAGATTTTATAGCATTGCAACATCCAGTAACAGAATTAATCTCTCAATTAACTCCAGAACAAAGTCATGTTTTCCCCATCAAGTGTTACGTAAAATAGAATCCGGCAGTGGTGCACTCTTTTTTTTCTCGACGCCTCTGGTGGAACCGGAAAGACGTTTTTGCGAAACTTATTATTAATGTCCCTCAGAAAAAACCATAAGATTGCAGTTTCTGTGACTTTTTCCGGTATAGCCGTGACACTACTGACCGGCGTTCATACTGCACATTCCTTTTTTAATATTAGCGTAAAATCAGGTAAATGAAGATTCACCCATTTACAATTTCAGCAAAAATAGCCCTAGAGGCATGATGCTTCGAGGATGTGTGGGATGCTTTTAGTGTGGGATGCAAGTACGATATGTGTCTCACATGAAAGCTATGGAAGCGTTATATGGGACTCTTCAGGATTTACGAGATAGTACGGATATTATGAAAGAAATTATAGTTTTTTTTTCTTTTGAAATTTATTTTTTTTAGAACTTTTATAAACCGCGTGCACTACAAAGTATCACACAGCGGCTTACAGAAGTAAGCGCAAAGCACACATCACAAAGGAAAGAATTTGTCATGAAGAATTACAGCACAAACATCCATGCTTTTCTCCGGCATTTGAACCCAGGCCCTACGGCACCGTAGTCAGCGTCACTAACCACTAAACCGGATGGGCGGCATGGGAGTTTTATTGGCTGATGTGATTTCTGACAAACTTTCCCTGCAATCCAGAGAGGTACACCGGCAGATGAAAACAGAGCCTATATTAAATCATCAAGCTTATGGGCGAAAGTTGAAAATTCAGTCTGAAAACGAATATGATTACGAGAAAATTGATGCAGAATATACTTGGTGCCACAATTTTAACAAGTGTTATGAAAGGGGAAAGTGTTATGAAACCTTTCGAATTCCAATTATCCTCCCTGACAAACCGTTTCAATTCAAATCAGTTCAATTTCCAATAAAACTCAGTTTTGCTGTTCACTATTAACAAAGCGCAAGGGCAAACATTGTAGGTAAACATTCTGTTTTGAAAAGCCATGCTTTTCCCGTGGCCAACTATATGTAGCCTGTTCGCGTGTGTCCAATGCCCGAAATCTTCACATATTTGCACTTGACAGAGGAACATATAACATAGGATACAGTAGCATCCTAGAATAATATTCTGTTTTGAGCTCTTTTAAAGAGGAATTATTTATTAAACGTAGACTTTTTCAACTTTTTAAGATATTAATAGTTTAAGTTATTGAATTTTTGTTGTTAATTAGTATAAGAAAGTATGCTTGCACAATTTTTTTAACTCTCAATTTTAGAATTTTTAAATTTTAATGGTCCCAGTGAAGCACTATAAAAATTATCATAATATTTTATTTACTTTCTAATGCTAAAGATTGTGACTTTGATATTTATTTAAAAATTTCAACGCGAATGAAGTCGTGGGTAAAAGCTAGTTATAAATATATTCTTATTAGTAATTATGTTATTGCTGATCGAAGTATCGAAAAGGCATTTTTTTAAAATTCTTTTCGAACATTTAAAGATTGTGAATTAGGTCAGTAATAGGTGAGTTGTTTCAATGTTTTCTTTCTTTTTTAAACTTAAGAGAGATAAAAATTTAGTAAAATTATTATAAATATATTTTCAAATAAGATTGCACACACATGTGTTAACATTTAAATGTTATCGAAAATATCCCAAAGTGACATTTTTTGAGGAAACTAAAAGACAGAATTTTATTGGATTGAGAAATGTGTATTTTTTTCATTATTATTAATATAATAATGATGGAAATACTCTAAAACTGTATGAGATCGTGGTGCGAATTAAAGACTAGGCTAAAAAAACTGTACTATTGACGTGGAACAACAAAACGTATACAATCAAGAGAAAAAGCGATGGCGCGCGTCATCATTGAAAGAATGATTGCTGAAGTACAATTTTTAGCCAGTCAAAAACCAGTTTCGTACCAGTCAGAGGAACTACTACGAAGTTGAGATAATGGTAATTTTTAAAGGCCATTAGATGATGGCCAAATTTGATTCGGTTATTTTAGAACACCTTAATAATGTCAGTAAGTGCAAAAATAACAAAACCCGTATTCCACACAATGGAGGGCAGTATTTTCAAAATGAAATAATTAACACACATTTTAGCTTTATCTACTCGTAATGAGATAACACGCATTGTGTTTAAAGCCAAATATTACACTATAATTCTTGATTCTACACCAGATATTAGTCACACAGAACAAATAAAGTTTGTAATTTGATGTGGGAGCACTACTGATGGTAAGGTATATAGTTTAGAGTTTTTTCTAGGAGTTTTTAGGAATCTGACTCTAGAAAGATTTTCAGATTTGGACACATTCTCCATTGAATCCAAAATCTTTGAAAAAATTGATTTCACACCAAAAATATTTTAACAAATTTACTACTCAGAATGCTACAAATATTATTTGATAGTTTATCATTAAATAACCTTTGTAGAAGGACCGATTTATATACTTTTCGTTTTCCGAAATTTATTATTTAGTACTTTTTTATTAGATTATATCTTCTGACTAAATACTGTTTTGCTTTTATAATTATAAAATGTCTATTTTTATTTAAAAGGTAATACTTTTGCTTATTTATTATTTTGCTAAAAGTATTTTGTAGCTACCATAACCTATTAGTTGACCAAAAAAAAAAAAGTTTTGCACTTCAAATTTTATACTTGCATTTTTAAATATTAATGCTTTACTTTTTACTCTTATACAGGTAGATGAGTTTATAACCACAATGCATAAGTATTAAATAAATAATAAAATAAATAACTAATAAAATATGTAATTAAATATATAAGTATTATAATAAGTAATTAAATATATATGTATTGATAAGTAATTAAATATATATGTATTGATAAGTAATTAAATATATATAAGTATTATAATAAGTAATTAAATATATATGTATTGATAAGTAATTAAATATATATAAGTATTGCAATAAGTAATTAAATATATAATAAGTAATTAAATATATAAGTATAATGAGTAATTAAATATATAAGTATTGAATAAATAATTAATTATTTAAGTACTGTAACAAGTAAGTAAATATGTAAGTATTATAATAAGTAATTAAATATAAGTATTTGTCAAAATCTAAAAAATTTTCTAAAGGGGCGGCACATTTGGTCTTGGCACGCGGACGGCCGACACCCTAAGATCGGCCCTGTGTACAATCGAACTTCAACTTTATTATTATGCATGAAAAGTGAAAAAATGAGCAAAAATAATGTTTTAACCGTTTCAGTGACAGGAGTGCGGACAAAAGATAGAATAAATTTAGTTTTTTTCAATCAAAATCTTAATTCTGGAATATATAATATGCATTATAATAAGTAATTAAATATAAGTATTTGTCAAAATCTAAAAATTTTCTAAAGGGGTGGCACATTTGGTCTTCGCACGCGGACGGCCGACACCCTAAGATCGGCCCTGTGTACAATCGAACTTCAACTTTAGTATTATGCATGAAAAGTGAAAAAATGAGCAAAAATAATGTTTTAACCGTTTCAGTGACAGGAGTGCGGACAAAAGATAGAATAAATTTAGTTTTTTTCAATCAAAATCTTAATTCTGGAATATATAATATGCATTATAATAAGTAATTAAATATAAGTATTTGTCAAAATCTGAAAAATTTTCTAAAGGGGTGGCACATTTGGTCTTCGCACGCGGACGGCCGACACCCTAAGATCGGCCCTGTGTACAATCGAACTTCAACTTTAGTATTATGCATGAAAAGTGAAAAAATGAGCAAAAATAATGTTTTAACCGTTTCAGTGACAGGAGTGCGGACAAAAGATAGAATAAATTTAGTTTTTTTCAATCAAAATCTTAATTCTGGAATATATAATATGCATTATAATAAGTAATTAAATATAAGTATTTGTCAAAATCTGAAAAATTTTCTAAAGGGGTGGCACATTTGGTCTTCGCACGCGGACGGCCGACACCCTAAGATCGGCCCTGTGTACAATCGAACTTCAACTTTAGTATTATGCATGAAAAGTGAAAAAATGAGCAAAAATAATGTTTTAACCGTTTCAGTGACAGGAGTGCGGACAAAAGATAGAATAAATTTAGTTTTTTTTAATCAAAATCTTAATTCTGGAAGTTTTTTTTTTCCATAAATATACCTCCATGATACACCAAATAAATTCGCACTTAATTTTAGATTTCATATCATATTCCTTGTTTATTTACATGTTATTCAATATTTGTATCGAAGTCAATTTTATAAACTAATTTTTAATTTCTGAATTTTTTTCTCTAAGGATAGAAAATTTGCTTTAATTTTGGTAAACGAGCAATTGAGTGTCACACACTTCAACACTAATTAATTTTTCATATTTGAAAAGGACATATTAAAAAAAATTCGAAAGAAGTAATTCCATTGAGTCCTAAACAAAATCCCTCTTTAATCTTTAAAACATTGCGATAAAACTTTATATAAAATTCACAATTATCTGTGCTACAAATATTAAACCAAAACCGTTTTCAAGTTTGAAAAAAAATCTTAATCATACATTAATACCTTTTTGTGTTCTGCAATTGATAAATTCACATTGAATTTGACATATGAATTACAATTCCTTTAAGCAAAAATATTTCATTTTTTCTGTTGATTTCGTTCATTGAAAGTTGAGTGCTCAATCTAAATTTTTAATGTGAAGAAGAAAGGACGCAGAGTGAGAGATCGCAATATAAAAAACAATTTATATTAACAATAATATTTTATAATGAGTACTCTACGCAAATGATACTTTGATGGACTGCGTTATTCTCCAACAATGATGCCATCAGTTTCATACAGCGCTTGCCACGCTATCTGACGTAATTAATTTTGCAATGGCCTACGGAAAAGGAGATCAACACACGAGAATTATAATGATACGCTTCACTGGAATGTAGTTCGTGCTAAAATGAGCACTGAGTTCCTTTTGAAAGAAGAATATTTAGTTAAAATTTAACTACTTTTTGGTACTTATGAATTGGAGGTAGCATTATCATAGTTTATAAAACGTAATCAAAATTCGAAATTTTCAAAATTTTGTTTAAAGTAGTTTTTGATTAAAATTGACTTTAAGTTGAAAAACAGTATACGCTATTCAGAAAACTGTAATAATTTTAAAATTAGTTATATTAAGAGTCAATATTAATGAGAGATTTAAAAAATATTTTAGAGTTATAATTTTGTACACTTGTCACACAAACGACAAAAAGTGTATTTATTTTACAAAAATTATAAAAACAAGTTGGATAGAGGCTAAATAATTTTATAAAAGTTACATTAATTTTACTACATTATTATATTTATTGCTTAATTTGAAATACACAGTCAAGATTGATTTCTTGAAATGAAGTCATTTTGTTAAAAAAAATTGCAATATTTGTAATGGATAGAAAAGAGAAAGTTTTGTACGGTTTTAAAAAGTAAACTAAATGGCAACTTTTGAAATAACTTGCCTAGGATTGTATGTAATATTCTTTTTCTCATGGAGAGTCAAAGTTAGGAGACATTATTTTCTCAAAATGCGTAAATTTTTAGTTAAGGTTTTTGCTCGATTTGTATTTGTGATTGATAGTATGACAAAATAACCCCACGTTAATGAAAAAATCAGCGTTAAATTCTGAAATGTCAACAGAGGTGTTTTTAAAATGAAGATATTCTGTACACACGCCTGCGCGCATGGGAGGATTGGAGGGAAGACTAGCCATATTTCAAGAAACAATCTAATTTTTTCACAATATTAACCACAACTCAAATGCAATCGATCAAGGCTAAGAGACGCACCCAATTAATAATTATGCAGATAATTAACGAGGTACGCGAGATATGAGAAGACTTTAATACTAAATACACTTACTCAAGGCAATAGCTCTGACTTCTTAGATATTTAATCTAGATTCAATTTCCAGTGACAATTCGTCCCCTTAAGTAATTCAATTATCAAATATTAAATATCCACGATTCACATTGATTTAAATAGCTCTGCTCCTCTAGCAGTCGAACCTGAAACCTAGACTATAAAAATTGTCTTAATTTAAATAATCACGTTGTGACGTTTGATTCAATAAATGCAGCGTGTTTTAAAATATAATAATTTAGTTTAACTGTCACAACTATTATTTACATTAATTTACAATTTGTGACGGATCTATGCGCGGTTCTACTAATATCTTCTTAGCTCTTTAATCAAAATATTTATTTCAACCAACTTTCATCGAGAAATCAAACATGATTTATGTAAATGAGGAATATTATATAAATTCGGTTTTCGCGAGTTTGCAGGAGAGGGAAGTAAGAGGTTAAGTTAAGTGAAGTGAAGTAAAGGGAAGGAAAGGAAGGGGACAAATGATTGTTGACAAGCTGAAGTTGATACGTAGATGTGTGCAAGTAGGAGTGAACTTGAAGTTCGAGAATTAGTAAAAGGATTGCAGAGCGTGGAACCAACGACATTGAACAAGCCAAAGATAGTGCCTGCAAGTTACAATGTAGGATCCGCTACATTAAAGGTACAGGTACTGTGTTCTTAATTAAATAGAAGCTAGTTATTAGTGTGCGACGTAGTTGTAATTGAGCGAATTTAAGCTGTCTTAGATTCAGTTGAGGGTCTGTAATAGTGCCCTCGTATTAGAGTATCTCCCTTCTGTACTCTACCATAGTTCATATAGCTTAATTAGAATAGTATTGTGTCTAGTCAATAATGTTAATAAGAATAAATAAATTACTTAGATTGGATAAAATGTCTGTGGATTATTCTATTCCTCCTACACCTCTAGCCGGGTTGACAGGTAGACAAGAGAGTTCGGATGTAAGAAGTAACCAGAGGTTTCCACAAATTTAGTACTATTAGATGTTTTTAGAGTCCCAAAATACTATAGCTTTGTTAGGGAGGGATCTTGGTGTCCGTTCACAGCCAAGGTTTCGCTCCCTACTCTTTTCTCTCTCTCACGGCTCCCTCTCCATCTCTGTGGTTGAAAGTTGTCGGCGTCTTTTTCTCTCCCTACATCCGGCCGTGGGTGGAAAGGCTTCTCCTCGTGCCAAAGGTTGCCGGGGCTAACCAAGACACGTTCGTCGCAATATATTAGCGACTGCAGGTGTTTTGCACATGTAGTGATCAATTCTTCTAAAACTGATCCGGCCGTGGGAGGGAGTCGCAGGTGTCCTAAAGGGGGGATGCACAGATGTCATAACGTCTTCTTCGAAGAGGAGTTTTATAATAAAATAATTTTTAAAGACCAGAAATTCTCCAAGAGGACTATTAGTGAAAGGAGCGCAGATAGAACCGTCACAACACAAATAAAAAAAATTCGTCATGATTGTTATAGATAGAAAAGAACAAGTGTTTTTCCATTTTAGAATCTTAACTAAACGGGACATCTTTTGAAGAGCTCCCCTGAGTTCTTATGTAGCATTTTTCTTTTTCTGGAGAGTCAAAGTTAGGTGACATAATTTTCTCAAACCTCGATTCAAGTGAACAACTTTAATTTTAACTAAATCATCAAATTTTTTTCTCTACTTGTGATAGTGATTAATAGCATGGCTATGTAAGACCAAGTTAGTGAAAAAATCGCTGCGAAATTGTGAAATTTGTGGTCACCGTACCTAATGATTTGTTGGGGGGTATCAACTTTCGGCATTTTCAAAAAATTTCCAGTCATCTCTTTACCAAGTGCAAAGGAGTTTTTTTTTTCAGAACTAATATGAACCCCATTTTTACCCTGTGCCCGCTTAATGTTGAGTTTCGGGACACCCTGTACATCAAAGAAAGTAAAATATCATTTGAAAAGTTAAAAAAACATGTCACTTATTCATTAACTCAAAAATTAAGCAAATAAATGTGAGTTACAAATCAAAAGATATTGTTCGTTGTTTTCTGAGAATAAATGCATGTGTATGTGTAAGATATTATTGCTATTTGAAATGCCTTGGTTATCGTCTTCGTGCTTCATTGGGGAAATTCTTTCTGTAATCTCTTGAACAAAATGAGTCTTCTATGATGCTGATGTTTCAGTGGATTTAGCAACGAATAAAGATAAAATAAAGAGTTCATCGTTGACTCACTGGTTCTAATCATTCTTCGCATTGAGAGGAAAATGTTCGTTTAAATAGTTTTTCTGAAACTTGTTTTGATAAATTTCAGCCACATCAAAACAAGTATCGTAGAATGCTTCCTGTAACAATGGATTTTTCATGAATTTTATTTAAATTTTATAAAATTTCATAAGTATCAAAAAGGTACTTTCCAATTTTAACGCCAAACTCAAAATACAGACAAAGCAGATCAAATTCCACACATTGAGGACATACACTTCTGAAAATTATCTCTAGTTGAAATTGATTTACATTATAAAATCAAAAGCAATGCTTTTATTTATTTATGTAACAGAGAGGGTGGTGTCTAGGGGTATGTTGAATGAAAGAGAGACGTTAAAGTTTAAGGATATTTAATGACATCTACAGGTTGTTAAACCTGACTAGGCGCACGCTGCTGGGAGAACAGTAAGTCTATCCCTTCTCCCCCTTACATCCGGGGTTTACAGAGAGTGGCGCTGGTATCGCCTGAGAGAATACAACACTCGTCCATCCTGATGTGGTCGGTCCCCGACCAGGCTGGAAAATATGCAAGTAAAAATTATACAAATACTACAACTGAAAAGAAAAAAAAAAGATTAAAGAAATTTTTAAAGTTCAAATTTCCTTGAGTATATAGAGGGAAAAAAATAAAGTCATTAGAGTTCTGGAAAGAAAAGTCTTAGGGATTATCCCATGGTTTCATCAGATCAGCAGATGTGGATGTCAAATTCGGGCCTTCTTGTCTTCCTATTTTCTTTACATCGTACCTGTCGTTTGGACGAACTTTCACGACTTCATATGGGCCAAAATATTTTGGTCGCAATTTCACACCTACTCCAAACTGGGTTTTCTTGATTGCAATTCTGTCACCTTCTTTGTATTTTCTTGCTTCTTTGCGATTTTTATTGTAGTGTAGTCTACTTTGTTCTTGTAATTTCAGGATATTGGATTTGGCATCTTCTCTCATTTGTTGTTTATTCTGTAAAGATAATTGGAAATTTTCTTCCTCGAGAATGGCTTTGATTTTGATGTCATCTTTATTTTTCATTTTGACGCCTGTTAAAAGTTCAAATGGTGTATATTTGGTGGCTATGGAAACAGTGCTGTTAATTATTCGTTGAACTGATGATACGTGTTTATACCATTTATTGGGATCTTCAAGTGAAAGATTTGTTAAGACTGGTATTAACGTTGCATGAATTTTTTCTACCTGACCGTTCCCACGCGGTACACCTGTTGTGATTGAAATAAACTCGATATCTTCATCCTGACAAAATTTCTGAAATTCTGTAGAAGTGAATGCTGTTCCTTTGTCTGAAATTATTCGTCTGGGACTTCCAAAGGTTACTTGTTGTAATTTTAATTTGTCTAAAGCATCGTTAGCTGAAGGAGACTTTACAGGATAAATCCACAAAAATTTGGTGAAAGCGTCGATGACAGTAAAGATATATTTGTAATTTTTGTTGGTACTTGGGAGTGGACCCAAAAAGTCAATATGGTAGGTATCAAGTGGAATATCATCTTTTGGTATGGGATGTAGAAATCCTTCTCGTTTGCCAAATTTTTTGGATGAAAGAATGCAAGGAATACAATTTGCAATAACATTTTCTACAGTCTTACGCATATTTGGGAAAAAGAATTGTTGTTTGACTAAATTTTCAGTTTTGTTGATACCGAAATGTCCTTTAGAATGTTCAAGTTGTACGATCTGTTTTTGCATTTCAAGTGGAACGACTAGAAGTTCTTGGTCGTTGACAATTTTGTACAGCACATCGTTTTTTAATGTATAATCAGAGGCTGAAGATGATTGTAATAGTTGTTTAATACTGGATGTAAACTCATCATTAATTTGTGCTTTTTTAATTTTTTGTGTTGTCTCGTTGTATTGTATGATCATGACGGGATAACGTCTGAGCGCGTCAACATGTTGCATTTGTTTACCTGGCCTGTGAAGTATTTCGTAATCGAAGTCTTCTAAGAAGAGAGCCCATCGTGCTATTCTAGGTGGTAAATCTTTCTTTGAAATAGTTTTTTGAAATGCTTGGTAATCTGTGATTATTTGAAATTTTGTGCCGACGAGGTAGTGTCGAAATTTTTTTAATGCTGTAACTATCGCTAAGACCTCTAGCTCGTAGCTGGAGTATTTCTCTTCTTGAGGAGAAGTTTTACGACTCATATAGTGTATTGGATGAAAGTTCTGATTTGAGTCCATTTGTAGAAGTATAGCACCAAACCCTTTCGCACTGGCATCGCAGTGTATTTGTAATGGAGCGTTTTGCTGATAAAGATGTAATACAGGTTCCTGAGACAAAATTTTCTTCAAAGAGAGAAAAGCTTGTTTTTGTATTGGACCAAAGGTGAATGGAACTTTGTCTCGTAAAAGATCACTTAAAGGTCGTGCGATTGATGCATAGTCCTTAATAAATTTTCTAAAATAGCCTGTTAGTCCTAAAAATGATTGGACATGCCGAGTGTTTTTAGGTGTTTGGAAATTCATGACTGCATTTGTTTTAGCTGCTGAAGGACGAATAGTACCTTCTTCAATAATATGGCCAAGAAAAGTTAATTTCCGTTGAAGAAAATTACACTTTTTAAAGTTAAACTCTAAACCATAAGTAGCAGCAACATCAAATACTTTTTTAAGCTTTGCAATCCCTTCACATTCAGAATTTGCCGGAATTAAAATGTCGTCCATGTATATAATAACAGTGTTGTTTTTTAAGAGATCTTTAAACACAATTTGAATGTATTTTTGAAATAGTGAGGGAGAATTACACAAACCAAAAGGAACTCTATTAAATTGGTATTGACCATTATGTGTTATGAAACTGGTGTATTTACGGCTATCAGGATCAATTTTGATGTGAAAAAAACTGTTTTTTAAGTCCAGATTTGAAAAGAGTATCGCTCCATGGAGTTGATCAAAAATGTCTTCAATGAGGGGTAGTGGAAATCTTTGTTTAATTGTTTTAGAATTAAGAGCACGAAAATCAACACAGAGTCTAGTTGACTGGTCTTTTTTCTTGACAAGAACTAAAGGTGCGGCAAAATTAGATGAACTTGGGGAAATTATTCCATCAGACAGCCATTGCTCAATTTGGTTTTCGACGATAATTTTTTCCGCTTGACTTAATCTTCTAGGACGTAAGGCGATGGGTGTGTCATCAGAAAGGATAATTTGCATCTGTAAGTTTGTATCTTTAATTTTATTTGGTTTGTAAGATTGGATAAGGTTTTCAACTTCGCGACGCGTATCAATGTTCAAAATATGCGATAAATCTACTTGAGGATAAATTACATTTAAATTTGATAAATAACAATTCTCATTTTGAAAAAGCAAAGAGAGAGATTCGTTTTTATTATTAACTGGTAAAGAATTACAATCGCTAATTTTCAATTCAGAAAAAGATTTGTTTACGTTAGCTTCGCGCTGAAAATCAGTTATATAACATGTTTGATCGGATTTGGGCTGTGACGTCAGTTCATATTTCTTATTTTCTTTTTCATCGAATAATTTCTGTTTTGAAGAGTTTAACGATTCTTTTTTATTCATTGGGTGTTTTACATTACTCGAGCTGTGAATGTTTGGAAATCGAATTGAGCCATTTGGCCTTGAACCTTCGCCGGAATGATTTGGGATAGTTTGCGGTGCAAAAGAATGCAAGCTCGACATATTTTGGCTGGCGAAATTATTTTGTCTATCATTTTTGTTTTTAGGCGAAAGAATGTTCTTAGAATGAGAGGAAGTAGGATTTTTTTTCTGAAATCTGTGCATTTTCTTCTTCTGCTTTATTTAAATCATCAAAAATATTAGGCGGAACTATTAAATCACAATACAATTTATTACAGACAGCTGCAGTTACTATTATCGGGTTTTCACGAAAACTTGGAAGAGCTAATTTAATTTTAGTAAGTTCAGCTTGAATTTCATTTCCGAAAGCACATGCTAATTGAACAGTTCCTAAAGATTTTGTTTCGGGTGGAATGAGGGAGGATTTCACACACACAATATTCGCTCCCGAATCGATTAAAGTTTTCACGATTTTATCATTAACAAAAATATTTTCGTATTGCAATTCATGTAAGGATTCATTAAACATTTTACCTTCGACTTTACAAACAGGACCGTGATTTGAATTAGGTCTAGAATTGAAATGAGTTTCGTTTCTGTAAGAACTACCACGCGGATTATTTGTTGAAGTGTTTGGTGAATAATTTGTGAAATTTTTATCACGCGAGTAGTAGCGATTAAAGCCATGAGACGAGTTGTATTTTTGTTTTTTGCTGTCATATGGTGGTTGACGATACTGTGTTTTGTCGGAATACGACTTTCGCTTTGCTACGTAGAAAACATCGCATTCCCTAGCCAATTCAGTAGGCTTAAACCAAGATTCGTTTTGGCGTATCGCGATATGTTGTTGCGTTTCTCGATCGAGGGTGGAAAATAATTCGTCGGCTATCATTAACTCACACAAAGTTTTAAAATCATTCGCATTACGAAGTTTACAATAATATTCAAAAGAACTTGTTAATCGTGACGAAAACTGTACGTGCGATTCGTTTGGCAATCGTTGGGCCCTACGGAAATTAATTAAGCATTCTTGTGGGGTTGGTTGGAATTCTCGTAAAATAATGTGTTTAACTTTCTCGTAATCTTGGAGTTCGTTTTCGGGGATATAAAGTAAAATACTGTTAGCTTTTTCACCGAGAATATTAATTAAGATCTCTGATTTTAATTCCTGTGGAACATTTTTGGTTGTAAACGCACGTTCAAGTGAATGAAAAAATAAATTATAATTTTCAGGTTTAGAAGGAACTGGCATACTAAGGGTCTTAACGGATTTAATGAGACTTTTGTAAAGAATTAAGAACCTAAACGAAATGTTCTTAGCGAATGAAACGAATGAGTGTGCAGTATCCATAGAAATTGATCAGTCCATATTACTCTACGAAGACACAATTTTGAATATAGTAATATTTAATATGACTGAACTTGCCGTCATGCGGCCTACATTCTACAAAACAAGTTACACACTCACAATATTTACATTTTAGATACTGAGGTGCGCACAGCAGCGCCCTCGAGTGGCCAATATTTCGGCACACACACCGCCGGTGAACAGAATGTTCACCCAATGATTATCAAACAAAAATTAATACAAACAATTATTCAAACACAATTCTAACAAAGACTTAACACTGAAACAATGTTACTAATCAAATTTAAATTTTTCATATTACAAAGAAAAAAGTAAATATATATTAAAATACACAAATATAATGAAATTTAAAGTTGACAATAAATCTTCAATTTACAAATTAGAAAATATTAGGCTACATACCTCAAGATCTCACAACAAATAAATTTAACAGAGATTAATTAATAATGTGCTATCTCCTAACATTAATCTGAAAAAATAGAAACAAAATTAGTTCAAATATTATTCAAGTTCTAAAGGGTACAACAATTGATTGGGTTTTTTGAAGAGACCTTTAGAAGTTTTTACAAGACAAGATCTAACATTATTGTCTCTTCCAATAAATATCTCCTTGATTATTCCAAGTTCCCACAATAATTTTGATTTTACATTTCCTTCAACCAGAACTATGTCATTTAATTTTAAATTTTTATGAACAGATGGTGTTTTAAAATGATTAACTGTTTTTAACTGGAGTAAATACTGTTCTTTCCAGCGTCTCCAAAGTTGTTTTAAAAGAAGAGTTCGGTAAGTCTTTCTTTTTTTGTACGACTCTCTTGCCGTAGTGGCGTCGATCAGTTCAATGAAATGTATAGGATATTTAGAGTCACCATAACCTTGCTCGAGGAAGTGGGCCGGTGTGAGTGGTTCCGGCTCTCCTGGATCGTTTTCCACGTATGTCGATGATTGACGATCACTTCAACTTCTGAAAGTATCGTTGAAAGTTCTTCAAACATTAGAAGGGCTTTGCCAAGTATTTTACGCAAAGGATCCTTTATAGTCTTAACAAGACGTTCGTAAAATCCACCCCACCAAGGGGCACGTTCAACTATGAACTTCCAGTGGATACCTTTATCTGCGACAAAATTTTGAAATTCACTGTCCTTCAAGATGTTGGCAAAATATGCTAGCTCCTTTTCAGCAGCTTTAAATGTACGAGCATTATCTGAGTATATTACTTTGCAATTTCCTCTACGAGCGAGGAATCTCCGTAAAGCAAGTAAAAAACACTTTGTGGACATGTCTGATACAAGTTCTAAGTGTACGGCACGAGTGACCGCACATGTAAACAAAGAAACATAAGACTTATGAGTCTCTTGATTGTCCATAACAAGTATTGCACCTGTAAAATCAATTCCTACGATTTGAAATGGAGGGATTGGGTGATTCTATCTCGAGGCAACTGAACACTCAACTGGTCAGCTGGTTTAGCGTTGTATTTTTTGCAAATGAGACAAGTTCGAATAATTGTTTTCACTAACTGACGACCTTTAGGTATCCAATAATTTTTTCGATGTTGAGTTAAAGTTGCAGATACGCCACAATGACCAATTCGTTCATGTTCCCTAATAACAAGTAATTCTGTAAATTTACAGTGTCGGGGAAGGATAACAGGATGCTTTTCGCCAAAGCATAAGTCTGCTTCAAGCAACCGTCCAGTAATTCTTAGTAAATTGTCTTCACCCAAATAAGGCACTAAACTCTTTATTTCAGAGCTACATCGAAGTTGTTCGTTGCGTTTTAAGGTTAATATCTCAGCTGAATAAAATTCGTATTGAACATATTTAAGCCAAAAATATTCAGCATTTTGTATTTCATCTGCAGTAATATAGAAGTTCATTGATTTATTAACGATTCTAGCATTGTTCACAAATCGGAAGACCCAAGCAGTCACTTTCAAAAGTTTTTTAAGGCTACTGAATCGATTTATGTCAACAAGAGATTCCTCTGTTGGGTAACTGCCACATGCACACTAGAACGATATTCTAATTCTTCCGAGCAGAGTTCCGAATCTAAAATATCTCGTTGACGATTTGGCCAATGATCGGGTGCTAGTTTAAGCCAAGGTGGGCCGTGCCACCACAGCTCATTCTGTGCTAATTTGACGGCAGATGTACCACGCGAAATGAGATCTGCAGGATTGTCCTTTCCTGGACAGTGTCCCCACTGGCTCGGATCAGAGAGCAACTGTATCTCTTGAACACGATTTTAATGTACGGTTTGAATGCTGAAGAATCGCCACATATCCAGTAGTACGAAATGAGAGAATCAGTCCAATAATATATATTGGCATTAAACTTTAGACATGATGACACCTGTTTGGCCAACCTAGCTGACAATAGGGCTGCTGTCAGTTCAAGACGAGGAAGCGTCAATGATTTCAAAGGTGCCACACGACTTTTTGAGCAAATGAAACTCGTTTCGATTTTGTTATTGCAAGTAACAAATCGCAAGTATAGTATTGTTCCATAGGCTGACTTGCTCGCGTCTGAGAAACAATGTATATCAACACTTGATAATTCTTGATCTACGTCCCCTAAATAGAACCGTGGTATTTTTATCTCAGTCAAGCCCTCAGCTTCGCTACTCCACTGCTGCCTCGCTACTCCACTGCTGCCACTTGTGTCGTAGCTTTGGGGGAAGTTCAGAGTCCCAGTCTACTCCTAGAGTCCAAAGATCTTGAAGAAGACACTTCAATTTGATAACGAATGGGCCAAGAATTCCAATGGGGTCGAAGATGCGACCAACCACACTCAGAATAAATCTCTTAGACTCTGTTTTACGTGACATAAATTTCAATAAATCCTTTGGATCGAAATAAATTAAATCCTTTTCTGAATCCCAAGCGAGTCCTAAAACCTTAATCGGTGGTTTAAGATCGGTGGCACTAGTTTCAGAGAATTCTGTTTCGACACCTTCTTGCTGCTATAACAAATCAAGTTGTTTTGAATTAGTTCTCCATTTGCGCAACAACATGCTCGCGTCACTGAATATTTGCAAACACTCCAAGGTAGTACGTAGAGCGTCCGTAACATCATTTCTACCACAAATGAAGTCATCAACATAAATGGAGCTATTTAGCAAGTCAAATGTATGAGGATATTGTTCTTTGTACTTCTTAAAATGATGTTTTAAAGTTGCTGCGAGAAGGTATGGACTAGTCTAAGTCCAAAAAGGACTCTCGTGAAATTTAGAACGTATGGATTGTTATTCAAATTATCAGTCCAGAAGAAACGTGTAAATTCTCGATCATGAAGGTCCAATTCAATTTGAAGAAAAGCCGATTTTACATCAGCTGTAAAGGCTACAGGGTTTTTTCGGAACCGTAAGAGAAGTTCTAACATATTTGGGTGCAAATTTGGTCCCGTATATAAACTTTGGTTCAACGATGAATGTCCGTCTTCGTGAGCCGAACATCAAACACAATGCGAAGACGGCTTGTGGTTTGTCGCTACGTATCACCGCATGATGGGGTAGGTAAAATCCCTGACTATCCGATAAAGAATCACAAGAAGTACGCTCAACAATACCTTCCCTAACATAGTTATCGATTACATCTTTATACTCACAGAACAACTCGTGATCACATTTAAACCTACGGACCAACCCTCAAAACGTTTACGTGCAACAGTTTTATTATTCTGTAAAACTCTCTCATTCCTGGTTTCCATGGCAAACTAACACGATATCGACCATCTACAAAACAAACTGATTTATCAAATTCACTAAGTATCTCTTCATCTCCATTACCTAAAGACACCGAATCATTGTCACGTATTCCTAAACTTTCTATCTCCCAGAATCTCCTTAGCTCAGCTGAAATCGATTCCTCTTCACTGTGAATCAAATGTACCGAAGTACAATCACTCTGCTCATCACACTTTCCCTGAAGAGACCATCCTAAACTAGTTTCTACTGCAACCAATGACGAATCAAGTCTTTATCCGATGTGTTAAAGACCAATAAAAATCGGAACCTATTAACAATGAAATTTCACAGTTCTCAGAAGATTCACTACAATTGAATGTTAGTCTGAATCCCTTTGTCTCCATTTCTGTCCATACATCTGGGCTAGGCAGGCTAAGTGTTGCCTTTGAAATTTCCTCAATTTCCAATGCCTCAATTACAGTTACTTCTCCGTTTAATATATTCCTTAATCTAACCTCGACCTTGCTACAAGTTTGTTTTTTAGGAGTTTTACATCCGAACGAAAAAATATTTAGCCTTTCCGAACCTACCTTTTTCAACCCCAACCTCCGAGAAACATTTTTCTTAATAAAAGATTTCTCACTTCCATTATCAAAAAGACAAATATTTTATCCGAGGAATATGACCGATTACTTCTGCCTTTACACACTGCAATAAAACTCCACCTCTATTATGAAGAACAGAATTGAAGACGTTGGTTTCACGTCAACTTTCCCTTTCTCTAAATCTATATGCGAATTTGTTTTAAAGAATTTTCCAGCTTAAAACAAATAGCACGAGCGTGACGACCTTTACAATACGAGCAAACCTCTTTTTTGCACTTTTTAACATGGCAACAAGTATAACAACACAAAAAACACCTCCCTTCCTTTATTAATTTGGCTCTCTTTTCCTGAACGCATAGATTCTCACACATATCAGATGCATGAGTATCTTCGGAACAAAATAAACAATTCGAAACTGCAGCCGAAAGCAATTCGTTCGCAGATGCTCTCACCCCGATTTATGAGAAGGGTAGAATCGCGAATGACCTTGACCCTTTCGATTGGCTGCGGAGAGATCGGTGGTGCTCTTTCGAATATTTATTGGGATACGAGTGGAGCCATGTGGTTTTAACAAATTTTCTGTCCGTTCGCGACTTTCAACTTCGCCGCGCAAATATGTAGTTAGATCAGTGATTTGGGATTGTTTTTCATTATGTTTTTTATTATATTCTAATGCCAAATCAGGGGAATAGCTTTCATTATTATCGGAAACAGTAGACAACTGTAAGAATCGGGGAAGATTTCAAGGATTCGAGTCCCCTAATGTTTATTTCTAATTGATCATATAGCTTCTTAACGCGATTACATCAAACGATTTACGGACAGGGGACAAATTTAACAAACGATTCATATGATAATCTACAATTAGTTCTTTACGCCCGAATCTATTTTCTAAATTTTAACTGCTTTGGCATAATTTTCCGGTGTTAGTGTTAAACCTCGAATAGCCAATTCTGCATCAGATGTGACAACCGATTTCAAATAGGAAAATTTGTCCACATCATTTAAATTCGAATTATCATCCACTGCGGATTTAATCTAGCCAAAAACTGGGAAACTACTGATATCCTTGCCCGAAAAGATTCTAATGTGAGCTTAGGTAAACGCGGTTGATTTGTTAAAACGGAACTAACTGTATTATTTAAAGGAGTTACGTTTTGCGGTTGATTTTCGACCGAATTTTGAAATGTAATGCTCGAAACTGTTCCTATGTAACGTTCAGCACGGATTTTCCATATTATAAATTTATCTCGATATTCTTCGCGAGTTAATATTTCGTCTTCTAGACTTTCAATATTATTAAACTCTCAACTTCCTTATCGAGTGTACTCAGCTCCTCATATTTAGAAATTAATTGCACGTAAATCTCATGCACTGTTGTTTTATCGGCTGAATTGTTTATTTCGTTTTCTAATTTATTAATTTGTTTCGTCACGAGGGACCTCGAAACAGATCGAGCCTTTTTGCTCTTTCTAATAAAGCCTGATTTGCTGCATCCATTTTAAACAAAACACTATAATTTCAAAACAAATATACAAATAATAACACCAATTCTAAATCCAACTTAGTATAAATTTCAACACATTCAAACAAAATCCAGTTTAACAATCTGTATACAAGTAAACAAAACTATACAGAGCAACCTTCCAAATACCGACAGTTACGAATAAACTAAATTTCAAATATGATAAAATAAGCTAACTAAACGAATATCAATTCAAAGTGAGACTAAACAAAGTACTCACCCAACATGCAGCGAAACGTATTTTCGGCCGATGCACCAATGTAAAGAATTAAGAACCTAAACGAAATGTTCTTAGCGAATGAAACGAATGAGTGTGCAGTATCCATAGAAATTGATCAGTCCATATTACTCTACGAAGACACATTTTGAATATAGTAATATTTAATATGACTGAACTTGCCGTCATGCGGCCTACATTCTACAAAACAAGTTACACACTAACAATAATTACATTTTAGATACTGAGGTGCGCACAGCAGCGCCCTCGAGTGGCCAATATTTCGGCACAACTTTCTAAAGGT
>BMAO01003600.1:0-31898 GCA_019973975.1 Trichonephila clavata | reverse complement strand
TATATTTATTAGAAATCGTTTGAGTTATTCACGTATAAACTTCTGAATCATCAATATCAGCAACTGAATGAGTTCGCTAAGCCATATTATTAAACCAATATCCTCATCCAGTATTAGTCCTTATAAGCCTAACAAACCATATTCATAATGGTCTTCTGAAAACTTAATAGAACATTTGTGAGAATTTCAAATAAGCATGTCCTAGGAATCGATTCTTAATACATTTTCTCGATAGCAGCCCATGTTGTTACTTTTCATATCTTATATGTTTGTGAGTTTGGGTAAGGATCAGAGATATAACGATGGCTAGAGTTTCCCCATTAAACGTAAGGAATTTCTCTACCTTAAATTTGAAAGAAGGAAAACTATTAGCTATATAAATCAGGGGAATCATGTGGCTTGAATCCTAATTGAAATATAACAGCACATTACACATGGACTTTCACACACATCCCATTTCAATATTTAAAACATATAACTAGATATATTTTATAATTATTTATTTAAAAAAAGACATGCAGGCTTAACTCTATCAGATTTTAATATCATGGAATAAGAAGTTATGGTGTGGCAGATCAAAAAAATATTATCTTTTTTCATTTGTTTTGTAACTGCTAAGCAAAGCTAATAAAATAAATGAAATAGAATTACATAAAATCGTAAATAGGACTTTTAGTAAAATAAAATATATAAATCTTAAACAGAAATTCCACTGAATTTTTTTAAAAAAAATGCATTAAACATTTTACATTTTCTGCACTAATCAGTTGTTTTTTTTAAAAAAATAATCAGCCCTCAATTTAAAAAAAGGAAGGAATGTAAATTATAATGTTTTACAAAATTTTTAGAAATTAAAAACAGTATTTCATTTCAGTGATGTATACAATTGGAAAAGGGAGTAGATGATTCAATACATATAAAAATCAACTCAGTAATAAACTCCAGCTACTTTGCTATTGCCATGTTATTGATAAAATGCGCAATAGTGTACAAATTTCATATTGTATTTATTCTAAATAGCTTTGGAATGTTTTTCAACTTTATGAGACCACGAGGCGTCGAAAAATCCCTTTCTGTATAATAATGAAATGTCAATAACAAGGTATTCACACATGAAAAGATTCGTATATTATCTAAAACACAATGAGAAAGTAAATGATGAAATTTATTTGAAAATTCTACAGAATAATTTTTGATTTGGACATTTGTAATTCACCTTTTTTTCACCTCATCTTATTATTATGCAATTAGAAGACCTATAAAAAATGACACATGACAACTCTAATCCTCTGATTTGCCAGTATTTTTTACTTGTTTGTTATCAGTTCTCTTGTCTGTTTGCTTGCTTAGTTATTTATTTATCTGATTCTAACAGATGTCTCTAATAGTCGAGTAAAGTTAGGATTATAAAAATATGTTTAAACCGGTTTCAATGTTAGATTTTACTGCATTCTTTTGGATTAGATAAGACGGAGATTTTCTTTTTACTAGATTGGTATACCATAAGCTATGAAAAATAATTCTTTTAAATTTGGAGCTTAAAATAGAAAACAAATGAGTGATTATGAGAGGCTCATAACAGAAAATAGTTCTGATATTGACTCAGATAGTGACTAAATGATTCTGGAAGTAATAAAAGTTTGTTATTGGACTTCCCTTGTGGTGTAGATAGAACGGATCAGCATCTCATAAATTACCCAATAACAACAAAAAAAGGCAAGAAATAATACAAAAAAAATATTCTTCCATCTTTCAGATGCATCATTGTGAATGCTTTCGTTTTACATCAGAAACTAGGAGGAAAATTATCTCATTTGAATTTCAGGCTTGATATTATAGATCGCCTTATTGAAAAGCAAGGGGCGGTAAATAAGAAAAAAAGACGACCAGGAATTTTTCCAAGTCTCTTACGATTGACAGAAAAAAAAACTTTTTAGATATGATTCCTCTTACAAACAAAAAATTGAGACCAACAAGGCAATGTTTTGTGTGTCGTTCGAAAAGAAACGATTTTGGAAAAAGAGTGAGAAAAGAAACACGATATTTTTGTTCCGATTTCGATGTTGGATTGTGCTTGTCTCCCTGTTTTAAAATTTATGGCACAAAAACTGAATTTTCAGAGAAAAATTAACTGTAAATATGCAATATTAACTTTTTACTTCGAATAATCATGTTTGTAAAGTGTTCTTTTCAGTTTCCTTATTTCTTCGAAAAAAAGCCAACTTTAAGGAAAAATATATAATTTCAATGAAAATAAAAATTAGCATAATTCTTTAAATTCAATATTTACAACATTTCTGATTGCTGATTTGGGTTTATATAATTCATTTCATCTTAAAAATGTTTACAAAAAATATGTTTATTTTTTGACATAATATGACAAAAAAAAAAAGAAACGGTAAAGTGGTTAATGGATTATGAAGCATACATAACAATGGAATTTTTATGTTAAATATATGATTTCTAAGAATGTGTATTGACATTAAAAAGAACAAAATTCGAAAGGAATATATATTTCCAATTTTAAATCTGTTTAAATGCAAATAAATAATAAATTGTAGTTTATTACAAATCGAGAAGCTGCAATTGGTGCTAAAGGTTGCACAAAAACTCGTTTTCTTTTAATATCGAAAATATACGAATAAATGTTACGTTTATTACTAGTAGGCTTTTTCTCTTGTACGACAGCAACATCTCAAACAACAATTAAATCATTACATATATATCTATTTATATATGTATATATATATATGTGTGTGTGTGTGTGTTTGTATGCATAAGTGTGTATATACATATAAACATTTATGTATTTAACGAAAAATAACTGTACTAGTTTTGTAAAAACTTTAAAACTTTTATCTGTATTCATTGAGTTCAATTCACGGAACACCACATTAAAAACACGAACCCAACATAGCCTTAGAATATTGAGATCATAAAGAACACATATGACCTGAATATATTTTGATAAGAAATTAAAGTTTTGTTAAAAAATAGAAACGAGAATGTGTACACTGAAAAAGCGACTTGCTGCTGTTCGGAACAGCAAAGAACTATCTACTGCACTTAGAAAGTGAGCTATAGAAAACGAATATTCTACTCTTTCGAATCACATAAAAATTACGAACACCACATGAAAAGCACGAATCTTAGTGAGTATCGGAAAAAAGGATTAAATGGGAAGGAATGAACTTCCTACTAGGTGGAAAGAAATGAATGGAATGAACGGCTTTATTTTGAAGGTGAGATAATGAGATAACAATAGAGAGCAATTTGATTGTCTTCAGAATACTAAAGAATTGTATTCCACTGCCTGATGAGAGAGAGAGCTTGTTTCTGCCGCTACCGAGATCAGAATTTTATTTCTTTTTCAAAAGAGAATAATTTGTTTATTTTTTTAACCTTTTCCTATTCACATTTATTCAGAATGATTAGAAACTTTTCTAACAAAGTAGAAAAGAAAATCGGAGGAATGAAAATCGTGGAATTTCGAAGAGATATAGTGACGGAGAAGTCTTAAAAAATAGTGCGTTTCTTTTATGGTTATGCACAATACAGGAATGGATGCGATAGTGATAGAATTTCATTCATTTTGATATTACACAATGAAGGATGATTATGCTATGGTAAGATTTTCAACAAGAACTATTGAGAAATTCATCAAAATGCAACAGCTCTAGAAAAAACAAACACTGCTAAAATTTAAAAGCATTAAAAAATGCTAAGCATTTAGTTAGAAGCTGAATGCATTCATTCCGTCTTATATAAGATGAATTTTATTAATTAAATACTATATATAGAGGGATTTTTAATTTAGAAAAAAGTCTTTACTAAATCCAATTGCAGAGATGTTTTCTCTTATTCTGCCTTAAAAGCTTAGAAAAGTCTCGTAATTTTTTTCAAGTTATATCCACACACAAAAACATTTACAGGTAATAAAACTCTAGTTCATTACGAAAGTATATAAAGGATAATTTAGACTAAAAATTAAATCTGAATTTTTGACCGATTTTTGTCAATTGAATCGTACTGTGTTCCCTTAAATTCTCCCATATTTTGAAAATTTATAATCAAAACTATCAACACATTGAAACATTTCTTTCAAAACTGAATTAATTGCATAATATGTATAACTTCTTTTACTCAAATTTTATAGTCGTTCATGACGAGTAGTGATTTAATAGTGTTTATTTCCTTCTCAGTGTGATTATATTTCAGATCAGAAAAGAAACTACATATTCTGTGATTTCAGAACTTAAAATAATAAAAGCATAAAATTTCCCTTAAGTGACGTGATACCATCCCATTTTGAAACTGAGATGCAAAAGCGCATGCGTAATGGTGTGGTCTAATTACCTGATGATCATGCTCCGAACCTTTATAGCCCATTATACTCACTTTATTACCAAAGGATCGAGCCCTAATCGCCATACCAAGAACATATAATTTTTCAAAAATTTAGTCACTTCTTAACAGTTTACTCTGTAGGTTACGTGCAGAGAATGAAACCTTATGAAAATAATTTCTACACGTATTCACCCCCCCCCCTTTGATTTTAATATTAACACTAAAACCATAGTTTAGTTCAAATTATATTGAGAGATTTTCATCTCAAAATTGTGTAACACATTTGTATTATATCTATTAGTACCTCTATTATTCACTACTTTAAAATTTGCTGTGTGTGAAACTAGGGGATTTAAGTTTTAAGACCAAAAATTTCATTACATAAAAAAAAATTTATAAGTCAAGAATTGTTTAATAAGTTCACATATATATCATAGTACTTACTTTTTGCTTTATGTATTAAATGTGTAATTTTTATGTATTTAAATAAATAATTTGAACGGATACATTAAGTAATATTAAATTTACGAAATTAAATTTGCAAATTTTTTATATTAATTCTTCTTTGTTAGTAATAAGCTTAAAAACAAGGAAATCGTAATAATGTTTATTGGGACTTTTTGATACAAGATAGATTAATGAGAAGAATGCATTTTATATAATCACGTAAAAACGAAAAAATCAGGAAATATTTAAACTATTGGAATTGCATCATCTGTAAAACGGTGGTTGATTAAAATGATTTTTGTAAAAAAAATATTGCATAAATATAATAGAATAATAAAGAAGAAATGGATTTCAAACTTTGAGTGTTAAAGGTAAAATTATAATCACATATTTTATGGGACATATATAAAAAATCCTAAAAACATATTATAAAATCAATTTTGTGTGCATTATTACAATAAATAAGTAAATCCGTTACAAGTATTAAATAAAACACTATTAATTATAAAAGGTATCTATATGATAAAATGTATTAAATTTTTGAAGATGTGTGTGATTTGAACAAGGACTGTTATACACTGTTGAAGCAAAACTTGCAGAGCTTCTTTTAAGCTAAGGATACGTTCTGAAAGAGGATTGTGTGCTTTTCAGAATTATATACATAAATATATCACAAAAATAAAACAATTGCTAATGAAGCACCCAGCAGAAGCATTAGACTATTTTTCTGGGGAAAAAATACAAGAAAGCATATTATGCAAAGTAATTTTTTTGTTTAATCAGAACATCCCTTGTCCTTTCTTATAATTATAAATTTTACGATTGATATGAAAATCTTCAATATTGCTGTTATTGTTTAACAAGTTAGCTTTTTAAAAAAAGTAACACTGCCTAATTATTTGTGGAAAAATTGTCATTCCTTACATCAATATAATTGTCCCCTGCTGTAAAAACCGATTCTAATTTTTCAATAAAAATTTAAAAAGACTTATTAAATTGCATCCAAAAACTGAGAAAATCATATCTCTTATATCGAAGATTTATTTCTTAATCCCAGAAATCTATATTCAAGGTAAATTAGATTTAAAAATTCTTTAGTGTATAATGAAAGCAAAGAATTGAAAAAGACCAAGCATAAAGAGGCTCTATTAATCTGTGTCAAATATCTTTTTGTGTATCTTGATGATTTTAAGCTCCGTAAGTTGATCACCTTTTTTCTACATTGTTGTGTTTTACTTTGTTTTTCAAAAAGAATTGTCTTTAAACCTATTACTAGATAAAAGAGATAGCGAAAATATTTGCTTTTTAAATCTTCTCAATCTCAAAATAACTTTTTAGGAGATTAATTACAAAACTGCAATCTCTGAGTATATTCTCAGTCTTCTATTATTTTCAGAAAATGGAGCAAAAAAATTTGTTTTTCGAAGTACTTAAAAGAAAACCGATTTGTTACTTTTGATAGAAAACAATAAAATAATGAAAACAAGAGATAAGTGTTTGATTAAGGATTATTTACGTTTTTGGAAATTTTTGACTGAAGGGGATTTAAATTTAATTGCTCAGTCATAAACATATCGCTTACCTTTTTTAACATCAGAAAAACTTATTAAGTAAAATGGCAAAAATATTCACGCGCCAGAAACAAATAAGGTCAGTGAAATTAAACTATCATTTTTATAATTTAACTAACCGAATTCGCAATATAGGTATGATAGAATATTTTTCATATACAAAAATTGTTTTCTAATAAGCTGTTATTTTTCAAAATAATTAATATAGATTAAATTATTTCTGTTAAAAGCAATAAGAAATAATCTGAATTCTTTTACTATTTACTATTCATTACTAGTTAATTTGTTAATTTTTGCTCTTCAACATCTTTAACTATTTAATCTTCCAAATAGAATCTACTACTTACTTGAAAAAATCGGTGTTGCGAGGATCATCACGAGTTTTAGATATAGTTGACCTAGTGACATATTCTTTTCCAGGTGGACATCCAACCTCTGACAGTGAGATTCGAAGTCAACTCATAAAAGTATTTTAACAAAATTACAAACTTTGGTTCCTATAATAGAATCTCTGCTTTCATTTTAAACTGGACAAGTAACCAACTTTTAAAGCGAGACAGCCCACATAATGTGGTTTTATTGTGGAAACGTGGTTTTATTGATTTTAATGTTGATACATTTACACCTTTTAACTGCACCCCCCCCCCATTGATTCTTTTAATCAGGTTGACTCCCGGAAGAAATAATTGACCAGTACTCCCAAGCATAGCAACCATTCAGACAGCTGGCACTTGAAGTTATAAATGATATACCCGATCAGGCTTTGAAGACTTATACAGACGATAGCTGTTTGGATACGGGTAGAGCAGGGAGTGGTATATTTAGTAACACTGCCGGGAGTGATATTAAAATCAGCATCAGGAGATCTGACCACTGTTCCGTGTTTAAATCGGAACTCATTTCTGTTAGTGAAGCTCTCGATCATGCTCTCAACTCTAATAAAGACAGTATCTGGATCTTGACAGACAGCAGGAGCTCCATCCAATATTTGAAGAACTGGCCAAAGATTATTGACAGCACTGGTCTGGATATTATTTCCAAATTGGCTAGGCTTGGACAGAGGAAACATGTGTTTATTCAGTGGATACCGTCGCATGAAGGTGTGCCTGGGAACAAGACCGCTGATAAGCTGGTTGGTATGGATTGTGAACTTCCTGACCCCAGTTCCTCTATGTTGAGCCATTCCGAAATTCATTCTCTCCGCAAAGCTAAAATGAGTCCAACTTGGCGAAAACCTCCTGCTCACCACTGGCACGCAGTTAAGAGTCCTGGCCTCTCTCTAATGTGCAGGAACATGTTAAATCGTAGACTCAAAGTAATAACAAGGTTTTTATGTGAGTTTGAAGAGTAGGGTGCCAGATCATTGATGAACGTTACTTTTCACAAGAATAAGGCCCATCCAAATGAAAGTGTCTCTGCAGTCGGTTTGCTATATGGTTTAATGCTATTCATATAAATTACAATACAAAGGAAAGAAGTAATACAAACGTAACAGATAGACTAGACAAAGTCCCTTTGTAGGTTGAAACAAGTGTCCCAGTGGTCCGCGACATAATGAGTACCTCGGGTGAAAAAACTCAGGTATGGGATGTGGAATCCATTTGCAACAGCATCTTGGACCTCATTATCGTTGGAAAATCGCCGTCTCTTCAGAGATTTCTGGAGTGAACCGAAGATGTCGTTTTCATTCGGTGAGAGGTCCGGGCTATAATAGGGGTGTTCCAGAATCTTCCAGAGGAATTGCCGTTTCACCCGCCACATGAGGACAAGCACTATCATGCAAGATGATAACCCCTCCCGGCAGCATGCCACGTCAGAGGTTCCTGATATTTTTTTTCAGTTAATGCAATGGGATTCAGTACATGACAGCACTGACAGTCGTACTGTTTGGAGACATCCATGAGGCGAAGGATGTCTTTTAACGTGCTCCCACGCCATAACACAAACACATGTGGCGAGATCTGACGATATTGCATGAACCCTCAGCACTCTGCACCCTCAATAGGGGCATGCGCAGTAAAGCTTTTCTTCAGGTTGCGGAATTATTATAGCAATACCACTTTCAATTGGCCTATTCTTATAAATGTATCTCGCATATCTCGGATGAAATATCTTAAAACTTAAGCAAACATTTATTGAATTTCTCACCAGCACAAAGAATTGTAACAATTAGTAAGGCGTGATAATTAGAGACGCTGACTCCTCCTGACCTTATAAATATTTTTAGTCAATTATTATCATTATAAAAGAATTTTTGAAACAGATGAATATAAATTACTTGACAAAACAATTCCTGCTTCGCTCTGAAATCCCTTGTCTACTTCAGACCCGGCTAGGAATGTGGGAGAAACTGAATAATCAGCAGACATGATTCACACTAATTATTTTATTGTCACCAAAATATCAAGCAGACACAAAAACAATCTAATTAAGATAACAGATCAGATAGTAGAGCCTTGGAGGTGAGATTCAGTAGCCTGGGGATAATAATACGGACCCTCAACTGATTCCACGATAGCTTAAACATGCTCAATATAAACTACGTCACACACTAATAAACTAACTTCTATTTAAATAAGGATCACGATACCTGTACTTTTCTGAAGTCAAGTCCTATACTTGAACCTTGAAGGCGATCCTTATCTGGATTTAATCACCGTCGATTGTTCCCCTCTCAGTAATCTTCCATTGATAAACTCCAAATGCACTTAATCATTTCACGATCCTTCACTCTCTCACTAACCAACTACCTCGCCAACTAACTTGCCAACTAACTCTTAGAACTCGCAAATACAGTATTTGTATAATATGCTTAATTTCCATAATCACGCTTTCTTCACTCGGTGAATAAATATTTTTCTTAAAGAGTCCTGAAGGGGTTAGTAGAGACGCGTATAGAGCCGTCAAAAGATCCCATAAATATAATAGATTTTTCTTAGAGTGAAACTTCTGCAAATATGTGATACATTAATCAGAAAAAGTTTTAGAATGTTTAAAAAAACTCTCTAGTGATTAAAGTTTTATTTTTAAGCAAAAAAAATCTTGTATTTTATTTTGAGTTTGTTACAAAATCTAAAATAGACGATTTCGACATATTTTGCATAATCCACACGTTCTCTGTTAATATTTACGTATATGCATTTTAACTAAAATGAGCTAGTTTCCTATATTTTGCTCACAATGGCTTTTTTTTTCAAAATTATATCTAAATGTTTCAACAGAAAATATTTGATTTTACAATAACTAACTGTACCGTTTAGATTTTTGATGTAGGAATCTTTGAATTTGTGTTTTTATCATAATCTTCGCAAACCTTATCTGTCTGTTCTTATCTAAATTATTATAAAAAAGTTTTTTCTAAACCGTAATATTTTTATATATATTTATTAAACATTCTCTTTGATCTATAAAATAAATTCAAATAAAATATTTATGTCTCGTTAATTCAATTGAAGATACGTCAGATTCGCTCAAAATCGATCTACTAATGCAATGGATCAACATTCTGAATATTTTTCGTGAAAGATTTGACTATAACTAAGCAAAATTAAACATATTCAATAGGAATAGTTCCAATTCACCCATTTTTTAAAAGTTTTATGCGTAATTTGTAGGGAATATTTTACCGAATTTCCCCCTAATATATTCAAGATATATTTATAACTTGATATCATCAAATCTTTTCTTCTTGTAGATGATACATTTGAATTGGAAATTCAAAAAATATGTGTTTATTTCTGACAAACTGTTTACTTTTCAGATATTTCATTTACAAAAGTTTCCAGATATTAGAAAAGCAGAAATCAATTTATTTTCATAAAACTTAGAAGTCAATTCTATGACAAATCGAAGCCACTTTACTTCAATGGGATGTCATTTCGAAAACTGAAAAATTGATTTCCATTTTTCACCATCCCCTCATCTTTTATTCATTTAAAGCGCTTGCAAGCCCTTTTGAATTTTTCTGACATCCCCCAAGGCGTCTATCTGCCAAGGATCTGATCATCGACAATTTAGTATAGTTTTAAAATATTGGAAGGAACTTTATTTAAATTAATGATTAGACAGAGTGAAAAATAAAATAAACGCAGTTGAAAATGTGCTGCTATCATGTTGTTTATCTTGATTTTTTATGTAAACATTAGTTTTCTTTATCTCAAAGTTATTTATAGATTAAAATATTTATATTTCTGTTTATCTTCAGATGTGACATTTGTGCAGTGATAAAGTTTTTATTTTATAATAAATTGCATGTTAGCTTTGAAATGTTATTCAAAAGATTCAAACTATGCTGATTTTTTAATGAAGTGAAAGAATTTTTAAAACTAATTTTTCTTAAATATTCAATGTAGTTATGTTAGTTTATGATCGATTCAAATGAAAAAATGATTTAGAAGCACCACAAAACCTCTACATAAATCATAACCAAAATTGAAAACTGCGGAAAACTAACTTTTAACGCATTATCCTCTTTTTTTATTGAAAAGTTAAACACGCTGAACGACAAATAAAAATATGTCAGCATTTGCTTGTTTAAGTTATTTTCCACTAATACGACTTTGTTAATTAATGTCAATTATTAAGTAATAAAAATAACCACTAATGAATGTAATTCAAATGACTAGTTTATTCAGAATCCTTCATTTAATCGTGAATAAATAAAATTAATTCTTCATGTTAAATATCAGACACATACATTCTAATTTTTAAGTATTTTTAGTGTTCCAAATCAACGCAAGGAAATACTTTTTCGATCAAAGTACTTTTAAATATATATATATATATATATATATATATATATATATATATATATTACAATTAAAAGTAATTTATTAGTAAAAGATAACAGCCAACAAAAAAAAAAGAAAAAAGAAAAGAAACAGCCTTAATAGAGGTTTTGTAGTTTTCACTGCAGCTGGCTAAATCCATACAAACAGAACTAAATGGAGGTGTTAATTATGGAAATAAAGCAGGATAGATAGTTAACTTCTTGAATGAATTTCTAAGTGGAAATTTTCCGCAATTAAATATAAATTTTCACAACATTTTGCTTAAAATCTGTTGAATTAAGATTTTAAAAATGCATTTCTGAATGTTAATTCAGTGTCTGAGACACTTGAAGATACAATTTTTCTTATGTAAATTTTCAAGTAATTCTTCATCGATCAAGAGACTTTTTTTCACATTCTATTAGTATAAAAATGAAATATTTGATATAATTATAAATGACGAATTATTTAAAGCTATTAATTATAAATGACTTAAAAAAACGGTGAATAGAGTTTAAATGTGTGGCTCAATTTCTCATTTTTAAAACCCTAATAAAATTTCATTTAACTATATCCTATGTAATACAGAATATCAAAAGAATAAGAAAAAAATTACTAGAAAATATGAGTAAAAGATGATTTTCATGTAATGATTGTTTGTATTTTCCAAAAGTATGACATGCAAATATATACAAGAAATTTACTTTCATTAACGTTTTTTTTGTTAAGATTACTTTTATTTTGTTCATTTTACAAGTTTTCTTGTTGTTAGAAACCGGCCTTAGAAATCGAAATGGTGTTACAACTTACTTTCAAACACACATTAGTAATGTTTCTCATTTTTTTGTGGAAATAGTTTTTTATGTTCTTATACCCAATTCATAGATAGATGCATTTAAAACTTGAAGTCAGAATACTTGTATGTAAAGTCTTCTTTTTGTTTTGTTTATACTCCAGAAATAAATATTTGGTGTTCTCGTTGTCACTAATAAACCTGAATGAATTTTATGCAATCTCACGGAATATAATACTTCCTTCATCAGAGGATCTTAAGTCCCTTCCTAAAGTAAATCTTATTGATAAATTTTATCTGAGATAGCTATTTTTAGGGCTCTTAGCTTTTACTCTTGGAAATTCTCCCGGCCCCTTATATGTGATCCATTTTTTTTTGTAATCTTAAACATTTTATTGACTTTCATTCTATCATAACGTGTTTCATTTTTAGTGTGAGGAATCGTAAGTTTTCATTTTATATTAATTTGTAGGGCTGATATCCGCTTTTTGATCATGTTAACCAATCTCCAAGATATTAATTTGACACTTCCTTTTACAGGTGTTAATGAGATCTATACTCATTTCAGTCTCTAACGACGAATTCTATTGAGTCAAAATTCTAAGTACTAATAAAAACTTGATGCTTCAATAATATTCAAAGATGATGAAACGATAAATAATTAATGGAAATGAAAATTAAGTAAAATAATGAAAAATTTGAAATGTAGAAAAATGTACTTAAATTAGTGGAGAAGTTGCTTTAAAAAAAATGAAAAAAAATCGTAGTTTAAAACTACGGAATAAAAGTAAGATATCAAGTAAAATATATTTATAAATGTTGCTAGTATATTAACAGTACATTATCATAGTACATTACCATACACATTCAGTAAATATTATTATAATCACTCTAGTCATAATAACTCTATATTAATTGACCCAAGTAGCAGAAGCACCCTCTAGCGACCACCCAACTTCAGTATGGGTCAAGTGAGAAGTGAATGTGTTAGTAATACGAAAAACCGTCTATGTTCTTTGTCCTTAATTTTTGTTGTCACATTCATTTTTCTCGTGTAAATTATAACTCACCCGAATCTACCAACTTTGGCTTTATCTTTAACATTCTAAGCTCCATATTATAAATTCAGAAGCAATTTTAGTTTCCTTTTCATTTCCAATATTTATCATTAAAGTCTCAGAAACCAAATAAATACTTTTAAATAAATTCATTTAACAAGAAGGTTAAAGTTCATTTTACAGATTTCAAAAAGAGCCACTATTTTTAATAGTATTTATCGGTTAAACTTGTATCGCTTTATCACACACACGCACTTTATTCCAGGTATTCCTTAAAGAGATTTTGAAGGATTAATTTATTTTAACTTTTTGTTATAAATTGCATCAACACCTTTAGTAAAACAACTTAGTTACCAAACGTTTAAAACTTTAATTCTGTATATCGTGAGACTTATATATTACATTGACGGAAAAAATACCAACACCAAGAAAGACTTATGTTAAATAAAGGAAGTTTGATAGGCGTGTCGATTCAAAATTCGCATCTCGCACTTACATGTGGCGCAAGCGCCACTCAGAACTTCAGAGTAAAGGTTGCTTAATGCTTACTGTAAATTTCGTGGTCGTTATTTGTCTGTGAAATTCGACGTATTGAGTTGGTTTTAGCCAAGAATGCTTTTAGGAAGATGAGAACTTATTATGAACAGCTCAAGGAGTTTTAACAAGGTTGTGTAATAGGGCTACGAGAAGATGGATTTTCTTTTGACGATATTGCAGAAAGACTTGACCGGAATGTATCCACTGTGTATGAGTGTTGGGAGCAGTGGTCAAGGAATGATACTGCCTCAAGAACACCGGGTTTCAGGAGGCCACGTGGCACGACTGAGAGGGAAGACCGCCGTATTCGGCTTACGGCTGTGGTGAATCGTACTATATCTGCGGTAAAAATTTGAGCTGTCGTTATTGCCACAGTGACACAGCGAGCTGTTAGAGATCGGTTACTTCAAGGACAGCTCCGAGCCAGGTGTCCGGTAGTGTGTATTCCGATGTCTCCAATCCATTGTCGTTTGCGACACTAGTGGTGTCAAACCAGAGCTCATTGGTGGATGGAATGGAGATCTGTCTGTGTGTTCTGATGAAAACAGGTTCTGCTAGGTTTGGCTGTATGTTGATCAAAAGGAGGTCAGAAGAACGCCTTCGGCCTAAGCACGCTGGACCAACTCCTGGAGTCATGGTTTCAAGAGAATTATCCTATGAAAGCAGGAGCCCTCTCGTGGATATCCCAAAAACAGTGACTGCAAATTTGTACGTCAGTCTGGTAATTCACCCTATTGACTGCCAATCAGGAACAACGTTCAAGGGGGAGTTTTCCAACAGGATAGCTCTCTTTCTCACACCGCTATTGTATCTCACGTTCTCTACAGAGTGTTTGCATGTTACCTTGGCCTGCGATATCATCAGATCTGTCTCCAACTGCGCTCGTAGGAGATATCATTGACGACCACTCCAGCATCCTCCACAGCCAACACTGACCGTCTCAGTATTGACACAATAAGTACAACAAGCCTGGAACTCCATACCACAAAGAGGCATTCGGCACCTGTATGACACAATGCATGCACGCTTGCATTCAAAATTCCGGTGGTTAAACCGGCTATTAATGTAACAGCATTTGACATTTGAAGTGAATTTTCTTGAGCTTAAATTATCCAGTGATTTAGAAAGTTTAATCATTAAGCATGTTAAATAGACAATTGCATTGCACGAATTTCATTACTCTACTATAATTTTTTCTTTGGTGTTGGGATTTGTTTCCTTGACGTATTTTACAAATACCTATATAATTTAGTATACTTATTGTCTGATCTCAGCAGAAAAGACCAAGATAAAATACGTTGCGTTGAAATTTACAAGACGGATGCATTCTTTTATCGGAAAAACCCGTTTGAAATATCGTTCTAAAGAGAAATAAAACACCGAAACTTCATGATGAATTTAAGGCACGCCACTGACCGATCCCCTTACTGCGTGATAAATGAAGGGAATTTGATAAAAGATCTTGGTACTAATCTTACGGTGGCCATTCAAGATCAATATTTCACTATTTCTTTTATACTAGTTTCGTCTGAAACGGGATGATGGTCATCTTTTCAGGCTTTTAGAATGACCAATTAGATAAATTGAACATTTTGAAGGATTTATGATTATGTTTATGTTCATTTTTACCTACTAGGGGATTATAAATGTCTTTTTTACGTCTTAATATGTACAATATTCTTTTTTATATAATTAATTACCTAACACAAAATCATTTTGAAATTTCATATTTACAGAGAATGTAACGAAAATTTTACATGCTCTTTTTATGAAATAGTAATACTATTAAATTTTAAATAAATTAACACTACAGAAACTGTTTGTATAAGATGTGCACAATTCTGAATACAGAAACAAATTTATTTTAATTCAGCCTTTCAAAATAAAAGTATTTCTCAATTCTAAACACATAAAACTTTTATTATTACACTTGGGAATATTAACACTAATGAACAATTACTACTTCAGATATATGTTAGACAACATCAATATACATTATTGTAAATTTTGCTCTTTTTTCAGATTTTGATATGCAACGCTGTATGTGATGATTATAGATCAGATTTCGGGCAGCGATTTTTGAGTGTTTATAGTGGCAAACTTGCGTTTGAGGTTATTTAAGCCAAGTTTGTAGTTCGAGTCCACTTGAGAATTGTTGCATACTATAGCTCATGGGTTCCCAACTTTTTTTAGTTGTCGCCCCCTTATCTTGTGAATATTTCGATAAAACCTACTCTAGAGAAATAAGAGTGTGCATAATACAGGATGAAAAGAAGATTTAAAATTTAAAAAAATATTCTATTACTAATAACATATATTTTTTAGTTTAATTTTTTAAAGCCCCAATTTTTTTACTTGCGAATCTGAAATAGCCATTGCCACAAATGTATTTAAATGTGTAATATATTATATATTTTAGTCATATACATAGGATATTGTTGGAATTGAAACGCTACTGAATTTCTTCTTCATTTAAAAGAGTTGAATAAAAGTTTTAGCTTACCTGTCACAAAGACAGGCAGGGAATTGATGATATGAAGTAATTCATAAAAAAACTACTGCTTTCAAAATAAATATAAATTGATATTTTCCGCCTTTAAAGAATCACACTTTAATTCCTGATTAACATATTTAATTATGTTTCTAGTATAATATACATAATGAAATGCAGTGGACGAAACATTTTCCCTACTGCTCATTGACAAAGACAACGCGTGCACTACAGAAATTAAAGTGCACTATATCATTCTATTTAATGTAGGTCTGAATGTAACGTAACCTTTTTCATCCACTTCCTGAACTACTGAATATGTGAATTTTCGTACATGTGATATAGAAATGATTTATAAATACATACAATCAACATAAGGTAAACAGTATTAAAGTCTTTTTTTGTTAGTATATTACCAGTGTGTTTTTATAGTCTTTTTTAGACTATATTTTGTAAATCTGCCCAAACCCCTCTGCTCCATCTCTACACCTCCTAATTTTCTCTGGGTCTCTTTTACTGCCCCCTTGAAAGCCTAAAACGCCCACAAGGGGGCGTTATCGCCCACGTTGAGAACCTATCCTATAGCTGAAGGACTGAAATATATTTGCGCTCAAAGACCTCCCCTGGCACGGGGTAGAAATTTGGAGAGTGGGGTTCCTACTCAAATGATATCCTTGGGGCTTGACTACGATTAAAAAAAACAGATGCATTTGGTCAATATCCTTCATGTCGCTTCTAAGTGTGTGAAGTTTATAAACAATCACAATATTCTTTTCAGTTTCAGAAATATATCCAACTAAAATGGTAACGAGAGAAATCGTAGGAAGTTATTAATTTAAATAAGAGTTATTTAAATAATAAGCACTGAAAATTTAAGATAATATTTCAGACTTAATAACAATGATAACATGTTAACCCGGGAGTGGTAGCGTTGGGCACAGAGCCACCCAAGGCTCGTGAAATCTTTAACTCTGGGAAAACTGTTTATTATTTTTTACCAATGATCTTGTCAGTATCCCTCTAAATGACAGTTTTCATGAGAACTAAAATGTATTTGTCATGTATCACCCTCTTATTTTTAGAAAATGGCAAACGTTTCTTACAATCTTAAGGTACTTGAGGTGATTGAGCTCCCCACACGACCACTTTTGTTCCAAAATATTTTCTATGAGTAGGCTACACATTTTCCCTGTGAATGACTCAGTGGTTTTGATAGCTGTTTGTACAACTCATTATGGTTTATAAATGTAAATGAACAGAATATAAAAAAAAAAGAAATGCGCTTATGCAGCCTCTGTTGGATGAGATGTTAAAACTGATCAAGCAAGAAAATAATCTAATGTAATAATGAATATTAATCATGATAGCGAAAGTAAATTTGAGATAAGCAATGAGCAATGATTCGAAAAGAAGATTTTAAAATTTAAAAAAAACTTCCCCTAGAAAGATAAGAACCACATGTGTACCACAAGACACACTGCGCAATGTTAAAAATACACAAACAAGAAAAAGTCCACCGTGCTACTTATAAATCATCAAAGGACAATACAACTACAACAACTTGCACGAAATAGGAGAGATTTCCTGCAAATATCATTCCTGTAATGTTAATGAAAAGTGTCTGCGATTTTTGTCCTTTATGATAGTCACGCACATTTAAAACATTTTTGCCCAGTTTGATTCTATTTTTCCTCAAATTATCAAGGAAAAATTGAGAAGTCCTTAAAAAAGTATACTTTATCTTAATTAAATTAGTAACTGGAATTACGAGAGATTTTCATCTTGTACAATAAAAATAATTATAAAGAAAAAGGATTGGGGTGACTCCGTCATCCCGCGCGACCACTAACTTCAGTATCGAGTGCGCGCCATCTCCCAGGTTAATAAAAACGCATTTTTATAAGATTATAATACAACTTGTTAAAAAAAAAAATCACGCAAATTATCAAACTTGTCTGCTTTTTTCAATTACTAAATCTCAATCCTTTTTATAATTTGACTTTTTCGTTCTGTGAATAAATAATCTAGATATTATAATTCAACTAGAGTAAATATCTCCCTAAAGACAGGGATATATTTACAAGTTGATAAATATAGGAAATGCATGGACAATTTTAAATATCAGGCTTTAGCACAAAGAGAATGTAATTATCAGTTTCTAAAATTAATTAAATTAATTAATTACTTTAAATAATTAAGAGATCACATCTATTTTAAAATTCCTCCTGAAATAAATAAATGAGTTAATTTTTTGGAGAAACTTAATTATGTTATTCAAGTAAGAATATTCAGTAAGGCTTTAAAAGATTATATTTAAATTTTCGAAGAACACAAAAAGCGTCAGAGAATTCGAGTTGAAAATAATAATTTTCAGCTTAGTGTAGCTAAAAAAGTCATAGAAAAAAAGAGTTTTCATCAATTTCATTTTTTTTTTATTAAATTGTCATAATTTTATTTCAAAGTTACCGATTTCAGTTTCTTAATACAAAATTAATGAAGTAATTCTTACTAGTTAAAATATCGCTTAGGAAGGAATTATTATTAGATAATTAATTTACCACTTCAAGAGGAATTTTTCAGAAGTTTAAAAGCGTTTTATTTTACCATCTCAGAAAAAATGTTATTTTCCTGATAAAATAAAAATAAAAACTTTAAAATTAAATAAAACTGTCGATAAATTTAAAATGAAAACCATGAATGAAAAATTTATCAGTTTTATTAAATATGAAATGTCTTATTCAATTATTAGATTTCAATAAGTTTAAAGCTGTCCTGAAGAAATTTGGAGAGTACAAATGAAATTTATTATGATATGAGAAATTATATGTATATAAGGGACACACTTCAGAAAAATATTTAGCATTTTACCCCATTTTCGGACTTTTCCTCAATAATTATCTTCATTAATAATGAACCAAAATAATAATTCATTTTTATAATCTTTTATTAATTGTTTGAATGGAAACCTTAGTAAATTTTTCATTGAGATACATTCATTTTTTTCAATCGTTTCTTTTAATTCATTTACTTTAAAAATTAGGTGGGAAATTCTTTGTCAAGAAATCAAAAATATCAATTTGGCTTTTTGCTGTCGATATCGTACGAGTGCGAATAAATATTCCTTTTCTCTTTCTAAAGGTTACGGTTAGTGATAACAAACAACAGTGGAGTAGCAACAATTTTGTGGATGGAACTAATTTTTAACTATATTTCTTATCTTGCAAGCGAAAAATATATTCGAAGAAAATGTATCGTTTCAAGACTATTGGGAGGTTGACTAATGTGTAGTGAAAAACAGATATGGATCGGTAATTGTTTGATTTGTCATGAGTGCTATATTTAAAAAAATACTAATAAACAGGAATAATTCAATGACACTTTCCCCCGAAGATCTCTTTCAAGCGGTGATAAATAGGCTTTCTTGAATAATCTTTTCAACAGCAACAAAGTGTTTTGTCATTGGTAACCAAGATTTCCTATGAAAATTGTTATATTATTGGCAATCATACGAAATCGATTATTGATGAAGAAATTGTGAATGAGGTGTTTCTTAAATGTGTGGGCTACTAATTTAGTGTTAGTGACAAATATAAAAAAAATATATAAAAAACAGTAATTAAAAAAAAAGCAAAACATGAGTTACAATATTTTGATCAATTTCGCATTTTAAATTTCCAATGTTGCTTTAGTCTTAAAGCATTTCTCCCCCTTCTCCATCCTCTCTTTTATCCTTATGTTGCGGCCCGCACGAAAGGCCCACAGCATAAAAAGATTTGAGTACCCCTGCATTAATGTGTTGCTATTTCTGTTCTTTTTTTCTGCTTCTTTGCACCATAAGTCCTAACTGCGGCATGTACGAACCTGCATTCCTAAGTGATTCTGATTCTTCTATATACTACCTACACATCCTTGCAATTTGTCGGTCTGGTAACGATTTAAATCTTTATATAATAAGGCATGAATATCTTCCCATCTTATTCTTGATATTGTTCTCGATGTTAAATTTCATTTCAACAAACTTGAAGATAGATAATTATCGATAGAAGATAAATTTTTCTTAGTATCGAATTTTCATTTTCTACAGTTGAAGATGATTAGCATATAACTCTGTTACATTTACGGTTTTTTCAGGAGCACCACTAATTTGAAAAATCTTTATCGGAAACTTCCTTTTCTATATTAAATTTCAAAGTAGAAACTGAGACCAATCTATTTCACAATCTGAATAAGAAGATGGAGAAAATGCATTAAAAATAAATGGGAAATGTTATACAGTTCAGTATTAAAAAAAATTCCGTCTAATAAACCCACTGAATTCAAATATAAAAAGTTCAAATAAAAAATGTAAGACTTTCTGATTTAAATCTCTCTTATTGTAACGGTAGTTAAAAAAAGTACTAAAGTAATTCAAAGGAATTCTAAACTTCCAGAATTTATAATCATGCCCTCATATTTTTTTTTCTATTCTCGGTTTTCAGATTTCCCCTGACACAAAATTTATTTCATCCCTTGTTGTAAGAGGATTTGATTTGTCTACAGAGTATTGGTTCTCTTTCTTTAAAGTTTATTGAATTTCATAGCAATAAATGAAAAACAATACTGGAAAAGTTTTATTTTACACTGAACGAAGAATTAAATAAACTTATTCGGTTGTGCATTTAATTACAAACAAGGCTTATTATATAGTATTCAGTCTTTGGTTAATAAAATGTATATTGCCTACAAAGAAATTCCCGAATGATTTTCTATTTTTTGTGTTAAACCATTCTTAAACCATTTTATTTGAAAGAATTTGCATAATTCATTTTGTTTGTTCTCTTCTCTAACTAAGTTTTCAGTATATTTTTAGTTACTTCAAATGTTTTACATTTCTTGGATTTTTGAAGTTAGTATGAAATAGAAAATCTGATTCTATGTTGAATTTTAATAACTATTTTTGTAGCTAAAACTGAAGAAAAATCACGAAGAATTTAAAAATAATAAATTTAACATTATTAAAAAGAAATAAGCTAGAATTTTTAAATGCAAACTAACTTTTATTGTACAAGTATATATAAATACAAGGGGTGATCAAATGAAAAGGTACGAAACGACACGGTGGGTACAAATACAGACTTTATTCAAAATATACACCATAGGCCTGAGCACAACGATCCCACTGATGAACAAGCCGCAGGATTCCTTGTTCTCAGAATTCCTGTGGCTGTGACGAGACCCAGTCCTTCACAGTGTCCTTGAGTACGTCGTCCGAGTTGAAGCGCTTTCCTTTCAGGTGTTTCTTCAGTGGACCAAACACATGGAAATCGCAGGGTGACATGTCCGGACTGTAGGACGGATGGTCCAATGTCTCCCATTGAAACTTGTCCAGTTCCATTTGTGTGACTCTGGAGACGTGTGGACGCACGTTATCATGGAGCAGAACCACACCCTCCGTGAGCAGCCCCGGTCTTTTGTTCTTGATGGACCTGCGTAGGCGTCGGAGTGTCTCACAGTACACATCGGAGTTAATGCTTTTTCTGTGCTAGAGTCATTCTGTGCTCGCATCATTTGGACGCCGCTTTTTATAAGAGCCTTTGCTCTCTCCTGCGCATGCGTGCACCCGCGCATGATCCGATCCCAGTCAGAGTCTCCAATGGCATCCCGAGATGTCTCGCTAAATTCTCCCTTGGCGGAATATGCAAATATTTAACTGTTTCATTTTTATGTCGTTTTTTTCATTTGATCACCCCTTGTATTTAGTTTTTGTTCTTTATTGTTTCATCTTCTTAATAACTTCTTACGGTTTTATTTGCTATTCTCGATATTTTAATAATAGTAATAATAACAAGAGATTGAGACTAATTGAATAGTTTTTCAGTGATAATAATTAATACAACAAGTTAAATTTTTCATTATGCAAGAAATTTCTCAAATCAAATTTTTCTGCAAAGATCAAATAATTTACTTAAAAATATACGAGGCGCGTCGGGAAACTAACAACCGTTTCGTTCTACTGCAACCATAGTAGTAGTTTAGAGTCTCAACACATGCTCACACGTGTCTCTGGTTAATTGTCAATCTAGTGACTTCATTAAAGCCGGATTGTGCTGCTTTTGCACGTGTTAGTGAGCTTCAAAATTTTTAAAACTATTGCCGATCCTCCTGCTGTAAAATACGTCCTGTAATTAGTTTTTTGAAAGCAAAGGAATGTTAATACGGTTGAAATTCTTAGTCAACTTGTGTAGAGATTTATAGTCAAAATGTAATGAGTGATGGTTTCCATAATTCAATGATGGGCAAACCTATGTTCATGACGAAGCATGGAGTGAGCGACCTCCTGTTCTTAACGATGGTTTGGTTGAAAAAGTTAATGAAAAAAATTAATGGAAACAGATGATTCTTAAAAAGATTGCTTTGTATAATGAGTTTCTACATATTTAAAAAACTGTTTTTTTTAAAAAGAGATTACAGACAATAGGTTTCCCGGTATGAAAAATGCCTGAAAATTATCGTAAAGATATAGAAAAATAGTTTTTGATATGCTCTTTCATTTAAAAATAAATTTTATTTGGAAAAATATTTTTATGCAAATTTTTCCAAAATGGTACTTGGCTTCCGGAAATAAATGCGTGGAAAAAGTATTATTTTGTTTTATTTTACAAATAACAAGAACACTCTATAACAGATCTTATATAAAACTAATTATCAGTTGAAGAATATATTTTTAATTATTATAATGATAATCAATTTTAGATAGCAAACTTATTGAAATGTATCCTATACTTCGTATAGATATCCATTGATCTGCAAAAAGTCTGTTGCAAAAAATTTCTATAGACAGTATGTGATTGAGTGGTCTCATTCATTATCTCATTTCATATTATCCAGAATTAAATGTGCCCCTTTCCTTTGGATATTAAAATAACGTATAGGCTCAGAATATATACAGTAACTTAACAGCTTACTACGTTCAGGTAGGTAACAGCTTGTATAGCTATCGGGAAATTTTAATGGGATTCAATTTTCAAACTTTGTCCATTCAATGTAGCCAACCGATCTTCCTTTTCGATTAAGATCCAGATGTGGCACGGATAAAGTTTAGCTAACCTTTCAGTAATTAAATATCAATAAATTACAGTAAAGTATTAAATATATGGAAATTTTCGAGAAAGTGCTACTATGCAATCTGAAATTAAACTTTGAATTTCCTTTAGCTTTTAGTAAGTCCATTCCAAAATTTTTGTTACAAATAAACTGTTTAATCATTATACTGAGTTGGGCTACTCTCTTAAATTTTATATTTAAAAATAAACAAAGATATATTCTCTCTTTCTCTTTCTCTCACTTACGGTTTTTCTATGTTTCATAAAGAAAATACCTTTGTATTTTTACAATGTTTTATTGCATGATTTCAATATGTCCACTATTAGTTGCGCACAACACATCGAATCCGAGTAACGTCATCTTGGCTTCTGCTAGGGTGGCCAGATTTTGTTTTTGACAATACGTTCCCTCAGTGCTTCTCAAACTTTCAAAATTTGCGACTCATTATTAAATCATAATTTTCATCACGCACCCCCCTCCATACAATAACAATGTATTGAACTCAATTAAACTATGCTTTTACGCTAAAGCTACACAGCACGGCTTTAACCTCTTAAGTTCCACCGGTTTATATAAACGTCTCGCTCACCCAAAGCTTTAATTGCTTAGGACATATATATACGTCTTTCCGAAGTACAATCATTTCTGTGCACTGTTTTCCATAAAATTTTTCTGAAGACTTTGAGTGAGTGATTTTGGGGTTTATTGGCGCAAGAGCGATTTCGGCTATACTGCGCCAAACATTTGTTTTATATCTGTGGTCTAGACGGCAGAGAAAGAAGAATGAATTGCATGACAAGAAAGAGGTCGAAAATAGAGAAGGATCACTACGGTATCCCGGGTTCGTGAAGCCCGTGTTTACAAAGACAGTAAACCCCGTGGGAAAAGATCACTAGGCACCTCGGGATTGTGACACCCGTACTCACCTAAAGAAGTGAGCCCCTGAGGGCTGAAGACTTTGGAATGCAATAATAGGACTTGACAGTGTTTGCGAAAGATTTACTGATTTCACATAAGTTGCTTATTTTCCTCCTTCTCCCCCCAATACATCACATACGCGTGCTTGTGTGGAAAATGGAGGCATTAGGAAGCAAATTGCGTAACATTTTGTCTGCAGTTAAGGGATTAATTATAAACCGTACAAATTACTTAGTTTTTATTTTTGTATACAATTTTATGTATGACAAGAGTCCATGGGATCACTAGTAATTATTAAACTTGCTGTATTAATATTGTTAAATTAATTATGAAATACATTGTGCAGTACTGATACATTTATAAGCTTATTATAACAGTGTAAATGTGTATTTTATTTTTTATTATGTCATAATGTATTTTGTTTTACTTCGGCGTATTAATATATTTTTTAAATAATTGTTTGTGCACGGTTTTTCAATATGCTTGTTCCTCCTCGCTGAGTTATCACGCCACCTGGGGTGGCCCCGCAGTTTGAGAAACGCTGCGCTTCCTATATGCCTTGAATCTTTCATGCTAATTGTAAATTATGGACTTTGAAGGCGACGTTCGTTTATAGGTTGTCCAAAATTTACGCTGTACATGTGTTATAGATTTAAATTCGATAAACCATACTTCAACTTGCACTTGTTCTTACTGTGAAACCATTTTGAAACGAGAATGTTGCACCATTTAGTTCACTTTTAATCAAACAGAAACTGTAGTCTACTATTTATGGAACGTACAAGACCTTAAAGGAAAATCAATGTTTATTTTTAATTCCTTTTTGAGAGTGTAGCCATTTTTTTCGGACACCCTATATATTTCAAGCAGTGACGCTCTATAGATACATTTTACACCCATAAAATAACTTTAAAAATCTTCTAAACCTTTAATTTGTAAGTAATTTATATTTAAGAAGAAAGAATATGGTGTGGTATTGGGATTCTTATAGAAGAAAAAAAAATTTTCCTGATAACACGTGGATACAATTTTTTTTTTTTTAATTCTTACTTGTTCATTTAGACATTATTATTTTGTTCTAAAATTTATATTTCAAAAAAATAATTTACATTCCTTAAACATATACGTTTTTGATCATTAGAAAAATTGTAACCATATTAAATTCTAAATAATCTTTAGGACCACCTTAAGTGATTATCCAAATTTCTAAGGTGTGATCCAAATTTATGGGAACTTCGAAATATGTCCAAAATATGTTAGTTGAAAAGGTTACTCTGAGCTCTTCAGGATAAAATGTTTTTAAGAAATTTTATCACTTTTTCAATTCATAAACCATTATTTATACAACCTATTATACGTGTAAAAAATAACTATTTTTTTTTGAAAATTAAGAATCATTTTATATATCATAACCGAAAAAAAGAAATTTAAGCAGTGTTTTTTAAAATAAGTCTTAAACTATGCACTTTTTATGCTTGCATATGCATATAAGTCCACAAAACTTACCAAATTTTTAATAATTTGTGTGGTATAGGCTGTCCTAAAAATAGAACAACGGTACAATCCACAGCAAATTGTTTTTACTTAGGTGGGATGGAAGAAAGTACCTCAACCATGGTCTAAAGCAGGGATCGGCAACCTAAATCACGCATACCACATGTGGCACCCGGTGCAGTTTTTAGTAGCACTCTGCACTAGTCTACAAAATAGTCATTTTTTTGTGTGAGTCGAAGTTAATAAAATTGTAATGAATTTTGACAAACGTTTACAGAATTAGGAAAAAAATCTGAAACATATATAACATAAAATTACAGCTATTTTGTAAATTACTGCATAACACTGCCGGAGAGATTTAACTGTTCGGAAAGAGAAAATAACATGTACTCCGCTTTCCACTCCTGGTTCTACATATCTAAGCAAAAAAATATCTCCTCACATGAAAAATATTTCGAGTCCGTAAAGAAATTGTTTAACAACTGAATGCTCAGAATCGTGTCAAATAGAAAGTCACAAATTACACCCCTGATTTTCTTACATGAAAGTAGAGCGGTGGTTAGCATTGAAGCTTTATTTATCTTTTTATTTAACTATAATGAAAATAAATACTTATATTTTATGCTATCTATTTCTTATTTTAATATACATGCTTAAAAATACATAATAATTTTAATTTTTTAAAATTTTTGTTGAAGAAATAGTTACATTTTACGCAATTTATTTTTATATTAAGAAATATCTTTAAAAGATGCAAAATTAATGTATATTAAAACTATTAATCTATATTATTGACCTCTATTTTTTAACACTGCATGCATTATCACGAGATTAAAACTTTTCAAAAATGTCCTACTGTGTGTCATGCTGAATCATATTGGTAGATTGATTTACCCTTTAGAACACATGTAAAGGGTTGCCGATTCCTGGTCTAAAGATATATTATTTAAAGTTAGTCGTTGATTTTGCAGATTGAGAGTTTTGCACGCATCCTCTTTATCTGTTTTCTGGACATTTTGCAACAATGTGTTTACTTATAAACTTCCGAAATTTCATTACTCTAAGGAACAACCAGTTTTCTTCAAGATCTTTTCCTTGATTTAGAAAACCAAAAATAAACAACTATCATGACAACTATCAAGCAGACTCAAAATTATCACTGAATAGCTGATTGAATTTCCATGATGTAACAACTGCTGTTGCAAACGCAGTAATAAGTAAATATCAGTAAAAGTTTTTCCCTTGAGTAATTGAAGTAAACCAAGTTGCTTGTATGATTATAAAAAAGTGAGCTTTGTTTTTATATTTATTTTTTGTTGTAATGCATATTGATATTTTTACCTTTTTTCTGTCACCTTTTATTCTTCTTTCTTAGGTCGAAACAATTTTTGTTCCTCCGAAAATAGCCATTACCACGCCAGCTAATTTGTCATTCCATCGAACTGCTGCATTTTTGTCCTTAGTTTTGAAATTGTTGTCGGGAAAGCCATGTTCCACTGTAACAATGTTGCTGAAGAAATTAATGAGCCTTTAGAAATTCAAAATTCTCTAATTTTACCTGTAGTTAAGAAGTTTTTTATAACGGAAAAAATTTGTCGATAGTTCACAGAAAAATAAAGAAAATATCCATATGCATTTTATGCATCTCAGTGCTTGTAATTATTGACTGCAATTTATAAGATTATTAAAAATATTAAGTAATGACTAATTCAAGATGTTTCTTAGTTATTTTTTTTCTTTTGCACCGTTTAAATTTTATTCCTATATCCTTTGAATGGCTAGGCGTTGAGACTTTTCTTTTAATGTCATACTACCAAAAGTTGTAGTTTCTGTTTTGTAATGTTTGCACTTTTTTGAGATATAATATGATTCAGTGAACAAATTACTCCTCGTTCCATGTCGGAAACATGATATGCAATTGTAAGACAGAGTGTTGGGTCTTTACATTAATTGGGTACTTACGTGTTATCGCAACAATCGTCAACGTTCAAGATAACTCGCCAAGTTGGCAACCCCAATTTCGCATGTGTTGTATGATCTGGATTGTGTGTGTAGTAATCATGTGTTTTGTTTCATATAATGTCGCAATAAGTTGCAATAATACGTAAGGTGTGTTAAATGTAGAATATCAATATTTTGAATCTAAAAGAGAAAGAAAGGACTATGTCCATCATTAATTAATGCTACCCTCCCCAGAATTTCGGGATGTATTATTCTCTGAATTTCATGTTTGTATGTGGTGTATTTTAATATTGGCATGACTTCATGAAAAACAGTATAAAAGGCAATCTGTTTCCATATTTTGTACTTACTTTATCAAACAGGGTTATTTAGTAGTTTTTATCAAAAAATTCAGGTTTGTGTGATGTAACTTCAAATTGATTGGTACAGTTGCGACATATAAACATCTGAAATATTAAGAAAACGAAAGCACTTTTTTTGTAAATGGTACATTTGTGAAATCTTTTATAATTTCTTATAAATTATGACTATGTATATTATGTATAGCAATCTTATTGTTTACTCATTTAATAAATACAACAAATTTACTCATCGCAATAAATATGTACAGATTTAATAGTATATTCTTATGAATAATAATTTGCTAGCTAATATTGTATTTCTGTGAATGATGAAATACGTAAATAATATTTCAACTCAAACTAAGATTGTCAAATGGGATTCCAAACATTTGGTTAAAATTTCTGAAATCTTTAGGAATGAGAGAATCCCTTTATTTTAATCTTTTTCATTTAATTGTTGCAAATAGTGGGTGGTAGGCTTAAATGCAGCTGGATGCCAACATTAAAACTGACGTCGCGATAGAGTTCAAATGAGAGAAAAGCGAACTTTAATCCAACACAAACACAGATTTATTTATCATCAGCATTAAGTAATCAGTATCAAGAATATATCAATATATTTCGGAATTCATGTATTTTATGACGACTTTTTTGTGACAAGAGATACTTTAGTATGACAGGATGGCCAGTATTGTATGTCAGCTGTATACGATTCAAATTCAGAAAAGTGAGAGTTGTAGCGACAAACTATGGAAGTGTACAAAGTACCAACAATAGTCATTAAAAAAAGCAGTCTCGTACCTAAAATTTTGTTTGTCATACTGTTATATTAATCTATTTTTAAAAATGTAGTGATATGTGGAATGATTTAAGCTTATATCAATAGTTCTTCATTAACATAACACTCAGAAACAAAAACAAGAGTTATAAGCAAGGCGCCTCGTAATTTAGAGCCATATTCTAATGACGACAATTGAGCTGGTATACAACTCATAAAATTGCCACACACTATAACATGAGAAGCTTTAGCTTTTATGGATTTAATGTCGTAAGTCCAGCTACACAACGGGATTTCAAGGGAATCAGGACTCGAACCCACGACTCAACTTAAATACCCCAAGCCAAGTTCGTGATTGTGATCACTCGGTGACTGCGTTCAATTTTAACTTATAAATATTACTTTAATATTCAAATGAAATAAAGTATTTGAAAACATTTTTGAAACCTATATAAAAGTTAATTTTATAAATTTACTGTTAACAAATATCCAGAAAATTTTTTTGGAATTTTTAAAATGTGTTATAATGGTTATAAAATCAGATCCACTAAACATCTCATTTTGAAAATGATGACTCTTGAAGTTTCTCGTAAAATGATATTTTACTAGAATAAGAATCGACGCATTTGCTTCGAGCATGAAAAGAAATGGTTTCTATTAAGTTAAAGATAACTATAAAAAAGAGTGACATCCTAATCCACATTCAATATGAGGCGAAAAACTTTACAGTTCTTGCCCACATGAATTTAATTTGCTCATCCTCTTCTGCTGTTTCCTTTTTTTCCCACAATGCATTCAATTTCCCAAACAAACGTGAAAGTTACTTCTCCTTACGTCAGAATGGAATATTTCAACGCATACATTCCTTTTATTTCAATGTTTCAATTGTGAGCGGGGAAAAAGTGTCGCTTCGGCCTTAATCTGCTCTTGGTAAGAAAGTGTCATTTTACTTGCTTTATTTTCCCTGTTACTGTTGAAGTTATGGATTCCGAAAAACTTAAGTAGGGCAATTTTTGTCTTGAGGCACGTATTTTCATCTCATTCAATTCAATGCTCTACTTTTCAATGCCTATTTAGATGATAAAAGAAAATAAGACACGAAATAGTTCTTTAACCATTTTTTTTCTCTTTTTTATTGTACTTCCATAGAAGTATTATGTGTTCTAAATATATTTCTCTGCTTTGTTTTGCGATGTTGGAATAAAAAATATTATATCAATTTCTTATGTTGCTTTTATTCTTTTCCCTTTAATCATTCAATAGGCACATTATTACATCCTGTACTTTTCTATACTGACCCAAGGCTACATCAATAAAATCGCAGTGATTCGCGTGAGTCACAGGGTCGTCAAAAATATTGTAGTCAGGGAAATTTATATAAAAAAGGAAGGTTTGTTTTACAAGACTACAACTGATTCTAAGGGAAGAGATGGTGTTTACAGATTTGTTTATATGTATCGGTTTTAGAAAAAAAATTAATGAAAATCAAATTAAAATGCTTTGCAAAGCTGTTAAAGGTAAGAGTCCACCTTTTATCCGGAAATTTCTAAGAGTGCATGAACAGCTAGACTTTTTTATTTAAAATTATTTAAAATGCAATGACATTTTTGAAAAATTCGTCATTTTCAGAACATTTTATCTCAGATGGATATCAAACACATCAGTGAAATGTTTTAAATATCAATAATCAGAAAAGGTTGATTTTTTACAACAAAAAGCACTCAAGGCAATTTTTTTTAATTGGATCAAATGCCTTCTAAAATGTCTACTAAAATGCCTTCTGCAGGTCATTCGTGACCCGCGGGCCACAGGTTGAGGAACCCTAATGTACAGGGATTGATACTCGTTAAATCTATCAAGGCTCAAAGTTTTTAATGGAAGGGAGAAGTGAGGATATGTTATCAGTAGGATACCTGATAAGATATCCTTATTACTTGACCGAATTCAAAATTATAAGATCCTTCTTCATTCACTTCGATTGTGCTTGGCAGTGCGACCATCAAAAATAATCGATGAATTGATTTCGATTTTATAAACAGGTAGTTAGAAGATGGGGTTATCTTCAGCTAACCTAATTTACTACAATAGAAGAGCATAAATAGAGGCAGTAAGCCTAAATACAACGGGATGCCAGCATTAAAATTAACGTCGATAGAGTTAAAATGAGAACTTTAATCCAAAACAAACATAGATTTATTATCTTCAACATGAGGTAATCAGTATCAACAATATACAGGGTGCCAGGGCTTACAGTATCCAAAAGTCATGGCTTATTATTACGGAACTACACATCAGAATGTAATAAACTGTTCTTCGTGAATTGGAAACCCCACGGAGATTTTTTGGGTTTAGTCCTATTGGCCTCAAGTGAGAGCATGATTGGACAATCGCAGATAATAAATTTGTTACACTGACTTCATTAGTAAAGATGTGGAAGCCACAGCAAAAAAATGCAGTGTGTACTTTGGTTCACGGAATTTAAATCAGTCACGCGTGTACAAACACGTGCTCGAACGGAATGGATTAACGTTACTGGCTTGCATAATAGATTATCAAGATTCCTACAAAATGAATCACGCACACAGTCAACAGTGTCTTCTCTCACGAAATCTTAATGATACTTTCTAGTTTGAAATACCAAAGTCCCCGTATTCTTTAAAGTTCTTTCCCATTGGAGGATAGATTTTGATGTTGGAGGATCGACATTCCATTCTGTTCGATCATATCGCTGTACACGTGTGACTGATTTAAATTCCGTTAACCCGAGTACACACTGCACCTTTTGCTGTGGCTTCTACATCTTTACTAATGAAGTAAATGTAACAAGTTTGTCGTCTGCGATTGTCGTATAAAGCTAGCACGTGCGGCGGATTGGACTAGACACAAAAAAATCTCGGATGGATTTCCAATCCACAGATGGACAGTTTATTACATTCTGATGGGTTTTCCGTAATAAAAAACCATAACTTTTGCATACTTTAAGCCCGCACACCCTGCATTTCTTAATAAGACAAAGAAGGAACTGTTTATGAACACAAGGCACTTCGTACGACAGGACAACCGGTATATTATGTCCACTCGGTATGAATCACGTCGTGGGAATGAGAAGTTGTAGGGGGCGTGACAAGCGATAATATCGGAAGTGTACAAGGTACCAAAAAAGAATTGCAAATTATTTAAAAGCTGAAAAATTTCATTGCATTCAAATGCAAATGGTTAAATTAAACGAAAAAAGTTACATAAGTGTTCGAATTTAAAATTTTTTAAAACGGCTTAAATGTAAACTTATTAATAGGGTTATTTTAATCC
>BMAO01003599.1:19953-76637 GCA_019973975.1 Trichonephila clavata | reverse complement strand
TCCAATCTCTAACAGTTAAAATGGATCGATGTTACTGCACCAAGAGCGAACTTGAACTTTTTCAACCAGAAAAAAATACAGCTTGCAATAGACGGTTCTAGCTTTGTAGAGATTCACCCAGTCGCTTCTATTTCTGATAACAACACTATCGAGTTTCAAATCACAGGATTAGGAGATGCTATTTCGATCTCTCGCACGTTCTTCTAAACATTCAGGCAAAAATTCTAAACAGATGGAACGGCTTTCGTTGAAGCCGACAAATGTGGACCTATAAACTATCTTTTGAATACAATGTTTTCGGAATGTCACATCTCACTCAATGATCGACAAATTTCATTCCGACGAGAGTAACTATGCTTATAAAACATATATTCAAAGTATTTTGTTCCATCCAGAATCGTCGCAAAAGAACTTTTTTGCGAGCTGGCATGTTTATAAAGATACATCGAGTGCATTTGACGATACAGATCTCACACCCGCTGGTACCAATTTAGGTTTGAAGCAGCGCTATGAACGAGTAAAAGAGGGCAAATATTCATATGTGTGGATTTCTTCACATAGATTTAGGAACACAACCTCGACTCCTAATTAGTGGGACAACGGTTCGCGTGCGTTTGTTAAAAGCAAAAGACAATTTTAGTCTCTTGGCTAAAACCGGTGACTTTTGACTTCAAATCGAAAATATAAGTCTCTTTATTCGAAAATGTGATGTATCAAGTTCCATAGTGATTGCACACGAAAAAGCTTTAGAGCAAGCATTAGTTCAAATGCCTTTCACTAGAATCGAAACGAAACTTTCACTCTCAGTTCTGGGCTTAAAAGCATTATAATTCCAAATGCTATGAATGGTATTCTCCCTCGCGCATGTCTTAGGTTTGGTTTCTAATGCAGCGTTTAATGGGGATTTTAAAAAGAATCCTTTTAATTTCAAGAACTACAATCTAAGTTATATTTCCTTATCAGAGAATGGAGTGCAGATACCAATGTCAGCTACACACCTTCGTATAAAAATAATCTGTTCGCAAGGAATTATTTGAGTCTATTTACAGATCTTGGCCCAACACAATACGAACATATCGCTCGTAGAATATAAAAACAGCAGCTGTTTGTATGTATTCGACCTCACGCAAGATTTATTCTGCCAGTGATCCCTTTAATAATGTCGCTCGAAGCGGAGACATATCGATTCATTTAAAATTTGACGAAATCCTTCCAGAAACAGTCACGTTATTAGTGTACATGGAAATGCAATCGCTTATCGAGATCGATAAAAATAGAAATATATTTACAGACTTTTAAAAACAACATGGACACTCAAACGCTCTTAAGATTAGCACGCAGCGATCCTATAATAGCTAGACGATTTGGAGGAGTGTTTGCGAGCGATCAGCTACCAAACAATCGAGGTTATTATCGATCATTTATAGTTAATACTGATTCGTCTTTGGAAAAAGGAACACACTGGCAAGCTATGTTTTTTGATGAAGCTGATAAATGCACTTTCTTCTGTTCTTACGGAACTGATCCGAGGGAAACATTAAAGTTTTTATCGATAAAAATTCGACAGAAGTGGAATGGAATTCGAAAATCTTACAACATTTCAGAACGACATCTTGTGGGCTGTTTTGTCTCTATTTTCTATGGCATATATCTCGAAAATTATCAATCCACAGACTGCGAGAAACACATGTTGCGAAAATGAACGTATCGTTACATGTTTTGCGCAAAAGCAGCTGAAATTAACAAATCATCCAACTTTCCTCACATCCAATCAGCAGTGTGATTCTCTTCAAAATATGTCAAAAAATAAAAGAAAGAGATATATTACTAGTTGTGATTTCAGATAATCTCCAGCCATGGAGAGATTTGGATACATCGTTGCGGATTCTTGCTCTGGAGAGGATTATTTATACATTCACAACAAACTTTATGATAACATTTTGGAGTGCATCGAAAATGCTCGGCTACATAAAACCTCAGTGCAGCCTGCTAAGATTATGTACTTTTCCATATTATCAAATGCAGAGATCGTTCAATTCCTACATGAAACACAGACGGAGGAGAAGCGATTTGGTTTTTGTCAACTCACGAAGTATACTTCTGCTGAAAAATACAGCGTCTACTCTTCACATAAACTTTTATTTGAAACAATTGTGGAAACTATTACACCGGCGAAAGGAGTTTCTTGGAATGATGTTCCTGACTGTCCTAATTTTGAAGCAAAGCTTGGTTATTTTCAACTGTTAAATGATGATGAAGTTGTATTTTATTTACATTGTTTGTAAATATATTGTTTTATTTAAACCCTATGTACCAAACACTTTTATTTTGGAAATACATCCATATGTAACTTTTTGTGTTTATAAAACAATAAACTGTTTGATTTTTCCTGATATTGTTTGTCTTTCTTTAAACACAAAAATCTATTTACTGTTACGTTATTGTATAATTGTTTAAAAATTGTTTTTTCATAAGTTCATCTCTTTAGTAATAAATTTATAAATTCTGACACATTTTTAATAATTATGTATATAAATGCATGATATAAATAAATACATATTTATAGGTTTAAGACACTAAGACAACATTTCTAAGAAAGCTGTTTTAATCAATCTCAGGAGAAATATCACTTACATAAAAAGATTGTTTATCTAATAGCCTTTTGAAATACGCCTTTAAAATACACCTCTTTCTGACAATTGTATAACATGTTAAAGCTGTTTAATTCTTAAGAAGGAACTTGAAGCGAATTTAAAACACTTTGTTTCTTTTCAAAATGACAGATGATAAGTGTTTTGAAAAGGAAATAACTTTCGCTGTTGATTGTTCTTTGCACGAAATATCGAATGACCTTCAGTACGCTTTTCTTTCAATACTCATGAAACTCTCAAACAAACTGAGTCCGTTGTAACAACCTGTAGCTGAAGTCTTCAGAGCGCAGCAGAAAAAACGTAGAAACTTCTGGTGAGAAATATTTGTTATTTTTTTCTGAAAACTATTTTATCTTACACAATATTTTATAATGGAATAGTCATAGTTTTTCTTTTTTCTTTTTGTTTAGAAATTATTCTTCATAATTATCCTTCACCTAGAACAATGTCTTTATCAAGTAAGATTTGAACTTTTTAACTCGTTCTCGTTACGATGGAACTCGTATCTGTAAGTATATTCTTTTAATCAAATTACATGTAAAAAACATTTTTCTGTTATTTACAGTTCTTAAGACTGCTTCAAAAAAGCGGAAGCACGATGTTTCTTCTATTGATAAAAGTAAGCACAATTCACTAAAAGATTATTTATATTTCTATAACTTGTGAGCTGTTTAAATAAATATATATATATATACATAAGCTAAATTTAATATTTTCGATTAAAATTTAATTAATATTTAGAGTATTGTGATTTTTTAAAACTAAATAAGAAAAAAGGACAATATTTTTAAAAAATTAATTATCAGAGTCATGTGAAACAATAGAATTTAACCTCTCTACATTCTTCTCTTATATAACTTTTTTAACTTGTAAAAAAAATTTCTAAAGAATATTTAGTAAAAATAATTACTTTTCCGACATATTTCCAAAGCAATTGTTTATAGAGTTAATGAATTTGCCTGTACTATTTAGTATTCTGTTATTTATTTCAACATCCTTTCAGATTCTGCGGACCTTAAGAAATCGAAGAAGAACTTCAGCAAAACAGATAGTGAATCGGATGTTGGTAAGTTAAAGTTAAATCTTATTTCTCATTCAATACATCTTAAATGTAGAAGAGATTATTAAATTAAGTTTTCAAAAGTATTTTAATTTTATGTTGAAATTTTAATATACTGCTTTTTTCTCTTAATATCAAAAGAATTATTTCTAATTGAATTATTTAATTGAACATTAACATAAACATACTATGAGGATGATTCACTTATTAGAGTTACTAAATATTCTGTATTCTGTTTCTTTTTAGAGTCAATAATTTCGGAAAGATGAAAGAAACAGCATAATAAGTGCCCAAAAGCAAAAAGAATCCAAAACAATGGAACGAAACATATCCTACCACAAGCGAATACACCGATCAATATGACGTGCACATAACAAACGACTTCAAGAACACAGATGAAGATATTCCACCCCTCTCTGTTTACATAGCCGTAGGATTTGCAGTGGAAATAAAGAAATTCCGTAAAACATTTTATCTCTCTTTATCAAAAAAAAGACTCTGATACTCAAAGGAAAAAATTTATAAACATTCCAATCAACCAATTGACAAATGTTCAAGAAGGATTAAGAATCCTTCAAAAACATATTAAAAAGCACTCTAAGCAATGAGTGCATACTTATTTTAACCTATATTTATGCTTATACTTACTATATGCTTATATTTACTATTTGATCTTACTAATATGTGTTGCTATAAGTTTAGGCATATTGATGTTCAATGCTTATTATTACATGAAATGAAATTTATAAATGTATATAAATATATTTATTTATTTTGCTTAAAAAGTTAAAGTTAGAAAAATGTTTTATGTAAAATCCCAAGCATTCAGAAATTTCCTTAATTCATATCGGAAACATCTAACTGAAATCGTTGATCCTATAATTGCATTAAACGATTCAAAGGTTGAAATATTTGATAAATTAAAAGAGAAAAACTCTAGACTGAGATTTTTTATTTCTCTTCATATAACATTTGAAAAACTGAAGGATAATGAGTTAATTAACCATAGCTTTTATTTTAATTCAAATACTGAAAGAGTATTATCTGTAATTGAACTTAAAGAAAAAATTAATTCTTCTATTTCAAAAATTTTGAAAAAAGTTGAAGACTTTTTAAATTTTGGATCCGGATGGTCAATAAAAAGCATTGATTTTATTGAATTACATGTAGGATATTACAGTGAAATAAGAGGCGGATGTAAGCAGATAAATTTACCTAAAATTCTTATCAATAAAAAATGCTTACTCAATGTTCAGTGTAACAATAATATGTGCTTTTTATATTCAATTTTGGCTGGACTTTTTCCTCAAAAATACAATAAATCATTAGAATCAACATACAAAAAGTATTTAAAATATATATCGTTTAATTTTTTAACTTTTCCTGTTAAAGTAAGCGAAATAATAAAATTTGAAAAAAGAAATCAAATAACAATAAATGTTTTTGGTTATGAAAATGAATTTTTCCTATATATCGAAGTAAGCTAAATATTTATAAAGAAATTAATCTCTTATTGTATAAAAATCATTATTATTTGATAAAAAATTTTAACAAATTGCTACATGCTCAGCGGGGTATACATAAATTTTGTAATAATTGTTTAACAGGCTTTGCCCGTCAAAGTTCCTTAGATGCTCACATGAAAAGATGTATAAATAACGAACCTCAAAAATTTCTCTACCTTCAAATAACCAAAAATATTTAAAATTTAATTCTTTTCAAAAAATGTTCTTTCACAAGTTTTGTGTTTATGCAGATATTGAAAGCATTACTGAAAAAGTACTTTCTGTGGAGCCTAGTAATGATAAGTCGTTTTCCAGGCAAACTGAAATACATCGGCCTGTGGCATATTCTATCTTACTTGTTGATGATTGTAAGAATATCGTATACCATAAGTTTTACTGTGGGTTAGATGTCATTGCAAATTTAGTTTTAAGTTTACAAAATATTTCAAAAGCAGTTCTAAAATACATGGAACGAAATATTCCTATGAATAAAAATGATATAATATCACAGAACAAATGTCACTTATGTGGAAAATTGTTTTCAAAACGATGCATTAGTGTAAGAAATCATGATCATTTTACTGGAAAACTGTTAGGAAAAGCTTGTCAAGGATGCAATTTAAATTATAAAGTAACTCAGTTTCTACCTATTGTAATGCATAATTTATCAGGATATGATTCTCATCTTATTCTGAAAGAAATCTCTAGCAATTTAGCAAAGAAAATAAAAATTATCCCTGTAAATACGCAAAAATGTATGTCGTTTTGTATTGATAATTTAGTGTTCCTAGATAGTTTTTTGTTTCTACCCTGTAAGCTAAGCACTCTAATAGAAAATCTAAAACAAAGCGATCATAAGTTTCCTATTTTTAATTCTTTTTTTTATTCATATGATAACAGAAAACATTTATTGCGTAAAGGAGTATTTCCGTATAGCTATTTTGATTCTTTTGTTAAATTGAAAAATAGAAAACTTCCTCCTAAATCTGCCTTTTTTAATAATCTTACGAATGAAAACATTTCAGAAAATGAATATCGATTTGCAAAGTTTATATTCTCTAAATTCAAATGCCAAAATTTTGAAGATTACTTAAGATTATATTTGAATACAGATGTAGTTCTGCTAGCTGAAGTTTTTGAAAATTTTCGGACATTAAGCATGGATTATTTTCAGCTAGATCCTGTACATTTTTATACAACTCCAAGTTTAACTTGGAGTGCTGGAATAAAGACCACAAATGTAACCTTAGAATTGCTAACAGACATTGATATTTATTTAATGTTAGAAGCTGGAATTCGTGGAGGAATGTGTCAAGTATCAAAATGTTATTCTAAAGCAAATAACAAATATTTAGATAATTTTGACGAATTGTTAGAATCCAAATTTATACTATCATTAGATGTTAATAATCTTTATGGGACTGCTATGGCATTTTACAAATTACCTGAGTCAGAATTTCGATTTTTGAATAAAAAAAGAAATGGATACATTCAGTTTAATGTCTGTAACCTCTGATTCAAATGTTGGCTATATATTGGAAGAAGATATTTTCTATCCTCCAGAGCTTCACTCTAAACACAATAGCTTTCCTATGGCTCCTCAACATGAAACAATTAACTATGATATGCTTTCTCCTTATCAAAAAAATCTTTGTAAACAGTTTAATATAAAAATTAATAAAAATTGTAAGAAACTTTTGAATACATTTAATGAGAAAAAAAATTATGTAGTGCATTATTTAAATTTACAATTTTATATTAAACATGGGTTACAAATTAAAAAAATTCATAAAATAATTTCATTTAAACAGACTAATTGGTTAAAATCATACATAATGTTCAATAATAATAAAAGAATGAATGCAACAAACAGTTTTGATAAAGATTTTTTTAAACTTATGAATAACGCATTTTTTGGACGTACTTGCATGAACATCAGAAAACATAGTAATGTAAAAGTAGCACTAAGTAAGAAACAATGTAAAAAATATTTGGCAGATTGCAACTTGGAAAGCTTTTCAATTGTAAATGAAAATTGTGCCTTGTTTAAGCTTTTAAAATCAAATCTTTATTTGAACCAACCAATTTATGTAGGTTTTTCTGTGCTTGAGTTGAGTAAGTTGTATATGTTTCAATTATATTACGATATTTTATATAAAGCCTGTTTATGAAGAAAAATGTAACTTGTTATACACAGACACAGATTCTCTCTGTTTAGAAATATGGACTGAAGATGTTTATGTTGATTTAGCGAATAAATTTAAAAATATAGTAGATTTTTCAAATTATGATACATCCCATCAATTATATTCTAAAAGTCATCAATCCTTGTTAGGATATTTGAAGGATGAAACAAAAGGCGTTTCTATAAAAGAATTTTGTGCTTTAAGACCAAAAATGTATTCATATATTTTTGGAAAAGAAAACAAAAAAACAGCAAAAGGCACTAAAAAAAGTGTTGTTCAAAATGTTTTAAAACATGAAATGTATTTAAATGTTTTGAAAAATGATGGGTTGATAAAAAATAAGCAAACGAGTATAATTTCTAAAAATCATACTGTATCAACATTAGAGCAAAATAAAACAAGTCTTTGTTGTTTTTATGATAAAATGTATATGTCTAATCAATTTGAGTGTTTAGCATATGGAAATGTTTCTATTAAAATGTAACATTTATATATTTCAAAACACGCTTTTCCAAGTCTATATTATATTATGTATTGAAAAATGTATATAAATGTGTATTGATAAACATATGTATGGATGAAAATATTTTTTATTCATTAAAATGAATTGTATTAATTATCTTTGACACTTTATGTAATTTAATAAATTACTTAATAAATTTGTAATTTTTACTATGTTTGTCTGTTTTATTTGTCTTATGTCAGATTTCTTTTACACTTGGAAAATTAATATTGAACAATTAAACTCCTAGAAACAAAATGATAAAATTAAATCCACAACAAAGTTAGCATAATTTTAGTATTTATATTGAATGTCTCATGTCAGCTTACTTTTACACTTGGAAAATTAATCTTGAACAATTAAAATCCTAGAAACAATATTATAAAATTAAATCCACATCAAAGTTAGCATAATTTTTATATTTAATACCTTTCAAACAAAGTACTGACACAGACTAAAATTAGCTTAAAATCACTAACTTATTCTTTGTAACTAAAATATAATTTAGGGTAAAATATTTTCAGAGAAATATCTTATTAAACAGAACACCATTCCTTGAAGGTTTTTTTAAATTTTTTTTATCAGGATCTAACTTTTTAACAAGAAAAAGATTCAAATGCATAGAAATTCTAATATTTCTTTCATATCACTGATTATATAACAAACACTACTAAAAATTACTTTAATATTATTGAAGCAATCTTTTAATCTCGTAGAATAAATTGTATTTCTAAACTAAAATATAAAATAGTTTTTCAACTGTTGATACAAACAAAGTTCCGTCACTGGTTAAAATTTATTTAAAATCAATCATTTTTTTTTTTAATCCAGCTACCAACAAAATTTTTTCGATAGGTGTTTAGTCCAGATATTTTTTTTCAATCCAGCTACTAACAAACATTTTTTCGATAGGTGTTTAGTCCAGATACCAACAAATAAATGTTTAGTCCAGATATTTTTTTTAATCCAGCTACCAACAAACATTTTGTCGATAGGTGTTTAGTCCAGATACCAACAATTTATACTACTACCACTAAAGATTTTTATAAATCACAACAATAAATAAAATATCTTTGTTCATTTCACTTTCACAATATACCATCAACCTTTAGCAGAAATAAAAAAAATCACCATGATTTAAAACACATTTGAATATCTGACTCTTCGTTATAAAAAAATCTAGAGAATTCGATTTTGTTCGTTTCTGCTTATTTTTCTCACCGTAAATTAATTCTATCTTCTTCAATGATTGAATTCACTTGCTGCATCCCCACTGATCTGAAATTTACTTCATTTTTAATGCTGCCATTATGTAAGCAAATGGTATGTCGCAATTAATTGCTAAATGAGCATTTTTAATCAATTTTATTAGAAAATAATTAATAAGTTAGTTTTGTAAAATATACTTTTTTTTCGCATATACGTGTTAAAATAATTTAATTAACACAGAGTGTAATGAAAAACTTTAAATTAAAATTAAAAAAATTAAATGTTTTTATCAAATAGTATTATTTTCTTTTTGAATGTTTTTTTCAGTGAATGTTAGCATATAACTAGGTTTTCCCCCAAAAGTGGATTTTTTAACACATATGTTTAATGAAACATCCAAACGTTTCAAGAGTTATCTGTAGAATTTTTTTTATTAGTATTTATTGATAATGGATTTAAATTAATATATTTTTTTTAAAATCAAAGGAATGTTTCTATGATTGTATTATTAAATTAATTATTTGTTAATAAAAAATATATCTCCTATTATTTAGGATAAAAATACGTTCTAGAGACATTTTTAAGCTAACTGTAAGTAACGATTGATTGATTAATGAAAACCTGAAAATTATTTTATTATTTTAGATTCCTAAAAACTATCTATTATAAAAAAATGATGACTTTTTTAAAATCAAGCATCTGAATAGTTTTCTTTTTATTGTTTAAATTTATTATTTTTTTACGAAAGCGATATTGTTTTTCAAGTCAGTAATAGAAATTTTAAGATAAATCTTATATCTGAGAAGAGTAAGGGGAAAAATAGTTCTACACTCAAAAAAGCCACTGTAACACCGTGCTGTAGAGAGAGAGAAAATAAACCTGTTTGACATCAGTAAGATCTGGAAGATATTTCCAATCATGGAATTGTAATATATGACATTAATATGTATAAATCACACATTTACCAGGGACTTCGATAAAGGAAGGGGAATTTCCATGGCAATATGTTATGCATTCGGATACGTTCATGCAACGCCGGGTTAAATGGAAAGGAATGAAACCCGTCTCACAACGAAAAAAAGTGAACAAATTTCGAGAATGGGAAATTTAATGACATTTTTACGGAAATCACTCACATTGCATGCGTACACACACAGACAAGTGTTGTCATCTTGAGGGAAACAGGTTATTCCGGGTGGTGATTAAGTAATTCTTTCGGTAAAAACCCGTGCAACGCCGGGCTAAGCGAGGTGGGGGGGGGGGAGAAATAAGGAAGTCAAACTAATTTCGAAAAATAATATAGGAAGTGCTGATTTATTGAAGGGAAGGGAAAATGTTAAACGGGAAAGCCCGAGCGTTGCTGGGCCATGCTCTAACATCATACGTGTACACACCCACACAGAAGTTATGGCGTCATGAGGGAAAGAGGAACGTCTCATGGGGTTTAAGTTATACACTCGGTAAAAGCCCGTGCAACGCCGGGCTTAGCGGAGGGGGAAAACATAGAAGCCAAAGTAATTTTGGAAAATAATATTGGTCATGCTGATTTTGTGAAGAGAGCGGAAAATTTATAAAAGTAGAGAAAGCCCGTGCAACGCAGGGCTATGAAAGCTAGTGGTACATTAAAACCCGGTGTAACCACCAGAAATTTAAATGCAAACGTGCATACAATGTGTCGTAAAAGTACCGGATATCAGTTTATGGGATGGAATTGCATGACTGGAGCCCTTGGTCAGTCAATATAAGATTGTTTAGTTCTGATTGGGGATAATGCTGCCGTTGCCATACAATGATGTCTCATTCGTGCTTGATTGAAGAAAGATCTCGTGATCTAGCGTATCAACACTTTGACACTCTATAGAGCATGTTGGGTTGCAACAGGGTATGAGGGTGCACGTTATTCTGTTGGAAAACACCCCTTGAATGATGTTTATAAATGGCTGTGCAACAGTTTGAATCACCAGACTGACGTACAAGTTTGCAGTCAGAGTGTGTGAGTTCACATCGAGAGTGCTCCTGCAATCAAAGAAGATTGCTCAGGCCAGACCATAACTCTAGATACAGGCCCAGTGTGTCTGGGAGCAGAAAGGTTGTGTGCAGGCGCTGTGATCTGTGGCCTTTTAAACAATAAACATCCATCGCGCTGCACAGCGTAACGTACACCCCCACATCGCAAAAGGGGCAGGATTTTAGGGGGCCCATAGTCTAATTGACGCCAAATACGGATTGGGGCCACAAAACGTGACTTTTCAGGAGGGTCTGAATATTCTCCGTTACGTTGCTGCATCACTGGCACCAAGACAGAAAGAGAAAACATCGAAGAACACAACACATCGCCACTTCGCTCTCCTATGACCTCTAGTGTGACATCACTGAAATCGCAGATGTCAGCGGTTTGGAGCTAATGGTATGAACGCTACCGAACATTTGGCTGAGAGCTATTTTTTTAAACGATTAATTTGTTTCACTTCACTGTGTCACTTTGGTGCCGAAAAAATCTGTAATTTCTGTTGTAGATGCACAGTAATGCTCCTTTGCCATGTGGAGAAAATGGCGGTCATCTCTGTCATTGGTAATCCGTGCGTGGTTAGACCATAATTTTCTTGAGGCAGTACCTTCCCGGCATCACTGCTGTCAAAAATGATGCACAGTGGATACATTTCTACCAAGTTTTTCAGCAATATCGTAATAAAAAAATCCACATTTTTTTTAGCTTTGTTATACTACCTCGTTCAAAATCAGTGAGCTCGGGAAGTGAGCTCGTCTTCGTCTTCGCAAAGTCATTCTGGACTAACATCAACTCACGTTAAATATCAACGATAAATAACTCTCTCGAACTTTATAGTGCGTATTTAAAAAACATTTGATTCGCATCCTCATAATGGCGCAACTAGCACCACACTTATGCGCTTAATGGGAAATTTGAAACAAATTTATCTTTCAGATATATAAACACGGCAACCAAATTTCGTTGATATAGCACAACTCCTTTCTTGGTGATGAGATTTTTTATATTCATCAGTATATTTTACTGATAAAGATAAATGAAACACACAAAATGAAGTTATGTGATACAAGATATTTCTAATTCAAAGTAAATTATTTCAAAATGTAGTTGAATTTATGCTTTGTGCTACAGCATCTGGATCCACACTAAACATTTTGGCTCGTTCACTTTTAAGAGGAAGAACTTTCTCGGTTGTTTGAGGTAACTCTATGTCTTCATCTGACTTTTCCTGCTCTTCATTTAAAAATTGTTTTTACTCTTGCATTATTTTACATCCTTCTTTTCCCAACACCGTTCTTTTGTGTGCACTAGCGTCAAACACTATTCGCAGTTTCGTTGCGAGAGATTCGTTTCTTATTATCACTTGGTGGGGAAGATACAACACTGGGGTTATTCGTTGAAATAAAAGGATTTGTTACCTCCTCAATTATTCCCTCAGCTAAACAATCCTTTAAAACCTTACAATACTCAGAATGCAACACCTTATCACTTTGCACATTTATCACAAGACTTCCGAGTCGTCTTTTCGCTAAATTTAAATTATCACTCAACACATTACTGTCTCTTTTCCACGGGAGTTCTACCTCATATCTACCATTTTTAAAACATACTCTCTGCTTGAACATTTCTAAGCTAATGTCCTCATCACTACTACCATTCTCGTTTTTGACACCAATTGATTCAAACAACCCAAAAGGCTTTAATGTTGTGTTTAATTCACTATCTCTAACTAACCCACAATGAATATAATTATTTCTCACTTCACCTCCTACACTTCCGCTAGCGACATATCCGAACACAGTATTTTGTAAGAGTTGTCGAGAATCCCCACAGTAAATTTGGCCTGGTCTCAGTAATTCATAAAATATTTCTGCCTCTAATAACACATCAATTTTACCAGGAATATTAAATTTATAATCCGCTTGTTTAATTTCACTTGGAATATCTAATGAAACATTTATTATTTTAGACGGAATCAAATCAGTGATCTTTTTTACAACTAATAAATTTAGCTCTTTTTTGAAACTTAAATCGTCATTACTTATGGTAGTCGTAACACACTCATTTTTTGCCATTGTCGATTCATTTAAACAAGATACTAACAAATTAATTTTCTCATTTTTTAATTGTAATCTATCCACACAATCCTTAGTAATAAAATTTGATTGACTCCCCACACCTAAAAGCCCTCTTACTTCATGCAAGGCATCAAATCTATCTGTAATGATACACCAAATTGTACTCAATAAAACTGTTTTCGTTTTATTTTTTAAAAAGCTGGTAGCTACGAACGACTTGTTTTCCCCATTCTCGGTTAGGGGGAAGGCGACGCAATCCGATTCTCTCTGTCCCAGAAACGCAGGGGCTTGATGGTTCAAGACGCTCCCTTCAACTCTTTGTGTGGGTAAGGAAGATTTATTGTTCGTTTGGGGGAATTAGATCAGACGGTTATGTGGTTTCCACAAAAATGTTCTTTGCTTTGCACCTTTTAACATTTCAGTCCAATGAAAGACACTTGAAACACATATAACTAGATTTTAAGAAATCCACTCTTTCACTGACGTTGAGAAATTTAAAATTAGGGCATAAATACAGCGGGTAGAATTCTTTTGATTTACAACAAAAACATTTCACATTTTTAATAGAAGATAAATTAACACTTGCGATATTATTTGATCCACGATGATTATAGACATCATTATGCTTATACTTAGGAAATAAACTCTGTTCTCTCTCTCTCTCTCTCTCTCTCTCCTTATTTTATCCTTTGGATGATATGAAAATATCACACTCGCGAGCTAACTCTTGTGGCTTATACCACGTTTCGCCTTGTTTAATGCCAATATGTGCACTTAGTTCTCTGTCTAATGTATCTATTATCTTATCTGATATAATTAACTCACAAACTGATTTAAAATCGCTGACCTCCCGCAATTGACAATAGTAATTTAAAGTTGTACTTAATCTAGACGCGAATTGAACATAACTTTCGTTAGATAATTTTTGTGCTTTTTTAAACTGATTCAAATATTCATAGGGGGTCGGTTGAAATTCTTTTAACACAATTGTTTTTAGTTTAACATAATCACTTAAATCCTCTTCTCGAAGATAAACCATTAAATTATTGACTTTTTCTCCTAGAATATTCAAAAGAATTTCGGGTTTTAATTTCTCAGGAACATTTTTATTTTTAAATGCCTTTTCAATAAATTGAAAAAAATAAATTAAATGACTCTGCTTTTTGTGGTACTGGGATAGTTAAGGTTTTAATACTCTTTATTAAACTTTCAATATTACACTAGGTTGTTAGTAATTAATTTTCCTTTTGTAAAGGTACATGTTTACTCGATTGATTATGTAATTTTGCTATTTCTAACTCCTTCTCTGTCACAGTTAGAGAAGGAGTCTATCTATTCTAATCTATTTTCTTCCTCCAACGCGCCCTTCTTTCGTTTGCATTTCTTCTATCATTTATTTCCTCCAACACAGAATCAACAATAGTCTGATACGTTTTTTTATCATTGTTGTAAATCTCACTCTCCTGTATTAGCTCTCTTAAATCTAAAACTTTAGCATTATCTGGTACATCTAGTTTTAACTCCTCTGCAATAGCCCCAATTCATCTTTTTTAAATTTACCGATACTCATTTTCACAAAACCACAAATGAAACACATATAAATCACAAAATAATTATCTCAGCTACAAAACAAATTTAATTCAGCCACAAATGAAACACATATAAATCACAAAATAATTATCTCAATCACAAAATATTTAAATTTCAAAACACTATTAAAAATAGATGACTGACCTCTCACCAAGTGACAAATCAATTGAATCTCCGAGAATAAACGCCACGGCTTTTGATTTCCATTTGTACTCGATGCACACACACACACTTTAAAATTCTTGATCTTCGGTCCCAGCCATTTCAGGCTCTGACGAACCATGTTTTTTCACTGGTTTACAACTCATGTTTTACACTAAAATTTATTCACACCACAAATTAAATGGCTGGAACCTATTAACAAGAATTTTATTACAGCATTCTCCATACGCTTTTTCTCACACGAAAGTAACACATACACTGAACTCTGCACACACTAGCGTCCTCTCGCGACAAATATTCACTTGTTATTGTAGGCGTCACAAGAATTATTTGTTCAACACTGAACAGAGGTATTGATCTATTCAAATTGTAAAGACCGAAAGAGTCATTGGACCAAAATGGAGAACTATTCCGATTTCTAAAGCTGTTACTGAATTAGGATAGTTAAAATGGGGTTAAGCATTGCTTTACAGATCCACCTTCCTCGTTCAGCAGAAATTTTCGACATAATGGAAAAAGAGAACCCCTATTGAAAGTAAGGCCATATCTATCTATACGTGGAAGGAACACAAAGCAGTGAAAATAAAACAAATGTATGAATATTGAAAATAGGTTTTTCACATAGAGATGATATTAAAGGAAAATTTTAAAAATAATAATTCACAAGAAAAACAAAGATAAAAAAACTTACATATATTTATGCTAATGAATAAATTTTTGTGTCCAAGTCGGAACTCACGCGCTGCACCTCTTAGATAGTTTTTTTGTAACTAGACTAAGCGGAAGGTATCTTAATAATAAAAGCTAAAATATAAAATTGAAATATATTTAAAAATGAATTTAATTGGATAGTTGTAATCCAGGTCAAATTAAGAGAATTTTTTTATGATTTTCATGTTTTAATTCATTGTCAGTTACTAAATCATTGTTTCTTTTTTTTAATATAGGATAATATTTCTAAATATCGATATGCGTAGTTTGCTACACCAGAAGGGCATTTTTCTAATGTTAAAATCAAAAGATTATCTTTTATGAAAAATATTACTCATTAGCAAATTATTCTTAACGTTTAATTGGAAGTCCAAAAGGTTTGCTGACTCATTGCAATTAGTTTTAAATAATTTCAAATATTGGGGGGTAATAATTAAAAGTAGGAACATAATCTACTACATTACTAAAAATAATTAAGTCACCCATATACCTAAATAAGTAACAAGAGTCGTAATTAATTTTTTCATGTTCTTAATAGAGCAAATAAATATTAGCTTAACAATCACTTGGTGGCAGCCCTTTAATTTGCTGATAAAAAGTGTTGTTATGAAAAATATAAGTTTCAATTAATACTAATTGAATAACAGTAAGATATTTGTCCTATTTTATTAATTTATTTAAAGAATATTTATTATAAGTTATTTTGAGGATCTTAATCATGTCTCCTATATCAAGGGAGTTAAACAGATCTTCAAAATCATAGTATGAATAGAGATAATATTTTTTCCTTGCGTGTGTACTGAATAATATCTTTACTATTCTTAACTATAGTAGAGCTGCTAATATTGTCTAAAGTGTATTGGATAATATTTTGTAGCTTCTTGCCCGCATGTGTAATGTAAATTTGAAAGCCATTAGCTATAGTTCTAGATTTAATAGGCTTCTTATGAAATTTTGAAGTCAGGAAAATATGCAAGAATTTAATATCTGAAATAAGTAAATCTATTTTTTTAAAAAAAATATGCTGAAATACGATTAATAATTTCTCTTTTGCTGGTATAAGATTGTTTAAAAGCAGTGTTATTTTGAAAGTGTTTGTTGAGCTATATAAATATAAAACAACTTGCAAGTAATTGCATAATTAACCCGGAACTGTATCCACATAAACTATAATGAAATTCTTTTGTAGATCTGCAATTTGATGCTTAATATCTTTGTAAATGTGATATCATTATCTGTTTTATGATTAATGTTCAGTTAAATCACTTAAAACTTTGCATTTAAATTCATTGAAGCTACAGTAGGAAAACTATATTTAATTGCTAATTTTGTAATGGAATTAAGATTTCTTTAGAAGTTTGTGTTTAAATAGGATTATTATTATTAGAGATTATTAATCTATAACTTGTACCTTTGGACATTATTTCTCTGAGAGTTATTATCTTTTACAATATTTAAATTACCTGTTATAACGTGTTTATGATGATCGTTTATAAAATCAGAATAATCTTTACAATTACATACTATGTTATTATTATTTTGCAAATAATTTATATTATTGTAATAAAAAATAGATCTGTGCCAATTTTTTATTATATTTGAAAGCCTTTTTAATACGAACATTATTAATTGATAAGTATTGGATGCATTTTTTATTTAAAATTTTAGTATATATAGTTAACGCTATTATATAATTTGCTCATGAATGGTAAAATACAAAACTCTGAAGCACTTTTAACTATGCCATTATCTACTATTTTAAATTTATGAGTTAGGAAATTATTAATATTCTTTGTAATATGCAAGGCATGGGTGTCTATAATCTTAGTATTACTAAGTAATTCTTTTTAGTACCTTTAGTATAAATTTTTTTTTCATACCAAACTTGACATATTTAATTTGATATATATATATATATATGTTCACTTTTTTTATATTTTTTAAGTTTGCATGCTGATTGAAAATGCTACGTTGCATAAAAAAAAAGTATTTTATATAATTTTAAAAAGAATTTAATACTAAATTCAATACAAAAAACAAAATTCAAATATTTGCAAAGCGAAAAAAGTTGAAAGCTGCAATAACTATCGATATGCATTAGATATACTGATGATAGTAGTGGGTTATTAGTACTTAGTAGGTAGCCTTTATTTTTTACTACAGCTTCACATCGATGTTTCATTAAGCTGAAAATAGTTTTAAGTTCTTCCTTCATTATTGCAAGATGCAAGGAAACAATTATAGCCTCAATTTTATTTCAAGGATACCTCATTCGGACAAGAGTTTTCAAAGGGTGCCAAAAGTTTTCGTTAGGATTGAGGTCAGGACTGTTTCTTCTCCAGGACAACAATGATATTTAGTCAAGAAGCAATGACATCAAATAAAAGAGTAGATTAGACATCCAAAAAGAAATGTGGGACGATAAAATGGCCTTTCCTATGTTAAAATTGCAAGGCAAGTGGGTGATTCAGTGACTACATCTGGAGACTGGAAACTTTGTTTAAGAATTCAGGAGACAAATTTAATAAAAAAAAGCAGGAAAAAGCTGAAAAAGGTGCACCACATCTGTTAATGACAGAAGTGCAAAGTTATTATGTCTCCAATACAGAAGAATGACATCAACGGCCGTCAGAAGTGATTGTAATGATGCAGGTGTTCCTGTCAGTTCAAAATCAATCAGGAGAAGATTAGCAGATGTTCGACTAAGAAGTAGAACTCCACGAAAAAAGCCTTATCTCAATTTACAGCAGCGCTAAAAAAGACTACAGTGGTCAAAGGAACACATTAATTGGACAAATGATTAGGGGTCACAAGTTATATGGAGGGATGAAACTAAGAAATCGGTATTCAATAGTGATGGCCGAAATTATGTAAAACAAAGAATAGGAGAACCACTACATGCTGACTGCATCCAGGCAACTGTGAAGTACCCACATAGTTTGATGATTTCGTTATGCATATCAGGGGATGTTTTCGGTCGCCTTCATATCATCGATGGGACATTGAATGCCAGAAAATACATTGATCACTCAAGCTTCTACCTTCCATCAGGGATCTATTTTCCTTTATTTTTCAGCAAGATTCTACCTCTTGCCACAACAGTAAAGTAATCAAATAACTAGTATCGTTCTAAGGTCATTGAGTTGTTGTCTTGTCCAGAAAACAGTTCTAAACTTAATCCTATCGAAAACTTGTGGTATTGTTTGAAAACTCTAGTCTGAAAGAGGCACCCATGAATCAAAAAGGATCTGATTGAGAATTGAATTGTTTCATGGCACCATGTAATAACGAAGGAAGAGCTTAAAACTACTTTCAACTCAATGAAACATCGATGTGAAGCTGTAATAAAAAATAAAAGCAACAGCACAGCTATCATCAATATCTAATGTACATCGATAGTTATTGTAGCAAAACTGTTTTTGAGAAGCAAATATTTGAATTTTGTTTTTTGTATTGAATTCATTATTAAACTCTTTTTTAAATGATGTAAAAGACTTTGCATTTTGTGCAACACAACATTTTCTGTAAGCACATACAAACTTAAAAGCACAATTTTCGAAAGTGTCCACAATTTTGGCCACCACTATATATAAATATGTGTGTGTGTGTAATGAATCCCTAGCCCATTATATGTCAGAGTGGGTAAGCCTCCTGTCCAGTACAACTCAACCCACACACCACCGCATAACTACTTTGACTTCGACTTCCTCTGACTTACTCTAACCACTAGGACGAACGACACTCTCTCCCGATCGACGCTTGAAATAGGGCTCTACTCTAGTCATGGCTTGGGGTACAGAACGATTTGTTGAAACTTTGGAATAAACTATTATACGCTAAACGGCTGCATTCTTCATTATTCATATTAGTCACGAATATGCCAACTTAGAAGTACTCCACGTCATGTTTTATATATAGAGAGAGAGTTCTCCATTTTTTTTTTTTACAGATTTTTATGTTCTCTTATATCTTTCATGCTGCTTACATCCTTTTTGTAAATGATCTGTTTATTATCCACATTGTTCTAAATTTGTTAAACGTTAAATTTTTATTTTGTATATGTTTGCCTTTATTTTAGATTTTTTTTTCTTTCGAATTTTTTAGTTGTATATTGAATCTTAATTTATATTTAATATTTTTAGTATTTATACAAGCGTCTTGCTTATGCATGTACTAAATATTTGTTTTTCTCTAAAATGCTCTTAAAATAAATAAATTTTATTTTCAGAAAAAAACACTCAAGGAGTTTGTACAAGACTATAGAGATATAAGAAGGAAACTGTCTTCTGATTCGGAATCAGATGATGATTTTGATTTCCCCGAAATAGAGGAATCAGAACTCATAGAGAAAATTAAGAAAGCTGATGCAGAATCGAGAATTAGCCTGAACTCAAAATTTCGTGAAGATACAGAAAAATATGTTTTCGTACGGCATTTGTCTTGTAATCGTATTCAGCCTTCTGAAACTCACAAAAGAGAGTTTATCGAGGAAGAATATTCATCGGATTCGAAAAGAGTCAAGCTGCACATCCCGTCTACTTCAAATGCAAAACGAACGCATGAGGATGATTTAAAATCTAATTCTGAGAGACCGAATAAAAAATATCGTGATGATCCCCCTCAAAACGAGTCGCATGACTTTTTTACAAACGGTTCGATCGATGAAACGAAGCCTGTGAAAGCTATGTTAAAGGACGTATATGACTCCTTTATGAACTATTCATATGAAGGAACACCACAGCATGAATCGAAAGATATTTCGCCGGAAGAGTGTTTTCTTAATTTCGAAGAGTGTTTAAATAAATATCTGACTTTTAGAATGGAGGAACAGGAAAATGCTGATTCTGATGAAAGTGATATATCGGAAGGAGAAAACGATGATTTTTCACCAAAAAAGCAGCCCTCCATTAATTTTGATTATGAAGAGTTCGCAGCTGGAATATTTGCAGATACCTAGTCGCCACCAACTGAAGAGTTCGCCACTGTTAACAGATCGATGAAAAGAGAATTAATTGATTAATGTGTTGTAAAGGATAAGCAAAACAAAGCGCCTTCATCAGAAGAAGAGTGTTCTGCTGATCCTAAATCTGACGAGATATTAACGGAGGAAAACCAACCGTTGTATTGAAGGAACAAAACGTTACAGTTTCATCAAATGAACAGTTCTCTATTGCTAAGAGTTTAGGAGGGGGGGGGGGTGTTTACCTGATGAATGTGTTATGTTGGATAATCAGAACAATGCTGTTTCAATGAAAGAAAAGTGTTCCACTGATCCTAATTCTAAGGAATTATTAGCGGGAGAAAGTCCGCATGCTTCATGTGTTGAAATGGAACAACAGAACAATGATCATTCATCAAATCAAGAGTTCGATATTTCTGACAGTTGGGTGAAAGTAGGGGAGACCGGGGCAAGATGTCTATGTTAACAATTTTTTGTTGTTAATTAATTTATATTTAAGGAGAGTAAAATTAATTTTACATGAAATGTTAGAGTAGTCCTTTGTAGTATTAAAATATATTACCATTTAATTTTTCAAATGAAAGTAAAGAATAATTTTGTTTTTTCATAACCTTAACAAATCGTTGCCTTGCCCCAGCATTGGGGCAAGATGATAACACTGAAAAAAAAGTTGAACATATTTTATCTTTTGAATATGTTACATGGTTTAACGAATGATAACTGTGTTTTTACATCTTACAAAGTATCAACCTAAGCGTAATGCATTGTAACGTAATGTTGAAGTGTTTATTTGTGTACCCAACAATAGTCACAAATAAAAATGCCATTTTCATCATTGGAACATTCTTCATCGCAACACTCTTGGCATTTACAGCACTGGATCCATTCTTCTGTTGGAGGGTTCCTCTTCACAAGCAGGACATCTTATAACACCGTCCTTTGAAGTTAATGCAACTGGAATGTTTGACCTGGATTTTATTGACTTAGGCTTACAGGAACTTAGTTTGAGTTTTTTTACTCCCTTTTTAGCTTCGCGAGCTTCTTTTCTCTGCTTTTTTAAACTTCCTGTTCTTCCTTTTGCTTTTCCCGTTGTTCTAACATTTCTTTGATGGGTGTTCTTGTAAGAATGCTAGAGCTCAGTTTTTTGCTATTTCTTTTTTTCTCACATCATGTTTTAGGCAATGGTTTGAAATAAAAAACACTAACAGGCTTCTTTGGTGCATCGGAATCAGCATTTGCCATACGTTCTGGTTTTTCTGGAGGGTTTATATTTTGGTTTTATACTACCAGGGTCTGAGGATTAGCACTATTATTCTCAGTTTCATCGCCAGCAGCATCATGGTTAGTAATTTTTGCCGCAGCACAGTCATGTTCGCTAAATACAAGAGGATTATGAGGCTGGATCCCACTTTCTTTAAACCCTTTCAACGACATTTCCAACTGTAGCTGCTTTGAAGTAAGTGATGCTCAAAACCTCACCAATATTTTTGTCTGTGATAGTTTGTTCTGGATGAGTGCATGGCTTTAGTACGTTTTTAATTGGTTGAAAAATGACACAACAAGGGGCTGGAGATGATGCGATGTGTGGGGCGGCAACCCAACCACGAGGATGTTTTTCGGTCTGCAATATAAGATAGCCTGTAAAGTTATATGAGTTTTGTGATTGTCAAAAATCAGCAGAGTAGGAGATTCTTTGCTTGGTTTCACATGAAAATAAAAGTTCTTCAAAAACGAGAAAAAGGTGCCCTCATTGTTCCAGCCGTTATCACTACAGTTGCCTACAGTTCCTGGTGGGGCTCTTTCAACCAGTTCAGGAAGCATTCGTTTTCTCGCAAAAAATCAGAAAAGGTAGCAGGTAAAAGCCAGTAGCTCTAAAGCAACAAATTATCGTTACATTCCTTCCTTTTTAGGGGCGGGGGCTTAGCGGGTGTCAAAAATGTCTTCCTCTGGTCACTCCCTTTTGAACGAAACATTTCCCGATCCGATGCACCTCTTTGCCCCAGAAGAAATGGAAGCGCAAGGTCGCGCGGAAAAATACACAGAGAAACAAGTGTTTACAGGATTTAATAGAATGTGGACAACATAGTTAGTTAAATAAATTCCGAAACCCGGGCAAGATGACGAGCTCGTCATCTTGCCCCGTGTTTCGGATCGTCATCTTGCCTCTGACTGTCTGTTTAAAAATATTCGTTCTCATTACCATGAAGGAAGGCAATTAATTGACATTTATTCATGGTAATAGGTAGTATTTAAACCAAGTTACTCATAAATGTTAAAGAGAAACGATATATCTTACTTGTGTCTGTATCAGAGCTTATTTACACATGCATAAAAGTTATATCGTGGCATCAAAAAACAATCAAAGCTTCACAACTAACACAAAAGTGGCGATTTCAATGTGTCTATACTATTGTTTAACGAACGGCCAAAAGGAGAGCCAGTAGTGTTCGTTTAATGCTGCTACCTAGTGGAATACGGGAAAATTAAGACATTCGTCATCATACCCCGGTCTCCCCTAGGTGTTAAATAACTAAGCATTAAACATAAATTAAATTAATACTTAAAAAACAACAACGCCATTTACAAGTTCCATTCGTTTATTATTCTTTCATACACAAAACAAAACTGTTACCACTCACATAACAATACTTAATAATTCCAATTGCGAAACCTGTTTCCTCAAAAAAAAAAATAACTTTCCTTTTAAGTCAAAGAAATTTTCCCTATACTTATTTCCCCCATCAAAATTAGTAATTTTATTTCTTGAAGTATTTTAAAGCAATGTTTGTGTGATGATGCGCAGAATGTTCATAGTTGACATTTTTTTTCACACTGTGGCTTCAATTAAAAATTACAACTTCATATAGAAAACATTTAAACAAAGCTTTTCACTGAAGAAATTAGAAAGCACAACTAGTATGGTTTCATTCCAATTCAGTTTGAATTAAAATCATTCGAAAACTAACATAACGAGTATTGATTCAAATTTACATTTTCGTGCAGATAAAAGAAAAAGACAACTGGTAATTCTGTTTTGATCAAGTTCCAAAATTAGTTCTAGAATGTTGCGATAGAACAGAAAGATGTTTTGATTAACGATACTGTGCCTACCAATCAATTAGGAATTGATAACTAATGAAATATATATTATGCAAGGACATATTTTTTTTTTGAATGGCAATGAATTTTATAGCCTTTGTCTATTCTAATCATCTAGAATATAAAATGATAAATAAGCCATATCAGAGAAAATCAGATGACAGAAAATTGGCAGAAATTCATAAAAGTGAACTATCTAGGGGGTGAATGTGTAATAAAAGGCTAAATAGTGTTCATTTCATGCACAAAGTGTAATTGTAAACAAGTTTAAAACTGGGAAGGCTATTATTGTTTTGCTTTCAATATTGAAGTCTTTCCAGTTTACTAATGCAGGATATGGGATGTGTTATGTACATGGTGTGTTTTGTAGAAGTTTTCAATATGAAGGGAGGGAGTTGTATAGTTATACATTTCATATTTTTCCAAGTTTCATACACATTGATATTATTATACTTATTTTAATACATATTTAGAAATTGTGTGTATTATACATATATATATATATAACTTCTAAATCTGGGCACATATTAAAATGATTTCCTGTTTGTTTCTTGCAAATAGGTTTAACTGATGAAAATCTGCGAGTCTGTGGAGACGCTTTGTTTTAATCCTGTTCATGTGCTTGGTTTTCCGCCCAATGGCCCTGAAGGGGAAACCAGAAAAAACTTCTGAGAGTTTCCTCCTTCCTCCCTTAATACATCACAAAATTGTTGGAAATAAGCCTAATTTAAAACCTTTTTAAAATTCATCAATTAAATTTTTTAAATATCCCTTTAATATGTTCTCACGCTTGATACCAGAGGAAATATGAACCGGCTCTCATTTGTGAATATCCATGGATCATGATAAATTTCGTAGTTCAGTTCTGCCACCTGTATATAAAGACGGTATGCTTGTGATCTAGATTAGTTTACAGTTGGACACTGCCCAAGTATGTTCGTAATTCTATCCTATAGGGGTAATTCCCATTTTTAAATTTTAAACTTCGTTTTATTTTGTTAAACAACTAAGCATGTTTATTTTAAATGTGTTGTCATTTTCCAACCATTGTATTTCCAAGTTCAGCTGCCCTTTTAAAGATAAATATTGAAAAAATTCACTTGAAAAGTATGAAGTGTAATTATGCAACAGTTCAGAAATAACTCTTCTCACTTTATTTAAGATTGGAAATGTTTAACATTATGGAGAACAATTTAAGCGATTTTGTTACAAAAATGTACTATTTTGTGAATGTGCGAGGAAAGAAATACTAATCAGTAAAAGATCTTAAGTTTTTATAACATTGAACTTTATTTCCTGTATTACAAAAGCTTTCTTTTACGTATGTATAAAACATTATATATATATTTATATATATGCTGTTTTTTCATAATGCAGCATTACTGAAAACAAAAGCCAGTTGAAATGCTCTGGCTTTCTATGAATCAAAATAACTTTCATTTCTAGGTATTTTTTATACATAATAAATAAAGTTTGTAATTACATATAAACAATAATACGAGTTTGATCATCTGTAAAACACAGGAATGAAATTTCTTGCATTCCACATTCAAACCACAGAATATGCAATAAGTTATTTTACAATTTGATTATCACATTAGGAAAGAGAAATGTAAGTGTACATAATTTGAAATAGCATAAGAGATGACAAGTCTCTCATCTACATTTTTCTTCCCAACTAGAGTGTGACAGAATATTAAGTATAATTACATACAATTAGACTCACAACTTTCCACATTTAGGAACAGCATTTATACAATGCTTTGATAGTAACAAAGGAGTATCAAAAGTTCTTAATCTTTACATAGATTATGAAAATTAAAAATATCAATACATTCTTTTACTTAAGTATTAATACAGAGCAAAAATTAAATATTTAAAAATAGTTTATTCTCCACAATTTCAGAGCATTATTATATGAAAATGAAAATGTCTTGAGCAACACACTGAAAAGAGAAGGCACAACCTTGAAGACAACTTTCATAAAAGGAAAGGAAAAAATAAAGATTATCGACAATTTAATGCCAAGACATGGCTATTATTTACATAAAGAGCCTGTTATACATATAAATTATAGAAACTAAATTTCTTTAAGAGAGAAAAACTACAATTTAATGCATTTCAATTTAATCTGTACAGTTGAAAGCATTCACAGCAGCTTCAACAATTCGGGAAAGATAGAAAAAGGAAAAACTGTAGACCATCCCATTTTTATACCGAAAAACATGCACTCTAAATTTAGAACTCTTGACATTCATATAACTGAACACAAGTTAAAGTCATTCCCCTGACAATGCAGGAATATTTCTTGGAAGAGCTACCAACTGTTCAGTAGTTCTTTAACCAAAAAAAAAAAAAAAAATTGCACGAACAATATTTCATTTTTACACACCACCCTGAAAGGAGATCCAAGCAATTCTTGTATTATGTGTAATTCATTTATGATTCTGTAAAATATTTATGTTTAAGTGTATTTATGCACACAGTATTTGGAAAGTTGTTCCAATTGTCTGTCTAAGTAAAAATGTTGATCATATTGTGGTCATTCATCAGCTTCATCAGGCTCCCTGTGCCACATAAAGAAGGATTTCACAGAATTTACTGCAACACCTTTGCCTTCAGCTTCATTGGGATCATCACTTAGTTCCCAATTTTTGAAAGCTTCTTCAGTAATTACATAATCATCATATAAAATATCAAAAATTTGATGCAAAAGACCTGTACAAAAAAAAGGAAATTATTTTGCTTTATATATTAAAAAGCATACAAAAAGTACAAAAAATTACCCCCACCCCTTTACCTTTAATATATGTCAAGTAACATTTCAATGAAATGTATTACAGACAAATAGTCCTTGTTATTTAAGAATTGAAGTTTAAATGTTGGATGAAACTATACTCCCCAATAACATTCAGGTGAGTTTTCAAGACATTCACCACAAATAATGAATTCACAATATACATTTCCTACTCAGAAATATTTATATCTTCAACAAAGCTGTACTAATTTATTTATAATTATCAACACATGTATATTCCTTAAAGGACTCAAGCTAGCTTTCCCCTTCAATAAAACTTACGTCTCTTTGAAGTATTTAAAAATAACATTATTGTCTTTTGTATGTCTGTACATTGTGAATTATGTTTAAGTAATTCTGTATGAAATTCAGATTAAAACTATTCTGAAGTATAAAATATCCTTGGTGAATTCACGAATGACCCAAGAAGAGATTAAAAATTACTTACCACTTGGTTGGCCTAATTGATTAATAAGAGCTTGTACAGCATATAATGCTTGCAGCTCTAACCTGTCTTTATGGTCAATATAACGGGTTAGCAGTGAAACTCTATTCTTTAGTTTTGGTAAATCTAATGCATAAAAAGAATCTTTTTCTAAAAAGAAGAGAAAAAGTTATTATTCTCCAAACAAAAAGAAAATTAAGTAATACATATACTTTAATAATTCACCGATACCAATTGTTATAATATAAATTTATCAGAATATATAATTACAGTTTTCAGTAATTAAAAAAAATTCAAACCTATTATTGCATATTCATGAACTACAGTTACCAAGGCACGGATAAAATTTCGATCAGTATTATCCGAGACATTAGCCTGGAAAAGAAAGAAAAGCAATGTTTATTCTATACATTCTATTACATTTAATTCAATAGTATATACAATAATTAATTTAAAACATCAGTGTACATACATCAATCCAATCAAAGATTTCTTCATTTTCTTCGCCCTTTTCTAATAAACTCAGGAGATGTTTCTTTATTTCTTCTATAGACATTTGAGTTTTAGGCCTGACTTTTGTTGGACTGACAGTGAATTCTAATTTCTGAACCAGAAAAAAATATATTAGCCACTAGAAGAAGAAAACATAAAATACTCATAATACATGAAAATTGTAACTTACATGTTTTTTAATAAATTCACCGACATTTGTGTCATTTCCTAAAAAGTCTGTCCACTGCAATCCAGATTCTCGCCATACTTCTCCTAATTTTATAGTGCCCTAAATGAATAATAAAAACATTAATCCTACACATAATTTCTAAAATCAATGTCTTCCAAATATTATAATTTTTATCGTCAATTGCTACTTAATAATTTCTCTTTAAAGGTTAAAAATATGCCTAAAAATATTGCCTTGTACTCATATTTCCATAATTACAACTGAAAAAACAATTACCTTTATTTTAGCAGCACGATGTAGAATAGCAGACACTAATTTTCCCGCTGTTTCGGATGGTATACAAATGTGAAGGACATCTTTTATTAGTCTTAACGGAAATTCGCTGTTTTCTATAATTGGCTGTAGAATTATACCCATGTGGTCCCAAATTAAAGGGTTACTCGACGAATGTTTTTCAATGATCATTAGTATTTTTGTAAACCTAAACACAAGACACAAAAATTAATTTTATGAGCAGTTTTTGAAAAAAATTAAGATATCCATCAAAAAAACACTTCGTTTTTTTCTAAGTTTAAAAACTTTGTCTGCAAGCATCTATACTCAGCAAGTTCTTGCGAGTACATCTGTGGTAACCTCTGGTTACTCCTTACATCTGAACCTTCTCGTCTAAACCCAGCTAGAGATGTAGGAGGATTAGAATAACCCACAGATATGTTTCCAATCTAAGTAATTTATTAATTCTTATTAATAAATATTCTAATACAATTACGTTACATACTAATACAATACAATTCTAATTATTGTATATGAACTATGGTAGAGTGCAGAGGTGAGATATTCAAAGACGGGGATACTATTACAGACTCTCAACTGAATCTAAGACAGCTTAAATGCGCTCAATTACAACTACTTCGCACACTAATAACTAGCTTCTATTTAATTAAGAACACAGTACCTGTACCTTTAATGTAGCGGATCCTACACTGTAACTTGCAGGCACTAGCTTTGGCTTGTTCAATGTCGTAGGTTCCACGCTCTGCAATCCTTTTACTAATTCTCGAACTTCAAGTTCACTCCTACTTGCACACATCTCACGTATCAACTTCAGCTTGTCAACAACTACATGTCAACAGATCACTTGCTCCCTTCTTTTCCTTCACTTTACTTCAGTTGACTTAGCCTAACCTCTTACTTCACTTTTCCTCAACTCACGAAAACCGAATTTATATAAAATACCTCATTTACATAAATCACGTTTGGTTTCTCGATGAAAGTTGGTTGAAATAAATATTTTGTTTCAAAGAGAAAAGAAGATATTAGTATAGAATCGCGTGTAGATCCGTCACACATCATCTAAAACATTTTTCATGTCTTTAAGCATTCAAGAAAATATAGTTAAAACACACAAGGCGAAAATACACCATGTTCGATCCATTGCTGAATGCTTTTAAAAATTTCTTGCATTAAAATCTAAAACCATCTACTGTCAAAAACATATAATACACCTTTCTATGAAATGAAATCTTTTTAAACACATAGGATAAGCTTGTTATACCAAAGTTAAGAAAAATTCATCTGTATATAAAGAATTGAAACAATTGAAGAAAAATGGGCAGTTCAAAAACAAGCCAAAGAGTATCAATACAGCTAAATGTCATAAATTAAATTATGAATTTATTTACGAAACATATTTACGGATTGCAATTACAGAAGTCAAAGGAGACAAATGTAAATTCAATTTTAAGTAGGAGGAAAAAAAAGTAAGTCCAAAATGGGACAAAAATTTGGATTGTTAACTAAGCGTATAAAAATCAATTAAAATTAATTTAAGAAAGTTTTATGAAAATAAAAATAAATAAGAAAAACGGGGGAAAAAATTGTTTCTGAAAATTTACAAAATGCACCACTATTTTAGAACAGTTCAAATTAGAAAGGTATAAATTCTGGCAATAAAATCTCATTGAAAAACTATTTTGAATTTATTCATGTGTTCACAATAAGAGATTATGTAAATTCACTGAGCAAGAAGAATAATAAAAAGGAATTCTAAAAACATACCCATTTTTATATTGATTAAATGTAATAATTTTCTTCTTCAGTAAGGTATACAGCAAATGACCTACACAATATTTATCTTGACTTGACCTTTCAAGGACTTGATCAACAACAAATGTTATAAACACGTGGACATTATTTGGAGAAATCAGCTCCGATACACATTTTATAGCTTCCTAAAAAAAATTTCATATTTATTAAAGTCTTCCACAAAGCTACGTATCTAAAGTTCGCATAAAGAATACCAAAAAGTATTTAAAAAAAGAATTGCCAATAAATTGAAATTAATATTACCAAAATACCAGTAAAAAATGATCAATAGTTATAAGAATCCCATTTAAAAATACTCATGATCAATAATGAGATACTATTTTCTATTCTAATTCAATACCAAGCACAATTACAAAATCAACAATTTACTTCAAAATCAATGCCTAGGAGGAATTCATCGATGAGATGTTTTGTTTTTCTTTTAATGTCATCATTGGTGTAATCGGAACTTCTCAGAGACAAATCTACAAAATGCATTGATCAATTAATAACGGTGATACAAAAACATTAGAAGTTCAAAAATATAGGCAAACAAGTAAATATCTTAATTCATTGCATTAATGAAGTAAGATTAAAAAATTCGTACACGAACAAGATATTAAAAATTTTATATAAAAACTCACATTTAATCATTCATTACTTTGTGTGTGTGTGAGTGAGTGAAGCCCAAATTGTACGTGAATTATTAAAAATATGTTCCACAAGTGTCTCTTTCAAGAGATAATGTAAAGATAGACAGGGAATTAAATTGCTAACTAAGAAATAATAAATTACTAAATGTGACTATTTTCTCTCCAACGTCATAAATATTTTTAAAAAATTAGTATTTGACGTATTCTGAAAAATATATGTAGGCAAACATAAGGAAAACGAAAAGTGCATTCATCACATTTAAGTTAATACCAAAATCGTCGAAAATCCCACACATCCACATCAGTCCACTTTTTTAAGCAATTAAATTTTATACAGTAAACGATAGCAGAAGGTTATTTTAACCTATAAACTAAAGTTGTCATATCATTTGACAGCATGAACCACAGTTTGAAAAAATCTCCGAAGTGCAAAAGCGAAAAATCCTTTTCTTAACGAAGTTAGTCAGTGGAGCTGCACAAAGTTATAACAAATAACAGCCCATGCAAAAACGCTCAGCAAATTTTTATTTAGTTCAACCTAGTTACAAAACTTAAAGATTTTAGACATTTTTCTGAATGATATTTATGCCTTTATAATAAAAGTAAGTTAGTATTTATTTACTTGTATTTATTTTTCTTTTATCTACTTGTACCTTGGGTATTTTACTTCTAGTATTTATTTTTACTGACATTAATGAAACTAATTAATTTTACGGCAATTCCACCTGTTCTTAAATTTATTTGACTCTAAAATACAGTTTTCCACAAAATTCCTGCAATTCGTTCATACCCTTCATAATATTGTTACTTACTATAAATTTTTAAAAGGATTTCGCTGAAAGTTTTTATTTCAATTACATTTCGCTATGTTTAAAATGCATTCGCACTATAATACCTTAACAATTTAATATAAATAATTAAATTTAATTGGCAAAAATGTATTTATCCTTGTAATTCGGTAATCGAATTTGTTCTAAGATGGGGGAGGGGGAATGTGTCTGCTCAAATCACGATGAGTTTCAAAGTGTCCACTCAGACCACGAAATGCTATGTGTCCGCTCGAACCACGTCCGCTGTAGCCACGCTACCTATATAAATATATCCTCAAATTTCACACACAACGAGCCCTGAGACTTTGACATTTGAGCGTAAGAATCGCAAGTTTATTCTGGATGAATTCTAAGACTTCTGATGATAAGACTTGCTGGTATGTGCGTAAGGCCAGCGACTTAATTGCTACTAGAGTTAGGACCCCGTGCGAGGGTAGGGAAGAGATACCACCAAGCGCGCTGATTGGTCAAATCAAACAGCGCGCGCTTCCCCGACTTCCTGTTACGCATTTCCGTCCCTTTTCACGAAATCACTCCAACAAATATCCAGCAACCGAGAGTAAAGATGTTACACATAAAAAAAACCTAGAGAACGAAATCGGAACGCAAATCAGCCCAGCTGAGATCCATCTACAACTAGCGAGAACTAAAAAAATAACACTGGAGAAGAATTTTGATTACATTTGCATGGCAAGGGAAACAACCTCTAGAATTTGGAAGTTTGGTGCAACCATAAAACATTATATCACAAAGGGATTGAAGGAGAATCGTGCCATCGAAATGCAACTCTAAAGTTCCCCAGGTCTAGAAGATATGAAAGAAAAAAATCAGAATATATAAGACGTCAGAAAAATAATCAACTCAAAAAGCAAATTTCCCCGAATTATGTAATATTTTTCTTTTTATGAAGCGTCAAAGTTAGGTGACATGACTTTCTCAAAACGGCTGAAACTAAATTAATCTATATATATATATATATAATTGGATGTTTGTATACATAACTTCACTTCACTCCAACACCGTTCAACCGATCCCTTTGAAAATTGGCATGTATATGTATTTTTTTTTTGTGGAGAAGGTTTCTATGCTATCCTCTTTGCTGCGGCTCCCCACCCAGGTGGTGCTACAGCATATTAACTTCTGCACCGTTAAATCAATCTCCAAGCTGCCAACATGTTGCCAACCTGGCTCTATCGCCAACATTTCACTATGTTTCCTTTGAACCGCCATTATAATGTAAGGATCGGCGCTGCTTGCGAATATTACAGCTTTAACATAAAAGAAATACAACAGAAAGTTATATTAATGTATTATACATCCAGATATAAATTAGTTACACTATTTTAAGCATTCATTACACAAAATTTTAACAATATGTTATTTTTGCTGAGCAGAGATCAGCTTAGAAAGGTATTTTCAAAAATCGACCCCCAAGGACATTATAAATAAAAAAAAATCCTTTTGATCAGCTATTAGACCTACAGACTGATTTTTTGTTGAGCTGAGACATGCAAAAACCTTTTTTTTTAAATTTGCATTTCACGTAAAATAAATTCATCATGGTTTGTCGAATTTTTTTTCAAAAAAAAAAAAAAAATTGTGAGTACAATTATACATTTTATTTGATATTTTGTAAACACTCTTTTGCTTTATTTCAAATACTGCACACTTTCATACACATTTGTTGCATTTACGTAACTTTGGAACTATAATGATCATACTGAAGGTTATAGACAGCATTTAAATTGCTTTTGTGTCAATGCAGTGTTTAAAAAAATACAAATAGAATACAAATAATCTGCACAAATTAGAAAATCTAAATAAACCCACGTAAATAAACAAGTGGTAGCCTAGCAATCGTGGGTCAGTTAAAAAGCTTGCGTGAGTCAGTGTTTGACCCGCGGGTCATAGGTTCTCCATCATTGTACTAGACCTTACATTTCTGACCTCGTACCAAGTGATTTCCATATCTTCGGACCTTTAAGGAAACACTTGGAAGGTCAGCATTTCAGAACTGGTGTTGAGGTTAAATCAAGCCATCTTGCCGTGGTTGCACAAACTTGACGCTGATTTTTCTACGATGCTGGTTTCGATGGTTTTGTGAAACAAATTCCTCGCTAAGTAGAGAGACTATGTAGAGAGAAGTAATATGTACCTGTTCCTTCCTACATTGTATATATATACATATATATACTAGCTGGTGCGCTTGTTCTTCGTACGGGCGAATTGAAAAATTAAACTATACAGATTGAAAGATAAAGAAGTATTTAGTGAGTTAATATTAGGTGAATTGTACAAATTAAACAAAACAAAAAAAGGTTTTGCATATCTCGGCAGAACAAAAAAAACCTAATTTGTTAAATTTTAAGTATGAAGGCCTAATAGCAGATAAAAATGACTTTTTTTTACAACGCCCCGCAACTCTTGTGGGTCGATTTTGCAAAACACCTTCCTAAGCTGATCTCTGCTCAGCAAAAGTAACACATTGTTACAAATTTTGTGTAATGGACGCTTAGAATAGTGTAAACAGTTTATATCTGGATGTGTAATACGTTAATATTACTTTCTGTTACATTTATTTTATGTTAAAATTATATAATACTCACAAGCAACGCCGTTTCTTGCATTGTAATGTCGATTCAATGGAAACATAGCGTAATGTTAGTGATAGAGCCAAGATGACATCATTTTTGGCGACCACGTTGGCAACTTGGCGTTTAATTGAACGTTGTAGAAGTTGCTTTGCTGTACCGCCACCTGTTGGGCTGGTGCAACAAAGAGGATAGCACAAAAATCCTCTCCACAAAAAAAATACATGTACATGCCAATTTTCATAGTGATCAGTTGAACGGTGTTGGAGTGAAGCGATTTCATACATTTATATACACAAACATCAATTTATATATATAGATAGATTTTTATTTTTTGAATAAACTTTTACTCTGGATGGGTTTGTTACCTTACTTTTTGAAACCCAATCGTATAATTTATTTTATAATGGTTGCGATTACAAGGTTGACAGCGCATGGTTGTGCATCTATACCTTGTAATTTTGAAACTTTTAACGCATTTAATTGGTTTCCAAAAGGTACTGGTCGTCGTAGTTAAAATTATTGTGTATTAATCCAAGGAGTGTTTTAAATAGTGCATTTACTGTCTCTGCCACTGTTTCAAAACGGTAAGATAAATTATTCTGGGATGAGGCGACATTCAATCGAAAATTCCTAACAATTATGAAGTTTTTATAAGTAAAGAGTGAGGGGCAGGCACATTTATTTGGTTACCTCTGGAAGCATTAGGCGTATTGGACTGCTTTAAATCCGTAGATACTGAAATTCGGGACCGCTAAATCCCGAAAAAAGTTCACTATATGGAAAAATTCGTTAGAGATTCATCCTTTAATATTCTTTAGAAAACACATAAAACAAATTTTAAATTCATAAACGCTGTACATTATTTAAAAAAAAAGTAATTATTCACACTATTTTTGAAAATTAATATTTATTCATTACATATATCTTACTCACACAACAACAAAAAACATTAACCAGGAATGTATTGAATTTTCAACTTTAAAAAAATTTATATTAAAGTTGATTAATTTTTGATTGATAAATTTTCTAATTTTAAGCCTCTAAGTACTTTTAAATATATATTATTTTATAACCAGTACTTTTAAGGATACACTACCCCATGCGTCCTTAAATTTAATTATTGATAAAATCTGTTAATTTTATTTGAGTTTTTTTTTGTTTGAAAAATTACGGAAATTTCACTGCTGTAGGCGAGTTAGATATCAGGTAAAATAAGTTCAAGGTCATTGATCATCATAAAATGTGGTAATTGTGAGAATAATTTGAAAAATGTCCTGATGTATCTTAAAAATAGGAAAGAAAAAATATCGATTCACAAGAGAAAAAGTTCAATAAATAGAAAATTCACTTCACTATTTGGAGGCTATTTTACGAAGAAAATAGCAAATTGTTCTGGGTTCCAGGAAAAAGTTCGCAAAATAGAGGAATGCGCTAAATAGAGGTCCGTTATATGGAGGCTCGACTGTAATTACTATAGCAAGAAGGTTTATTTTTAATTTGATTCAAATACTATGACCTATTGCAGACATTTGTAAAAATAAAATTGAAAACAAATTCGCAGTAAGAATATGAATTCTTTGTTTTTGTTTTACTGCCCATAAACTCTGAAGAAGATTCGGAAAAGTGGAATTATTAAAACATTCAAACCCGAACACGTGAGTTACTTTTAGAAGAAGCGCTTGGCGTATCCTGAGTCAAATCAGATTCTAAACTTTCAGTAGCTCTTGTTCGTCCTTGTAACTCTCGGTGGTCATCTTTTTCTTTAGCGAAAGAAGGAGCTTTCCTAATGGCTGGGGACAACTGACTGTTGCGCTCTTGACTAGATTCTCGACTGGAAGCAGCAGACCGTTGTGAACCTCTTCTTCCTTCATACTTAGAAAGTTGTTCAGCAAGAGCGGAGTACCTACAGTAATGAATCCTTTGTGCGTAATATACTCATACGGAAAAAAATGCAAAACAATCAGAAGGGAAAAAAAACTAACATAGCTTTTTAATTATAAATATTCTAGATGCATATTATTCATTCTACTTTAAATGCTCTGTTAATGGGAAATATATCCCTGTAAGAATTATTTGATTGAAAGATATACTAAAAGAAACAAAATATTGACCTCCTGCACATAGAAACAGAATCACTGCATTCAATATTTTCGACATTTAATTACTTCAAAGTAGTTATTAATTTAAGAATCCTAAGGTTATGTTCAATTTATCAAAGAGAACACATATAAACAAAAGTACAGATAGTTAAACAATTGAATACCTTTTAGCCAGTGCAGTTTTTACATCAGAATCTGAAGGTACTTTAGTACCACCACTGCTGCCCCGACCCCAACTTTGAAGACCTCGTCCACGGGGTCTACAGCGAACGCTATCTACTTCATCTGGCTACAAATATAATTGTTTCATTAGAGTATTTAAAATTTTATAGCTTGTACAAAAAATACAAGCCTCACAAATAGAATGGTTAGAGCAGGAAAATCAGAATTTCTTTTTGATGTAACTAAAAGTTTAATATTCTCATCTTGCTCTTTTAGTGTTCCAGTACACTTCTCATGAAAAGAGGCTTACACCATGGTCCCTAAATGTAGCTTACAAGTTAGAAGCACAGATTAACGTTCTATGATGTTTTAAATCTTCACAAGAGTATATAAGTCTTTAAAAATACGGTCTTTACAATGGTGTCCAGATCGAAAAGACCGGGACGTTCTGTTTTCCGATGAAAATCGTGTCAGTTTGAACAATTATTTTAGTGTTATTTGATATGGAAGTTGGTAGTACACATTTTCATCCCACTAACATCAGGGAAAGAAACCCGAAGTGCTTGTGTGGGAAGGGAAAACGGAGCTCCGAATTTTCAACAGCGATTCATCGTTACAGCAAAGAAATTATGCTACCTTACGTATGTCTGTTCCGAGGTGCCATTGGTCCAGACTTAGTTGTGGACGACAATGCACGTCCACACAGGACCTCCACTGTTGAGGAGCTTCTAGAAAGTTAGGGCATCTGCAGAAGGGATTCGCCTGCGTGCAGCCCTGATTTAAATCCCCTCGAACATGTGTTTAATATTTTGGGAGAGATGCCTGGCAGCAATATAGTAATCTCCAAAGAACAGTAGTCAGCTAAAACAGATGCTCCTTTAAGTGTGGTAACTCTTTCCTCAAGAACTGGATAATTTGGAATTGAGTCAGAGAAAGTCATATCTCTTACAAAGGGACTCTGGTGTGTTCTTCGTCGAGACCAGACAAGATTTTGTACTAATGCCATTTTGTGAATAAACTCCTTTTTTTTTATTGGTCCATAATGTATGCGTGCATTTCATTTATTGGCTATTCTGCTTTCCTCAACCTTTAAATGCTACGTGGTGCCTCTTTGGCGTAAATTTCATTTCATCCAGTTGATTTTTTTCGTAATAACGGCTCGATCGGAAAAGTTGCTTGTGTTATGGACACTAGTGTATTAATGAAATGTGTTAATAGTATCAAAACTTAAAATCGGACATTCTGGAGAGGATAAATTTCAATACCTAAAATTTCAATGTTTAATTACCTTGGTTAATTTTAATTTGGAGGGATCTACCATACTGTAACTGCCTTTATTGCTGTTGGAAGACGAGGTCCAACCATCTTCAAATTGCCCAATGCGACCTGCAAGAATTTATTTCAGAATTCAATTTGTTTTTTAAGCAAGATTTGTATTCACTATAAATGATGTTTATTAGAACTAGAACATGCCAGGGTTTTTTCTTCTATCCCTATCATCAGACAATCTTTTAGGATTATTTTTCTTCTTCTGATGCACTTGTTGCTGTTCACGAGCTTCCCTTTCCGCTTCTTTATGAATTTGATCGATGGTTTTAGGATTGTTTTCATCCCTTCTGAGTACCCAATTATTCTAAAATGAAAATTCATAAAAAGTTAAAATATATTTTTAATCATATTCAATGATAACTTGGTACTTATGTATTAACCTTATACCAACAAAATATCACCAAAGATCAATTGTATGACAGTTATTAAATGCCACAGATTTTACAAGATATTACAAGTTTAGCAACCATTTTCATACCAACCAAAAGAGTTGACTGACAATTGCCAATGACTCTGAGTTATTATATATAACTGTATATATTATAATAACCCATAAATCTGATTATTGTTGAACTTCATCATTCAAATGAAATAAATTAAAAATGCAAATAAAGAATGTTACTTCTTGTTTAAGTATTGATGGTTGCAAATAAAAATAAAAATGCTTCGATCAATTACACGATTTTTATTAACACAATTTAATCTAGTGGAAAATGGCAAAAAAAAAGTACAATAGTGCACAATTTTTTAAAAAAAGCAACATACAGAATTAAGTTTTAAGTTATGAAAAAAAACTCTTACATTTAGAATATAGAACTTGTACTATGCATGAGAAATTAAAATTTTAATGCAATTTAAAGAATTTTACATGTTAACAAATTAATAAAAATAACAATCTGAGAATAGCTTTACCTTTTTAAAATCGATTACGTCTTGTAGCATAAATCTTACTCTGGAGCTGGTAAGGCGTTTATCAACAATTACCTTCATTTTGTCAAAATACATATCCATCTATAAATACACAGGAAAAAAATGTATATATCATGAGTATTACATCATATACATGTAAACAAAACTGTCCTTTCAAAAACTATTTGTATAATGATATGTATTTCATTTTTTCATAAAACTTTAAAAAAATGTGTACCAAATTTGTATTTAGGATGCAATTTACTCCTTTACTAAGATAATTCAGAAAATATCTTGGATATCAAAAAGTGTCAATTAATTCATAGCATTTAAACCAACAGGTAAAATGCATTTGGTGTTCCAGAAAAATACTTTTTTAAAAACTAAAATTATGCTTCAGATCACTATTTAGAGATAAAATGAGTTAAAATATTTCGAAAACAAAGATTTCTTCAAGAAGTGCTACTTCAAAGTTAAATATATGATAGATACCTGATTATCTCTAGAGTTCTTAGCTGCCTTTCCTTCATCCAACTCCTTGCCTATCGTCTTTAAGAATGCACAGAGACACTCTAAAGATACGTCGTCTCCTTGACTTAACAGTTTCTTAATGCACTCATGCATTATGGGTTCAACCAGCATGCCTAATTTGAAAAGTTCTCCGATGAACCTTAAAACAAAAACATTAAAAATTGGTTTTTCAATGCATAAACGAAGCATTTTATAAAGCATTTTTTTTTTCCTGATATAACTATTCTTACCTAATATTTCCTACAAGCCTATACCTATTTTTTTCTTCTTCGTTATATTCAAGTTTACGCTCTTTATTTTTTTCCTAGAGAAAAGAAAATGAATTCTCTAATCTATACAAATAAATAAAATTAAAGTGTCTGTTTGCAATTTCAAATTAGCAGCTTTTTACTAAATGCATTTAAAGGCATGTACGGTACTTATATCAAAAAATCAATTTTTAAAATTTTTGTCTGTCTGTCTGTTTGTTCCGGCTAATCTCGGAAACTTCTAGTCCGATTTTAAAAATTCTTTCACCAGTGGAAAGCTACATTATCAGCGAGTAATATAGGGTATATTTTATTCCCATATTCCTACGGGAACGGGAACTATGTGGGTAAAACGTTGACGTTGCTTACTCCCCGCCAAGTTGGCGCAAAATTATGCATTTGCTCAATAATGGAAATTTTAATAAATATTTTCTCACATTTGTAACAAATAACTGAAACATAGTGTTATTTAGCATCTTCACAAAAAGCAATTTTTTAAAGAGTTTTTTATGGTAATTATTTACGTTACGTTTGTTAAATGTCAAACTCAAACTTTGAGAAATATCACCAAGTTGGCTAAGAATTTAAATCCCAGATATTTTAATGCAAATTTTCTCCCACTTTTTAAAGAGGGAAACGAAATAAAGTTTTAGCTTATTGCGCGCGCGTGATATTGAAAATTCTATGGTAATATTAACTGACAGTTTCATAAAAAGTTTTGATTACTTAAGTAGTTTTGATTAGTTTGAACTTTTTTAACCTAATTATACAATATTCATATTTTGCACACAATTTTTCACTTATACTGAACCTAGATATTTTACATGGAGGTATTACTTTTTGAAGATATACTATGGAGGCATCCATACAATGTCACTCACCGAATAAAATTAGGGAGCTTTACGCAATACTTATTTCATCTTCGGTCCTTCTAATCCTCAAACCTTTTGGAATAAGTACAAAGACTACATGGCGGAAGATATTTTGCGACGAAAAACAACCAAATATGCCTTTCAATGAACAAATCTGCAACTAAACGCAATAAAGGTTTTCAGAATGGTTAGGAAGAAGCTACATGATTTTGGAATGATTAGCCCTAGACGTGTCGACGGAAATGGCTTCGATAATGAAATTACATGAGAATTAAACTACGATTTTATAGCATTGCAGCATCAAGTAGCAGAATTTACCCCTCAATTAACTCCAGAACAAAGTCACGTTTTTCAACAAGTGTTACGCAAAGTAGAATCCATCAGTGGTGCACTCTTTTTTCTCGAAGCCCCTGGAGGAACAGGAAAAACATTTTTGCTAAACTTATTACTAATGACCATCAGAAAAACCCAGAAGATAGCAGTTTCTATGGCTTCTTCTGGTAAAGCTGCGATTTTACTGACCAAAGGTCGCACAGCACATTCCATTTTAAAATTATCGCTTAATCTTGCATTTGAAGATTCACTCATCTGAATTTTCAGAAAAAATAGCTCTCAAGGCTGGATGCTTCCACAATGTAAGCCTTTAGTGTAGGATGAAAGTACGATGTCTCATAAGAAAGCTATAGAAACGTTAAATCGGACTCTTCAGGATTTACGAGATAGTACAGATATTATAGGAGGAATGGTAGCTTTATTATATATTGGCTGGTGAATTCAAGCTTATGGGGAAAAGTGGAAAAATTCAGTCTGAAAACGAATATCCCACGGAGTTCTTAAATTCACTTGAACTTTCGGTTGTACCCTCACATAAACTTCAATTAAAACTAAATGTACAAGTTATGCAGAATCTCGATGCTACACTACTATGTAAAGGAACGAGGCTTTGGATCACAAAACTGATGCAGAATATACTTGGTGCCAATATTTGAACATATGTCATGAAAAGGGATAGTGTTATCATACCTCGAATTCCAAGTATCCCCACTGACCTACCGTTTCAATTCAAAACGAGTTCAATTTCCAGTTTTACTGTTGCTGTTAACAAAGCTAACATTTCAGGTAGCAGGGGTGCATTTGGAAAAGCAATGTTTTTCCCATGGCCAACTATATGTAGCCTGATCGGTGTGTCCAATGCCCAAATCTTCACATATTAGCAACTGAAGGAAGAACATATAATGTGGTATACAGTAGCATCTTAGAATAATATTTTGTTTTGAGCTCTTTTAAAGAGGAATTATATATAGTAGTAGGAATTATATAGTAGAGGAATTATGTAGAAGAGGAATTATATAGGAATTAGTAGATACTTTCGATTTTTAAAAATATTAATAGTTTAGGTATTTGAATTTTTGTTTTTAATTATTATAATAAATCACGTTTTCAATTTTTTTAAAACTAAGCTCAATTTTAGAATTTTTAAATTGTATTGGTTCCAGCCACAAGCAATAAAAAAATTACTATATTGTATTATTTACTTTCTAATGAGATAATGATTACGACTTTGACAGTTATTTAAAGACATCAACGCGAGCGGAGCCGCGGGTAAAAGCTAGTGTGAAAATAAATTTGCACTGAAAAACCTCCACACATAATTTACAGACAAAGTTGCAATTCACATTCTGGATAAAAAACTTCATATTTTATAACAAAATAAAATAAATTTAAACTCTGATCATAAAGAAACAAAAATGGAAACACTTACAGGATCTGTTTCCTCCAAAGATTTCATCCTTTCATCATTTTTAAGCTCAAACTCTTTTTGACACTTAGCCAACAGGAGTTTACGAAAATATACTTGAATTCTTATCGTGCCAGTAACAGGAACCTTTATCTATGAATAAAGATACGTTAACGGGTAATTAGAGAAGTACATACGGCTTTTCTGCGGACTTTGGCTTCTTTTTTTCCTTTTAATACCCCTTGTACTTTAATAAAATCATACAGTGTAAAATTTGTATTTATTATTGTATCATTCCACAGATATTTAACATTGAAACAAAAAATAAATACAGCTGGAAAATTAACCTTTTATATTGTTTTTAAATATTTCAGGATGAAAATTAATAAAAAAATTGACATTAATTTATTCAAGAAAGTTTTGAAAAATGCAATTCAGATTGAATGAAGAAACCAAACTGACAATTATTAATTATTTTGATTTCGAATAATATCTCTCTTTACTGTTCACTTTTTACAATAAGATAAATGAATTGATGGAACAAACAATTGCAGTATCTAAACATCAAAATAAGATTTTTTTTAAAATAAAGGCCCATTCAAAGAGTTTTATATCCAAGTTTTAAGACTGGATAAAAGATTATAAATGTATATGATCTGTAAAAAGAGGGGAACATATAAATACAAGATTTGAGCATTGAATGTATAACCTCTTTTACATTGAAAACGAGATATGGTTATAGTTATGTGGACTGCACGTTTTTTCAAGTTAAATCTCCTAAATCTAATAAGAATTTTTATGTTATACACTGCTGTTTGTAAAAAAATGCAACACCATGAAAGAATCATCAGAATTAAATGAACTTTGCAGCAAATATATATTATAGAATGTTACGTAAATAGTAAAGTTACAGAGCCACCGCACATGCGTGGCGTGCGCAGTGAACTCTGAACTGATGTTGAAAGAATATAAATAGAGAGCTCTAGCGGGACGTTGGAAATAGTTAATGGTTATTTGTTAATGGCGAACGTTTAGTGAGACCTAAGTATGCCTCCCCGACGAAATAAGGAGAAATTCCAACAACTTACGAAGTTTGAACGGGGGAGGATTATCGGCCTTCGAGAAGGATGATCTTCCTATCGCGCTATAGGAGCCCGTGTGCAGTGGAACAGTTCCACAGTGATGCGAGTTTGGAAGCAGTGAACCGACGAGCACCGAACAACTCGAAAAACTGGCAGTGAACAAAGGAAGGTGAGGTCAGAGCGCAACGATATTCACCTGCTCCGCATGGCGGTGAATAACCGTAAAGCTTCCTCAAGGCATTTGGTAGCACGTTGGTCTATTGCTACAGGTGTACTAATGTAGGATTCGTCAAATCCTCGATGTCTGCTACACCGTAGATTGCGTGCAATGGTACCTTTATACAGGATTCCCCTCACGACAAACCATCGACGGCTGCGTCTGCAATGGGCTCATGAGCCCCAGAGCCTTGCCAGCTGATTGACACCAAGTTTTCTTTTCAGATGAATCACGCTTCAATTTGTGGGACCATGATGGCCACATTCGTCTTAGACGCTAGAACTGAGAATGCCGCCTTCCAGAGTGCATTATCGAACGACATGATGGCGTAACACCCGGAGTTATGATTTGGGGTGCGATTTCGTATCATGGACGATCCAATTTACTACGAATTGGAGGTAATCTCAATAGCAACAGGTACATCCGTGAAATGCTACAGCCCGAAGTCATTCCCTTCCTTCAATGCATCCCTGGAGCTATCTTTCAGCAGGATAATACACACCCACATGTTGCAAAGACTATTCAAGACTTTTTTTCAGCCCAACACATGCAATTTCTCCCTTGGCCTGTTCTTCGCCAGATATGTCGCCTATTGAGCACGGGAGGGATTTGGTTGGTCAACGTCTCGCTCGTGATCCGTGTCCTGCAGCTTCAAAAGATGAACTTTTGCTGCGCATACAAGCAATATGGAATTATCTTCCACAAACAGACATTCAAAATATGTTTGACTCCATGCCAAGTCGTATAGCAGCTCTTATTGCAGCGCGTGGTGGCTACACCCAATACTGATTTCGGACACATAATTTTTATTTTTTGCTTTGTTAATTTCGTCATTTATTTGTATTAATACAAGTCATTTGTGCATTAAATTTCATTTAATTCTGATGATTCCTTCAGGGGTCTCCTTTTTTTACAATCAGCAGTTTATATATCTTTAAAATTATTTTCTAAATTCTAGAAAATTATCTGTATATATATATACAGAATTCTAAAATTAGCGCATTCGAAGGAATTAATTCAGTAATAAAACTTTATTTTTTGAGGTGTAAAAAATATTGATTACATATCACACGTGCCACAATTTTGAATACCGCACACTAAATAAATTATTTTAGAAATTCGATACACAAAATTATCCTAATAATCAACAAATAAAATACTTCTAAAAAAGTGTATGAAGAAAGATCCATACGCCACAATCTAATCACCAGTGCCAATTTCAGCTCATTTCGGGCTCTGGGTGCAGAAAGTCTACATGCCCCAGCACTGGACGACCGAAATTTATAACTAGAAAATCGCTAAGTCCAGCTTTTCCGAAACCTGGGTGCCCGCCCCAAGCACCCAAATGATAAACCGGCACTGTCAATCACTATAACATAACGAGATATACACTCAAGAGCCAAAACATTATGACCACCTGTCAATAACGAGTTGGCCCACCTTTGGCGTGTAACACAGCTTTAACTCGCCTTGGCATGGATGCCGCAAGTCCTTGGTAGAGGGCCGGAGACAGATTGTACCAGATCTTTAAGCAACGGTCACTCAAATCCAAGATATTGCGAATTGGTGGCCTTTGAACTCTGAGCTGCCATCCCATGACATCCCAAATGAGTGTCCAGTGGGTTAGGCGGCCAGGACATTAACTGAAACTGAGCCTCATGTTCCTGGAACCACGCCAACACAATTTTAGCCTTATGACACGGGGCGTTGTCCTGTTGGAACATTCCCTTTCCAGCTGGAAAAACAGAGACCATGTAAGGGTGCAACTGGTCCACAATGATGTTCAGATACCCTATAGAATTTATGGTCTGCTCTACCACAACCACGGGTCCCAGAGACGCCCAAGAGAACGTCCCCGAAAGCATAATACCGCCACCACCGGCCTGTGTATGACCTACTGTACATTGAGGGAGCAATTGTTCGCATGGAAGACGGCGAATCCTGACACGACCATCGACGTGATGAATGACAAACTGTGATTCATTTGACCAGGCAACTCTCGATGACGCTTGGTCAGCAAAGGCACACGAGTTGGTGCGTTTGCCACGTAACCCCATATCCAACAGTGTTCGCTGAACAGTGTGCTCCGATACTATTCTACTTGGCCCTGCATTATATTGGGTTGTCAGCTGAGCCACTGTCTGGCTCCACTTTTGCTTCACCATGCGAGACAGTCTCCGACGAACTTTTTCTTTGATAGCGTGTGGACGTTGAACACCATGTCTTCTACTGCTGGTTTCACCATCATTCATCCACTTTGCATAAGTACTAACAACTGTAGATCGCGAACAAACCACGAGTCGCGCAGTTTCGGAAATACTTGTTCCGAGCTTTCGAGCCATTACAATCTGCCCTCTATCAAAGTCGCTTAGATCAGTAGCCTTTCCCATCGCACACAGAAGTAAGTGAAAGAATGATTCTTCAGACTCTCCAGCAGCAGTTAAATACCACTTTCACCTGATCACGTGCCTTCCACGTCCTCCAGGCGAGTTCATTGCAAAATGTAGGGGTGGTCATAATGTTTTGGCTCTTGAGTGTAGATATTAACCAGAAATTATTTAATTAAAAAAATACTTACCAAAGCCAAATGTTTGCATAAGTTTGCATAGGGGACCTGATATTTGAGGGAATAAACGGCATTTTCAAACATTAAATCTGTTACTAAAGAAAGCTTTTCTTCTGTATCTAGCTGAAGATTTTTCATTTGAGCAAGAAGAGTCTCGAAGTTTTGAGGGGTTAACTTATTTAGAACACTCTGAACGCTTCTCCTTACGTTCTCTTTTTCCTAAACAAAACAAAAAATCCCAAGGGTTAAATACTGAGTATAATCAAAAAGTATAACATTTAATAAACCTATTAAAATAATTTAACAATTTTTTCTAGTTTAAAAATAATTTTTGACATTAAAATTATAAACAATAAAAATCTGTTTCTTCGAGATCAAAACATTTTTAAAGTGTTATTAAAATAAGAAGAGAAATTTTTAAAAAAAGTAACGAATATCTGAAAATTATCTATTTTATTTCAATGAAAACATAACGTTTTTAAAAAAATAAATTCCAAAACCCTTTAAAATCTAAACTAATAGCACACATTTAAATCATTTCAAAATAAGTCAATTTTTCAGTATTATGCATATGCAGGGTGTCACAAAACTTAATGATAATCAAGCACGAGGTTTTATATTTTTACCTGTTCAGGTAAAAATATAAAAGAAATTATCTTGCACTTGGTTAAATAAGGACGAGCACATTTTCTTACAATGCAAAATGCAAGCACTAGCTTTCTTGCACGAGCAAAATGTGGAAAATAGACACTTTCCCTCACCTCATTAGCTACTGTGACCACAAATTTCACACAATTTTTAGAATGATTTTTTCACTAACATCATTTAAGATAGCCAAGTCACAAGTCGGGCAAAACACTTTGTAGGTTTAGTTGAAATTAACGTAGTTTGTGTGAATCGGGATTTGAGAAAAAGATGTCCCCTTAACTGTGACTCTACATTAAAAAAAACTATTTCACACACAGCCCCCGGCAAGTTTCTCAAAGGTTGGCCCATTCAGCTAAGATTCCAAAATGTTACAATACTTGTGCTTTTCTGCGCATAATAATCATTTGAAATTTTTTTATTTGCATAACATCGTCTTCAAAAAATCTATGCTTATACCTTCCATCACTAGCCGGCTGGGAGGCGTGGTTGGTTTGTCGCCTACTGCACTTACAGTTGCAGGTTCGATCCCGGCCCAGGTTGGAGGATTTTCATGATGCAGAAAATTGCCAGCAGCCATGTCGTATGATTATACGGCATATAAAAGAGTGTCTGTTTGGCTTAGGTGCTCTTGGAAAAAATAAAGCCTAGTACAGGTTCACATTAGCAGAACTCAGGTGCCTCCCTATGGAAAGGAAATTGGGCGTCAAAATTACTTGCGGTAATTGGCATTGCCTCTATGGTGCCGAGCTAAAAAGTGATACCAGCTCCTGCGGAATGTACTAGGTCTGCAAAGGTTAAAATACCAAGGCGCAGTCCCATTAGAAAAAAAAACCCTTCCTTCACATGTGGTTAGGTATTGTGACCGCGAGTTCAGCAATTTCACAGTGATCTTTTCTCTAACGTCATCTTTTGCAGCCATGCTATTAATCCCAGTCAAAAATGGAGCAAAACTCTTGACTGGTTTAGTTAAAATTAACGTAGATTTAGCCGGTTTGAGAAAGGGATGCCACCTAACTTACACACTACATAAAAAGAAAAATATAACATACTACTCTAAACAAGTTATTTCAAAAGATGGCCCTTTTAGTGACAAATCTAAAAAGGTACAAGATTGGTACACTTCTATCCACAACAATCATTGCTATTTTGTTTTCTGTTACAGGAAGAAGAAAAAAAAACTTCATTTTTATAAACTGAATCTTAAGTATGTAATTCAAACTAAGCAATAACTTTCAAAGTAAAGCGTAAAAAAAAAAATTGTAACATATTTATGAAGTAAATATTCGTTTGCCTTCTACACTAATTCAGGTTTTACACTTTTTTAAAAGTGACCACTTGACGAGTCGTGAGTAATTAGTTAAGTTTATTTCCTCCACTGCTTCAACAATTATTTGCCTCATTCCGGTCCCCCTCCCCCCTTTTTTATGCAGCTCTAGGAAAAGAAATCGACGGGGTTTAAATAGGGTCAACGAGCTGGCCATGAAACTGAACCATGGCATTCAATCCACCTTCCGAGATATTCCGTGTCCAAATGCTCTCGTACAGGCCTCCCATAATGCGCTGGACATCCACCTTGCTGGAACCACATGTACCTGATGATGTTAAATGGCACATCTTCCCGTAGGTTTGGCAAATTGCTTCGAAGGAAATTCAAGAATTTAGCTCCATTTGAACTCTTGGGTTATATATATATATAACTCAAACGGTTCAAACATTTTTCCGTTTAATACTCCAGTCTACATATTGGGAAATTGGGACAGATTTTCATGTCATCTCAATGTGGGTTTTCTATAGGCCATCCATGCATGTAATGCAAGTTAAAACATCCGTTCCAAAGATTCAGTTTTTTCATTTTGTAAAAGAAAACAAAATGGTAGTGATCGTTATGGTAGAAATGTAGCAAGTGTTGTACCATTTTGGAATTGTCCCTAAAAGGGTCATCTTTTGAAATAACGTCCTTCGAGTAGTATGTAATATTTTTCTTTTTATGAAGCGTCGGGACATCATTTAATTTTAATTTCAACTAAACCAGCAAATGTTTTTGTTCTATTTGTGACTGTGATTAACAGCACGGCTATGAAAGATCCCGTTAATGAAAAAAAAATCACAGTGAGTTGTGGAACATGAGGTCATAATACCTAATCGTGATGGAAGGTATCAACAAAAGTGTTATTAAAATGAAGATGTTCTGCAAATAAAAAAAAAAAAAAATCTCTATGATTGTTATGAACAAAAAAAAAAAAAAAAAAAAGAGCAAGCGTTGCACCATTTTGAAATTTTAACTCAATGGATTAACTTTCGCAAAACTTGCCTGGGATTGTGTGCAATAGTTTTCTTTTTATGGAGGGTGAATGTCGGGTGGCATCTTTTTCTAGAGCCTTTTTTCCCCGACTTGTGAGTGAGTGAGTGAATATTAACTTCACACTTTTCAGCTACACGAGGGCTTTGGGCGACGAACCTCGTCATTTTGAACCATGGTCAAGTGACGAGGATGACACCTGGGCTGACACCCCCTCTCCTACCTACCACACCACACTAACCAGAGGACGTTTGAGCTCTCGACATTTTTAACGTGCATCGCTCCCCTTCACGGTGGGTCTTCAGTGGTGCTGGGCTAAAACTGCTGACGATCCAGTCACGAGTCCGTTACCTTAACCACTAGGCTACCACGGCCACCCCCGACCTGTGACTGCGATTAATAGTACGGATATGTAAGGTGATGTAAGTGAAAAAATTATTCTAAAAAATTGCAAATTTGTGGACACAGTAGCTAATTATATGATGGAGGGTGTCAATCTTTCACATTTTCGAAAATGTGTGCACCTCCTCATTTAATCAAGTGCAGGGTAATTTTTAAAAAATATTTTCTCCGGAAGAGATATGACTCCACCTTTCACCTCAAGCCCAATTATCGTTAAGTTTCGGGACACCCTGCATGTATATAATTTGTCAAATTCAACTCTGTACTATTGCATAAATCAGAAAATATTTCTGCGCGAACTGAAATAAATTTCGCCTGGAAATTACATTATCACAGTAACATCCGTATATGATTTTAAGAAAAAGCTATTGACTCAAAAAATAAAATATTCACATACTAGTTCTTCCATATTTGCACCACTAGGAATCTCTCTTTTGTGCATAGGTTTCCATGGATTTTGGGACTCATGTAATTTTATGTTTTGATTAACAGAGCTAGGGAATAAAATAGCCTTACTAGATTTCTCTTCTCCTCTTGCTTGGCTTGGACGATTTGCTGGAGCATGAGGCTGAAATAAAAAAGTCCTTAACCTCAATTTGTAAATTTCAATAAATTATGTTTATTAATTCTTTTAAATTTAATATCAAAGTAAAATTTTTCATAGACAGAAATAATTTTTGTTGCAACTCAAGCAAACCGTGCATTTCTCAGAATGCATCCAAATGATATTTCTGCAATCTTTTTATTTAAAAATTACGTGTCACAGTGTTTGTCCGCGATATCAACTCCGAAACTACTCAACCGGTTTTAACGTAATTTTGTATATTGTGTGTTTCATTTCGACCAACTTAAAACACATTTAGTTTTTATCTCATTTAACATCATTGTTTTTTTTATAGCTGGACATATGAAGAATCCAGGAAACGGGAAAATTCGCAAAATGTTACAGGGCGTGTATTTCTGCGAAAGCAAATTCTGTAGACAAAAAGTGCACGAAAAAGGAATGACAGTCGTATTTCGGGGCGTAGATATCGAATCTCGAAGTGGTTCCCAATAATACGCGTAATTTTACTGGATAATGCTGGACGATCATATGTTAGACACACAGTGGCCAGTGGTTTACCATAAAAGTTTTGGAGTATGAAAACATGGTCTAAGGCGCATTTCGAGATGGGCAATCCAAATCTGATATCCAATCCGAGAAAGTGCCGTAACTTTGTCGGATAATTCGGGATGACCATTATTACGTGGATCGTGTCAGAAGCTTACCCTTAAAGTCTTGGAACGGGATAAGTGCTTTTCTGGAGTATCTCGGAATGATGAACGAGCATCTGAATCAGATTTCAAAAGCTCCCGCAACTTTTCCGAATTTTGCTGGAATTTGGTGAAATGGCTTCAAGTTCGAGTCCCGCGTGCGGATTTTCATTCCCTCTAGCTGCTGAATTTGCACGTGTTGGGACACCAGAAGTCAGTCGCGTGAGCATTTCGGGGCGGGGAATGAGAATCTGAAATTGGATTTTTGGAATTCCGATAACTTTTCAGATAATACCGGATGACCTTAATGTACGTTGACAGCGGCACCGAACTAACTTGAAAACGAGGGTCCCTGACGTATTTCAGGACTGCCGATTCAGATATTGGATCTAATTTGAGAAATTCCCGTCACTATGCCAAAGAATTCCAGACGACCGTATTTTACGCGAACCGTAGTAGAGACTTTTTTTAAAAAATTCTTCGGGGTGGGAAAAGTGCTATCTTGGTGTTTTTCTAGGTGGGAAACAAAACTCTGAAATTTATTTCAGAAACTCCTATAACTTTGCCGGATAAGACCGGACTACCGTAATGCCCCCTTCTATTTTAAAGTCTGAACTTGCAGGAATAGGGACGCCAAATTTGAGCACCGGCAGTATGAGGTGGGGACGAGATAATCTGGATTCGGATTTCAGAAACTCCCGTAACTATATTGGATATTACTAGAATGGGATTGAAAGGGTTTCTGATCAAATCTCGCTTCCGGATTTTCATTCTTTATAGCTACTGAGCTTGCATGCGCAGCCTTACAAAAATACGATCTCAACAAAACAAAAACAAAAAAAACTGCACAAGCAGTTACATTTTCAGATATAGTTGCCACTTTGTTAGATGGTGGACAAACTACACATTCAGCTTTCAAGTTAACATTAGACGTTCATAAGCAGCCAGACGCAATTTTTAACATTACAAAAAGTGGAATGGCTATGGTATTTCAAAGTATTCATCCATAATCAGGGATAAATGTACCATGGCCCACAAACATTCAGTTAAAGCATTACATGGAACTTTACAAGATTTACACGGCAAAGAAAAAATATTCGACTGTGCTATCCTACTACTGACCGGTGATTTCCGACAGACATTTCCAGTCTCTCTCTCATTCCTCGCTTTACTTTTGCTCACGAAATCAACAGAAGTTTAAAACAATCGTTTGTATGGCGAAACGTTGAGACAATTTGATTGGCCATAAACATGCCAGTACAATTGCAAAATGATCAATTGGGGCAAATATTTTCTAAGTGCTGTATATCAGAATCGGTGAAGTAGAACTGCATCCGAATACATAATGTATAAAATTGCCAAACAATTTCTGTGCTATTGTTCAGACAAAAAAAGGAACTGATTGAGAGTGTCTTCGTGGATATACTGTATAATTGTCTAGATAATGATTGGCTTTATAGTCCTGTTAGTTAATGAGAAAAAAATGTTGATATTGACGATATAGACTTCCAGATATAGTTTTTGTCTGGTGATCGAATGCTTTTTAAATTAATTGACACTGTTGTTGATGAAAACAAAACCGTAAATTTTCCAACTGAGTTTTTGAATTCTCTGGATATCTTAGGAATGCCACCACACAATTTATCGGTTGAAGATTAGTTCACTGGTTATTCGGCTGCGTAGCTTATATCCACCTAGATTTTTCAACGGTACACGTTTGGTCATCAAAAGAATTACCAGGAAACTTCTTGAAGCAAACATTTTCACTGTGTAAAGTTTAAAGGAGATATCGTCCTGTTGCCCCGTATTCAACTAATATCATCAGAATCTCCAATACCATTCAAAAGACTTCAATGTCCATTTGATGCTTGGACTTAGAAAATCCATGTTTCTCAAATGGGCAAGTTGCATGTCGACGTGTGGGGAAACCTTTGAATCTATTTGAGTTAGCAAAAGACGTGTTACCGAAAAATTTTGTTCACCGATTAGCGATTCGTTATATATTAAACGTATTTATTATTATACTTTAAAATGATAAAAATAATATTAAAAATTGATAAAAATCACACACACAATGTTAGTCACCTCATTTATAAAATTAAATCTTCGTATATTGTTACTTAACAACTGCGTAAGTATTGCATGTATTATACTATACTCAAATAGGAGATAAGTAAAATGCAAAATTAAAAACATTGTTGTTTGAGCTTAATTTGAATCTCCAAAATTGTAAACGAAGATTAATTTGACTGTATTGAATGACTTAGAATAATATTAAATCAACGTATTACAACACAGCCACAGCAAAACGTGACCGGGTCAGCTAGAATCTACATAGTTTTTTCCATACACATAATATATGTTACAGATTTCTTGTTTATAAAGCTATTTTCATGAAAGTAGTCATTTATTGTATATATATGTAACATGCAACAAATGTATGCAATAACAATTTATAAAAAGTGAAAAGTTAAAATGCTATCTGAATATTAAGGTTCATTAAAAAACTTTAAATTGTTTTTCCACTCCTCATTCATAACATATTTTACACATTAGGAGCTGGGAACAAAAAATATTGAGTTTACATTCCTAGGTCCTGTTCCAGTTCTGGCATGTACTGGCATGAATGGATCCTTATAGGTGCGGATTCGAGGAATCATGGTAGGAGGAAGCTTTTGTATCTGAACCTATAAAATAATGTTTTAAATTACTATTTTTACAAAAAAATCTTATCTATATATGAGTAAAATCGTATTTTAAATAATGTTACTTACAGAAACAAATTAAGCTTTTGGTAAAACTGATCATACACTAGAATGCTACAATAAAACAATAACATTACATTTTAAATTTTTACTTTCAGAGTATAAAGATTAAATTTGCACCAAGCCCATTTATCATACTAAATGGATGATAAAAAAAATTAATTAATACAACGTTACATGTGCTGTACCTAACTACCGTAAAATCCGGTGCATAGCGCACCCTTAAATTTTAGGTATATTTACCGTATAACGCACACATCCTTATTTTTACGATGAAACCTGAAAAGTACATGCGAATTTTTCGTGTGTTTGCAAGTTATTTATTGGATGTATTATCCTAAGATTTAGAAAAACTAGGATAATTTTAGAACTACAACCATCTAACCTCATAAGGGGAATGCCATTTCTTTAAATATACAGTATTTCGATAGATGTGTAAGAATCTAATTTTTTAAAATTTCTTCTCTTTTTATTATTTTTCTTATTTTTAAAGCTCTTATTGCTATACCCGGCGTATAACGCGCACCCGTAAATTTTGACCTTATTTTTTGTATGAAAAGTGCACATTATACGCCGGATTTTACGGTAATTAAAATGAGAAAAAAATGAACACGTAAAAACAAAATTCGGCATCTCACAGTGGCTAGTTTCTACCGCCTCCTTCCCAAGGTTACTCTACATCCCTCAACAAATGCTCAAATGGTCACTATAACCATCAACTGAACCTGAAATATTAAAGTAACAATCTGCTATGAATGCTAAGAAAAACAAAAATCTATCCTTTTTTTTTTAATTTTTTGCACATTGCCAAGCAATTTAACCACACTTTATCAAAATTGTACCTTTCAGTTAGGTTATATATGACATCAAATAAGGCTGATGCTATTCCTGACGAGCACCTGATCGAGTAGTACGTTAGGCACCGTCTCCAAAGGCCCTCGTGTTGCTGTGAACTTCGACGTTAATATTCACTCACTCACACACACTAGAAATGATCGCACAAAGATATCCAGCCAAAGAGTAGCGCCATGTCTACACCGACGGCTCACACCTGCCAGAAACAAACGGATCCGTCGCTGTCGGCTGTTCGAGGGCTCATTGGTCGAGGGAAAAAACGTCCCCAAATACGATGGCGAGGTCTTGGCTGTCTGTGAAGCTACAACGCAATTACTAGCTGCTAGACTGACTCCTGCAAAAGTTTTCTTTTTCATAGACTTCCAAGCTGCAATTTTATCTTTAAGCAGTAATACACCAACTGACTGCCTTAACACAATTCAGTGCCAAACTAAAACTGCGGAGCAAATCTCATATGGCTCGACTGTGGCCTTACAGTGGGTCCCGAGTCGTGTTGGGTTCCCCGACAATGAGAGAGCCGACCAAAAAGCCAAGCAGGGAGCCGAGTCGTCTCAACCGGAAGTCCCCTTGACTCTCAAAAGAGCAAAGGGCATTATTTCCACATTCATTGACAAATATATTATCATGACCCCCCCCCCCCAATTAATAGCCTCGGAAAGACACTTTGGCTACTGTGGGTCCAATCCCGAGACACCTAAAGAGAGCCGAGGCTGTTGCCCTCTTTCCCCTAAACACCGAACCTAACTTTTTGGGAGTATACCTCCACTGACTTGGTCTGGCTGTTGACGAGACCTGTCCACTCTGTGGCCATGCCAGAATGCATAGAGACCACTTGCTCCATTGAACTGAACTCTATGAATACCCGGCTGACGACATTCGTCAGTCGGTATTGGGAGGCTCGGCGTCAAAAGGTCAAGAAGCAAAGCATGGGCGTTATATAAATAAAATAAGTCACAGGGTATGTACTAAAAATAAAAATAATAAGTAATTTTCTCAGTACAATTTTTTTATGTACCATGTTTTTATAACCATTTTCATGCATTGTCATCCACTTCTGAGTCATGGTCCAAATTTCAAGTTTCTAGCTCATTGGGAAGTTAGTTAAAATCAATTACAAAATTCCACCCGGACAGACAAAAAAACGAGTTAATAAAATTTTTTGGTATGAAACAATTATTCTTTTCATGCCTTTGTAAAAGGAAGTTAACTTCAAATTAAATATATTTCCTTTTTTTTTTGTTTAACATAAAATCTATGACCTTTGCCTCTTAAAGAAAACCCCATATATCAATTTAATCCACATAAAAACAAAGCTAAACTTAAAACAATACCTTATCTTTTATCACATCTACGTTTGGCAAATTCATTGGCTTACATAATGACATAGGCTGAGATTGCAGTTGCAAAAGAAAATCTCTATCATATTGTTTCTTCCCTTCAGGATTTAAAGGACTCCATTGGTCTGAAATAAAAACAAATTTCAGTTTTCAACTGAAATTTATAAACAGGCATACATTGTACTGTTTATATTTTAACTCTTCATTCACACATAAAATTTTAATCCTTTACAACGATTGTCGCGGCACTTCCTCCTCGAGTTAAATCAGATGATGTCGCTGATCGTTGAGGTTCCCGGAGGGGAGGGGGATCCGAACTCACAGTAGGAACTGAGAAGGCATTAAATTCGACGACGCGAAAGGAAAACAAATTGCTGTTCACTATAAATCATTTTTATTCACTTAAGCATTAGAATCAAATATGTGATATGTAGATAAAACAAAAAGTAATAATAAATAATAATGGATACTTATCTAAAATGAGATGCAACCACTGAAACTCACCAAAGAGAAATCTTCTAATAGCTTCGAATAACTAAACGACTATAATTCCAGAATAAGCGACTACAAATCAGGCAGTACTAGCGTGACCAAATTGCCCACCTAATAGATATTCTGCATCTCACTGATTACTTACATGCTATTTAGTAGGGACGTTCGTTTGCTTAGTGGAGTTGTTCAAGCTCAAATTGCCAATTTGCTTGGGTGGGAAAAAACCGAGCTAGTGGGGATAGAACTCGCGTACTGCCTATTATTGCACAGTATCAGTTACGAATAAGCTATAAATGTTATTTCTCAGCTAGGCATGTCATATGAATTGCTATTTAAATTATTCTGAGGATGGGAGTAACACATACAAATTTTTCGATGGAACGATTCGTATTCTTTCATACCACTAGATGTAGATGTCTGTTACATCAAATGGCATGAAAGTGGAGAAGGTTGACCTTCAATTCGTTAGGGTACATTCAGAGGCGGTTTAAGGTAGTTGGAGGCCCCTGGGGGTAAACGGTTTGAGGCCCATGGGCTTAAGAGTCGAAAAACTAAAATAGTGAAAAGAGTCGCTTACTTTAAATTCTCAAAGTAGAATGTATTGCTAAAATAAAACTCATCATCTAAAGAAAAATCTTAACGGTATAAAAATTGAGAACCTTACTTAAGAGCTTTCAGTTTTGCTATACAGTGATTTCTCTTTGGCAATTCATCAATTATTTTTACCATATCTATTTTGTCCAAAGCATTTTATTCTGTATATAATATGGCCATGTTGTTCAACTGGTATTTTCTCCCATAGTACTTCTTGAATTATTTTTAACACGTTTTAAAACTAAAAAAGATCATTCACCTGATGTGTTCGATTTCTGTATTGTTAAAAATATTTTCAAAAGTTTTTCTACATCAGGATTTCTCTTGTATCTCGATAAATTTCTAGCGGGGGTTTTATTGTATCTTAGTTTTCTTTTTATTTCTTGTTCCAAGGTGGCCTGGTTGGTTTGTAGCTGGCCTTTGCACTCCTCAAGCTTGGGGCCCCTACCAACGCTGGGGGCCCCTGGCGGCCGCCAGG
>BMAO01003599.1:0-19712 GCA_019973975.1 Trichonephila clavata | reverse complement strand
AGTTTCCAACAGCTGATTTAATTGTGAGAGCAGGAAATTTTGTACAAGTATGGAACATTTTCTTACTCATGATCTTGACATTCAGCGTGCACTAAAATTTCAATTTAATCATAAGTTTTGTGTAGCAGGATATCAAGAATTACATAAACAACTTGAGAACCCCCCCCAAAATAACCGTTAACAACAGATTTTGTATCAACAAATAAAATCAATTGAGGCCGTTTTTAACGAATGAAATTCATTTGGATCAAAACCGACAGTTGTGCTAGACCAGAGACCTTTCCAGGGTGCGGGCTGCTTCTAATTTTTTCAAGGAGTTGTGGTCCACCCAGTGTCAGTGGACAACACAAGGACGGGGGAGGGGTCCATGGGTTTGGACCCTCCCTCATAACCCTTCCTTTTATTCTGATTCATTATAATCCCATGTATATAGTATGTAAAATGTAATTAAGTATTTGATAATAGTAATTTTTTTTATTTATTAATGTTAATTATTTATTCAATAATTTATTTTTTGCTGTTTTTTGTTCCCGACAAAATAAAAAAATATATATTTGGCTGCTTATATTGGGGTATAATACGAGAATAGTAGACCTTTTCGACCCTCTTCCCTTTAAAAATTCTTGTGTACTCTATTGCCCAATGACGTAGGGGTGGTGAGGTGGGGAAAAAATTATTATTATAACTTAATAATAAGCGCTGAATATGTACTGACCTACAGAACTAAAATAACAAAACAACACTTTAAAAACCGCGTTTAAAGAAAAACGCAAGATAAAAACTTAATAATAGTTGCCCCAAATGTAATTATATCAAATGATACATTTATTATGAAACAATTCAGAATACATTAAAAAATAAAACATTTTTCTCAAAAGTTAGTTTTTGTTGTTATAGTCAGTAGAAGGCTGTCTGCGTACTTTCAACCAGTCTTGAATTTTCCGTGTATAATTACTAACTGATAAAATTTTTAGTCGGTCACTTCAAAATGTCTTTGAGGTCCACCGGTAGATCGCGATCGACGTAATGCCCACCCCGGTGCTAGATATATCTATCCAGTTTGTAATAAACGTACACGCTTAATATCAAGTAGAGATGAATAGTTATTAATTAGTGATTTTATTCCTAATTTCAGGTTGAATTTTTAAATGTTGATATATTTTTTTTTATTTTGTTGGGAACAAATGTTGATACTTATAGATTACATATATATAAATTTTCCCTGCATACTTTTTTTTGTAATAAAAATGAATTTTTTTTGTATATAACATGGATTTTATTATACAGTGTTTTGGGAAAATATTCAGAAATTTTTCATTGTACGCGATTTTTTAAAGTTGTGAAACATATTCCCAAATTTACCATGTGTCGCATGTATTTTTTTACACGATTTTATTTTTTTGCACGATTTCTTAAGGAACTTATCTACCGTGTAAAAAAAAGGAGCTGACTGTCTTTTGTTTCAGAGAAATAGGAATCGCGTGCGCTTAGTAATGTGTTATGTAAATAAATGGAACTTTACCTATCAGCTGATAAAAACACATGAACACATTTTCGATGCTTTAGGATACTATTGTTTTTGTGGTATTAAAAAAATATATATAGATGTTCTGAAATTTTACCCATTTATTCATTTTTCTAGGAATCTGGCCATGATTGAAGCAAATATCTATAACCACTGAGTATTCAATAATCAGATCGTAAATTTACGTTAATTTTTTTCAAAAGTTAGGCTCAGCAATGAGATTCACTTGTCCCCACAAGACAATCCTGTTAGTGCGACATCAAAAGCGAAATATCCTTAAGGACTGAGGCAGATGTTGCTAAAAGGTTGAAACCTCAATACGCCTGCTAAAACTCATAAATTACAAATCGTTCCATAATATAAAATTGTCTACATGTGATTAATATACAATACTGGCCATTAAAAATGCTACGCCAGAAAGAAATACAGATAACAAAATGATATTTATTGGGAAAAATATGTTATATAGAAATAACTAGTGATTAAATTTTCAAGAAATATGGGTGCATAGATTTTGAGAAATCTGCACCCAGAGCAACCACCTTTGGCAGTAATAACAGCACTTATCCGCCTGGGCATTTATTCAAACAGAGATTAGATGACATATGTACCGGAACAGATGCACATGCAATTTAAACACGAGGCCACAGTTCATCAACCGTAGTGACTGGCGTATGGTTACGAGCTATTCGCACGGTAACCATGGAACTGACGTTTACTGCTGGCGAGAGATTTGGTGAACATGCAGGCCAGGGCAGAAGCCGAACGTTTTCCATATCAAGGAAAGTTCATACAATACCGGCAACATGCGGTCGTGCATTATCCTGCTGAAACATAGTTTTGTAGGGCTCGAATAAAGGGTAGAGCCACCGCTCGTAACACATCAGAAATGTAACGTACGCTCTTCAAAGCTCCGTCTTGCGAACAACAGGTGACCGAGACATATATTCAATAGCACCTCATACCATCATGCTAGGTGATGGGCCATTATGCCGATCACGAATGCACGCTGCCAATGTGCGTTCGCCATGATGCCACCATCTTCATGCTGTAAACAGAACCTGGATTCATCTGAAAAAATGGCATCTTGCCATTCGTGCGCCCAGGTTCGTCATTGATCACACCATTAAAGATGCTCCTGTCACTGATGCAGAGTCAAGGGTAGCCACAGCCCTGGTATCCGAGCTGAGAGTTCGTGCTGATTCACACGTCGTCAAACTGTGCAGACACTAGTTGTCTTGCTAAGATCCTAATTCTTGACTCAGGGCTCGTGATTTGGCTTAACGGTCCATTAAGGCCATGCGAGTAACATGCTTGCCTTCTCGGCTGCTAGGGATAGGGGGCCGTTGAGATCCAGCATTACTGTCCTGAACCCATCGGGTCCATGTTCTGCTAACAGTCATTGGATCTCGACTTAAGCGAGCAGCAATACTGCGATATGATAAACCACAATCCCCGTACGCTATAATTCGACCTTTTAATGTCAGACACGCGCTGGTACGCATTTCTGCTTCTTACACGAGGTACCGCAACAACCTTTAACCAGGCAACAACGTTCAAATGCAATTTGTGTATGAGAAATCGGCTGAACAGTTTCCTCATTTAAGCACATTGTAAGTGTCATTACCGGCGCCTTCTTTGTCTGAATGCGCTCATTTGATAACACAGCTCCTTCTTCCTGTCGTTTAAATTTCACATCAGCGTGTCGCATTCTTGGTGTAGCAATTTTAATGGCCGATGGTATATAATTCTGAAGGTATAATTAACCATTTAAAATTGAAATGAGAAACACACACACACACATAAATGTTATATTTCGCTGAACTTTTTTTCCAATAGGGCGGCAGATTGGTATTTTTACCATTGCAGAACTAATACATTCCCCAGAAGCTGGTATCACTTTTTAGTGCGGCGCCATATAGGCGATATCAATTGCCGTAAATAATTTTGATGCACAGCTTCCGCCCCAGAGGGAGGCACCTAAGCCCTGACGATACGAACTTGTTTTGAGAATTTAATTTTGCCTAGCCAAACAGGCACGCAAGGAATCTTTTCGCCATCTGCTTGGTGAACAGTTGCTCCCTCAATGTACAGTAGGTCATTCACAGGCCTGTGGTGGCGGTATTATGCTTTGGGGGACGTTCTATTGGGTGTCTTTGGGACCCGTGGTTATGGTAGAGCAGACCATGAATGCTACAGGGTATTTGAACATCATTGCGGACCAGTTGCACCCTTACGTGGCCTCTGTTTTTCCAGCTGGAAATGGAATGTTCCAACAGGACAACGTCCCGTGCCACAAGGCTAAAATTGTGTTGGAGTGGATACAGGAAAAAGATGCTGAATTCCAGTGAATGTCCTGGCCGCCTAACTCACCGGAACTCTGTCCGATAGAACACATTTGGGATGTCATGGGACGGCAGTTCAGAGTTCAAAGACCACCAATTCGCAATATCTCGGATTTGCGTGACCGTTGCTTAAACATCTGGTACAATCTGTCTCCGGCCATCTACCAAGGACTTGTGGCATCCATGCCAAGGCGGGTTGAAGCTTTGTTGCGTGCCAAAGGTGGGTCAACTCGTTATTGACAGGTGGTCATAATGTTTTGGCTCTTGAGTGTATATAATTAGATCCCTTGAAATAAGTAAATCCTTCGCAAAAACACACAGTAAAGGTCCTTTTATTGTTGCATTGCAAAGCACTTCGGAATAATTTTATGGATAGCAGTGCGCAGAAAAGATGGTACTTCGGACAGACGCCTATATACGTATGAAAATTAATGCTCTGGGCGCTAGACGTTTATATACGCGGGTGGCACTTAAGAGGCTGAAGTCGTATTGTAACTTAAGTGTCAAATTATAGTATTATTGAATGCAATACATTTTTATTGTATGGACGGGGCGCGATGAAAATTATGTGATGGAATATTGAGTCGCGAATATTGAAAATTTGAGAAGCACTACCCTAATGGGCAGCGGATTGGTGCTTTACCATTGCAGACTTAGTACATTTCTCGGAAGCTCGTACCTATTTTTAGTGGGGCACCCTATGGGCGAATACCAATCGCCACAGATAATTTTGACGAACAGTTTCCTCCCTAGAGGGAGGCACCTGAGCTCTGACGATGCGAACCTGAACGCGGATTAACTTTGCCGGAAGCGTCCAAGCCAAACAGACACTCTGGGGATTCTGAAAAAATTATTAATTAGTTTGATTCAGAGATTTGAGAGAGAAAATGTACAATTATCTGTACGTTCATGCATCCCATTAATTTCATACCAATATATACTTGTATGAATGAATATTCTTAATAATGCAGCTGTTTATATTATATGTCCATTACAACTTCTTCTGGTGTAATGTTTCACTTTTACTTTACATTTAATTGTGTGATGAAGTTGGGATTATTGGAAAAGCCTAAGAAACATTGTTCTCAATTTTAAACTTACTGAAAATTATATACTTGAATTGTGTTAGAAACAAAAAAAAATTGCAACAGAAATTCAAACATAAGTTAAACTTTTGAGATATCATACATATTTACAATCTCAGATTTCTCAGTAATTCATTTTTCAAATTTAAATCACACATTCAAAGTAATTTCTTTAAAAAATATATATATAGTTTTATATTTCATTAAAATGAAGCAACATTCTTACCTTCCTTGTAGCTATACTTCAGGACTGGTTTCGGTAGTTCTTCAACTACATTTTCTTCATCCTCGCTATCAGAACTTGGAGATACTGATGAAGTATCACAAACGATTTCATTTGATGGTATATCATCCATGATCTCACCGGATAGTGGAATGGTACTTAATATTTCTCGATCCAAAATAGGAGATGGTAACCCATCAGAGATAGAGTTAGGAAAAGGTGGAGGTGCTGTTGGTAGTGGTGGAGGAGGTGGAGGCAATAGAGGTGAAACTGTAGTACCCTAAGTTTAAAAAAATTAAGAAAAATATAGCTAAATTAAATCTTGCTTATGTTGTCTATATACTATAAGCCCTTATATGTGCAAATCATAACCTCTTACAAAACTGTAGCATCCAATAACAAAATATAATTTGATAACGCCAAAACAATTTTACTTTCATTAATATTTATCTTGAAACTTAATATAAATTTAAAAGTGTAAGATATAACACAAGAACAAGATATAACACATAATAAGTCATTCTATTATACATATTTTTTTTAAAATTTAGTACAACAAATAATAAAAGAATTGAACATTAATGCTGCTGTCAAATAAGCAGTAACGAATTAAATAATTTTAAAATTCCACGAAAATTTTTGAAAAGGAATCCAATTTATAAATATTCATGCAAAAATTAATACTAAGATATTTATTTTACAAGACAAGATTAGGAATGAAGTTAATTTTATAACAGAAAAAATTTAAGAAGGAAAAGGAAAATTCTAGACTGAAGTAAGGTAAGAGAAGGGTCTTTTAAAAAAAAAAAAAAAAAGAATTATATTACATATATACAGCAGCAATTCTAGGGCAAATTTACATTAAAAAGCTATATACTAATCTTTTATTACCACTTTAGTGTCCAAAATGGCATCCATTTCCCCACCTTCTTTACTTTCACCTCGTTTATTATAATCTTTTTTCTTTTTTGTCTTCTTAAATTCACCTAAAAATGGAATTCTGTTCCAGATTTAAAATTTTGAAAGAATCTTTCCAAAACAGAAAAATAATTTACTTTTAGTATCGTGCCCAATCCCCCCCCCCCTAAAGAAAATCATAATTATTTCTACCAGGATACACTTGGTACATAAATATTCTTTCCTGCTCCATCCTTCCTGACACAGGAAAGTCTTTTCTTTTTCAAACAAATGAAATAAACACATTTTGAAACATGCTTTAAAATTTAAGGTCTATTATGTGCTTTAGGAAGGTGAAGAGGGAGGGCCACAATTTTACACAAATATTTGAAGCATGTTTAAGTTCCTTTCGAAGTGTTTGCTGAGTTTTCTCACACCGGATCAAAAATAGCAACCAGTCGACGATATAAAGCGCTGTTTGGACCAGTTCAAGTGAGATAAAAAAAATATTTCTGGCATCGGCATTGAACCATGGATGAAACATGGATCCACTATTACACACCTGAATAAAAAAAAACGAGTCTTACAGTAGTCGCATATAATGTGTAACATCTGACTTTTTATCATGGTAAATACGCAATAGTGACTTTAATCCTGAAAGAAATGAATCGGTTAGGACTGGAAATAATTTTCTATTGAATAATTATATCTTTAATGAAAATTTTATTTCATTAACACAAGGAGTAATGCAGTTTTTTTATCAAAAATATTTATTATTGTTCAATTTGGTGAAGAGCGGAGACAATAGATTTATGAAAACTAAAGTATGACACATATACTTGTGATTTCAAAGAATTTAAAGATCGTTGAAAAACGGCGTCCATAACAGTACCACTGTTAGTTGTCGAAACATTTCGATTAGTGCTCATTTCGTGCTTGAGTTCATCTTTCAGAAAAGCTATGAGCGGCTCAGCTTCTGGCAAACTGAAGTTAACGTTAAAATCACCACTCAAAATCATGGGAAGCGAGTGATAGTTAAAAAAAAAAAAAGAGCAGAACCACCTTCGGTATACGGTAAAAGTACAAAATGCAGGAAATCTTTAATTTTTTTAACTGATTCGGAGAAATGTATGCGACCACCAAAATGACAAGACTTGCTGGTATGTGCGGTAGGCGGGCGTCTTAATTGCTACTACAGTTGGACCCTCAGACGAGGGTAGAGAGGAAACACCGTCAAGCGCATGCTTGTTGTTGTTGTTGTCGTGCCCTTCCCGCAGGGAAGGAATGAAAGTTGCCATTGCCTGAAGCGCATGCTTAAAAATTAGAAATATTACAGAAAATCAAAAATACCCGTTTACTTAATTAGTTTTTTTTTAATCGAGAAATCTTTTTTAATCGAGAAATCTTTTTTAATCACAATTAAAAATATTTTATTGACAGGGACAAGAATTAACCTCAAAGTATGACATGATAAGCACTTAAATATTTATTCAAATAATTCCATATTACTTACTCCTATTTTTTTAAGAATGATGAGCTTTGTCAGACGCTTACCAGGAAATATAATTATTATTTTTTTAAATATATAGTTTGCACATATATATAAATATATCCTGAGATTTCAAACACAACGAGCCCTGAGACTTAGACGTTTGAGCGTAATAATCACAAGTTTATTCTGGATGAAGTCTAATAAGACTTGCTAGTGTGTGCGGTAGGCGGGCGTCTTAATTGCTAGTAGAGTTGGACCCCGAGACGAGGCTAGCGAAGAGACACACCCAAGGCGCTGAATCGGTCAAATCAAACAGCGCGCGCTTCCCCCGACTTCCTGTTACGCATTTCCGTCCCTTTTCACGAAATCACTCCAACAAATATCCAGCAACAGAGAGTAAAGATGTTACACATCAAAAATGTCATTTGAATGGACAGCTGCCGGTAAAGGTCGTCCAGAGCAGTGCCGGTGTAAGCTCATTTCGGGCCCCGGGGGCAGGAGATCTACAGGCCCCCTTGGCACTGGTGGATTAAAAAAAATCTAGTTAAGTCCGACCCTATGCGGGTCCTTAGGTGCCCTACCCAAGCGCTTAATGGATAAACCTGCACTGGTCCAGAGCTTAAAACTACAAACTCAAAAGTCCTCTGGGTAGGCTATGGCATCCGTATTCCGTTAGTGGCTTGTTCTTCGACTCTCTTGAGTGAGGTAAAACTATCAATAGCAAATATTGCATGACATTACTGGAACGGCTGAGTGTAGAAATCAAGAAAAAGGATCTTATATTGGAAAAGGTGTTGTTCTCCCTCCACGTCACATGTCGATGAAAACGATGGTTAAATTGAATAAAATATTCTCTTCTAATTCCTAACACCATTCACTGTATTTTTCAGATCTGGTTCTACGGACATTACTGGTTTTCTGCAGACGTAGAGAACATGCTCCAAAGAAAGAAGTTCGGCTAAAAAAGAAGAAGCTGAAAATGAAGCCTATTGTGAAAGAAAACACAAAATGTTCCACACAAAAAAGAATCGAAAAGTAAAAGAAATGTTTAGTTGAATGTATTCCTCTTGAAGGAGAGAATGTTGATAAAAAAAAAGTCGAATTCCTAAGAAAAATTATTTTTTTTAGAACAGAGACTTATTAAGAAATATGTTGTTTAAAGCAAGTATGTGTGAAAATCATAATTTCTTGCAAAATATAGCATGGAATACCAAAGTATCATAACAGCGAATTCGATAGATTCAAAACAATTGTTTTATAAATTAATATTTTTCCTGAACTTAAAATAAGTTTAGAAATGTAATAAATGCAAAAGATATCACATAATGTAAGTAGTTATTCTATACATAAAGGGCTTTGGTTTGTTAATAAAATGATGGAAGTAAATTTTGCAATCTCTATTTAGAATTGAATACCATGGACCTTGGGATAATGAAGTACATTACATGTGATACAATTAGTACTGCAGATATGGTGGTATGGGAAGGAACGATGGTCAATCAACGATCGCCCTACCTGCTTCCAACAAAGAATCTGTAATTTACCAAAGGAACATCAGGATCAGATCTAAGAACTTTCCAGAGGTGTGTGTGGACATGACTTTTCATTTATGGGCAATAGGGCTCATATGCATCAAGCAAACCTCATTGAAAAATTTCTTAAAAGTGAAGCGGTTGAGCTATATCTTTGTCCAAAATATCTTATCTGAACTCAAATGATAATTTATGGTTCTACCTTGGAAATGTAGTTGCACGGTGGCATCCTCCTCCTAGGCATATAAATTCCCTGAAGACCACTGGAGGAGGGAAATTAAATGTCCAAAACTGAGATTAACAACATTATTTCCAGCTTTAAAGTATCCGACTATTTGCGACAACTTAAAAAAAAAAATGGAGATTTGAAAGATAAGAAGAATAGGCTAAAATTAAGAAGAGAAAAAGAAATTATTACTAAAATGGGAAAAAACAAGTAAAAATTTACAAAAAATCCCATAAACGGGGCCCATTCTGTATCAAAAGTTTCTAAACAAATTTTCATTTTTTCAATTCTGATGCGTTGTTATGCTATTAAGTTTTGAAATGACCTTCAGGATAAGATATTTTAATTTTTACAAACACTAGAGCATTTTATTTTAGCTATTATATAAAATTGCTTAAAAATAGTGATTATATTCATATAAGGGACTGTTACTTTTGTAATAAAACAGTGATTGATAAATCTGAAGGTTAAAACACTTCTACTATTATACAGAACATACACAAAAAATTTCAGTTAATTATTTTCGAAACTTTTTGAGCAATCACTGCACTTGAACGCGTTTTAAAGTATGACACCTAGTTTAAAATAAGGGCATCCGATTTGCTAAAACACTTGTAGTTTTTGTTCTAGTGAACGGAAAATAATAAACCTGGTATTTTTATAAAGCTAATAAGTTGGCCTATAAAACAAATTCATAAAAAAATTTGTCAGTTTTTGGCTAAATTCACAATTTTAGGGCAGTCGCGGATACCTTAAATCCCATTATGATTTGTGCGTACAAGTCAGGGAATACATTCATTATGAATTGTCTTTTTGTATTAAATTTATTAGCCTAAATTTTTTTTATGATTTTTTTCTTAATTTTCCTTGTTATATATTTTCCCTGCTTTTTTTGTTTCATGCTACAATTTTATATCATAAACAATTTTCTTATAATTTTTTCCCCCTCTGTATGTATGTGTTATGCTGTGTATCAATCCGCACAAATTCATAATATTGTAGATCCTAGGTTTTCCCCCAAGAAGATCGTGATTTTATGCATATTTGCGATAATTTTAAACATCAGTATTAACATAAATATATGAAATAGACGTGACCGTTGAAATAGATTTTTTATATGGGATTGATGAGGCAGTCTTGAGGTTAATCTTGTTTATTGTACACTGAACATGAAGACACACAGATAGATGGAATCACAAATAAACACACACAACACAAACCAAGCTGCAGCCGGCTACATGTTGATACGGACAAATACAGAAGAGAAAAGAGGGCCGGTCTCCAGGAATCTCAGTTTTTATAGGCCACTCAAATCACATGATTTGAGTGGGTAGCTACATGTAGTTTAAAATACTCTCGTTAGTCGATTAGCTAACTTATTACTAAAACGTTGGTCCTGAAGGGATGGACCAGATAATTAAAAGATATTTAAAAGGATTATATTACTGGGATTATTACATATACATATATGCTAAGACTGATACTATATATATATATACTAGCTGACCCGGCCACGCGTTGGTGTGGCTTTAATACGTTAGTTCAATATTATCCTAAGCTATTCAATGCAGTCAAATTAATCTTCGTTTATAATTTTGAAGGGTTGAAATAAAGTATAAAACAACAAATTATTTTAATTTTGCATTTCATCCATCTCTTATTTGAGTGTAGTATAATGCATGAATTACTAACGAAGTCATTAAGTAACAACATATGAAGATTTAATTTTATAAATGTGGTGAATAACGTTGATTCTTTGCAATTTTAAAATTATTTTTATCATTTTAAAGTATAACAACAAATAATTCTATACAACTAATCGCTAATCGGTGCACAATATTTTTCGGTAACCCGCGTATTTTGCAAACACAAATATATACAACGGTTTCCGCACACGTGAGCATGTAACATCTAGTTGCCCATTCGAGAAACATGGATTTTCTAAATCCAAGTATCAAATGAATATTGTTCGGATTTCAGATTCATTTATGGTCATCGCGAAAGCCAAACGAATCGGGAATTGAAGCCTTTTGAATGGTATTAGAGATTCTGACGGTATCAGTGGAATACGTGGCAACAGTTTCCGTAGTAGAATAACTGAATTTTCGTTTAAACTTTACAGTCAAAATGTTTGCTTCAAGAAGTTCCCGGTAATTCTTTTGATGATGAAATGTGTTCCGTTGCATAATCTAGGTGGATTTAAGTTACGCAAAAGAATATCCAGGGAACTAATCTTCAACCGAAGATTGTGTGGTGACATTCTTGTTACTCTAGAGACATCAAAAAATAGGTTGGAAAATTTGCGGTTTTGGTTTTCATCAATTATAGTGTCGATAATATGCAAAATTATATTATGATCGGTTGAGTAGTTTCGGAGTCCATTGCGGGCAAACACTGTTACACGTATATTTTATATATAAAGATATATATGTCAAATTCCAGTTTCATCAAATAGGTTCGCTCTCTACTTTTGGTTTCTGTTTGGAAAAATTCCAAAAACTCATTTATATCTGGACTCAATTTTTTGTCAACATTTCTTCGATTATATTCTAGAGTAAATTCAATAGGAATAATTTTCAAAATGACAGCAATTAACATAGAGCTATGATTTGGGGGTTCTAAGCCTAACGCGGATAAGCTCCTAACATTTACTTCAATTTCGCAATGTAACTTCTTTAACTTTGGAATGTCATTCGATTTATAAACTGGAAGCAGATTTATTTTTTATTCATATGGTTATTAATTATTACTTCTTTTTTTTCAAATCTTTTTTAAGAAGCTCAACAGCAGAATCATAGCTTAATTCATTAATTTCAAAACCTTCTATTGCTTGAGCAGCTGAACCAGATACATAGCTTTTTAAATAATTAAATTTTTCTATTTTCGAAAGTGAATTATTATCATGGATTGAAATTTGGAACGTATTCCAGAAGCTGTAAACTGAGTACAATCTCCACAAAATTTTTGAATCATTAACTTTGGAAGTTTAATAATGTTATTTGTATTTACAGAAGTTGAATTCTGATCTAAACCGCTACACACAATGGAATTAATCCAACTTTTGTTTTATTTTCTTGTTTGCGCAAAAAATTGTAGTTATTTTGTCACAGTAATCAAATTAAGTACTTAATTCAGTGTCATATTGTTCTAATGTGTGGTTTCACTTAAAATTAAGCCATCAATATTTCTTAACTCTTCCGATCTAGTTATTATTAAATTCAAATTTTCCTCAAGGGAATCAAAATCAGCCAGTTCTTTTAATAAATTCTCAACGGTTTTAATTAACCGTGTCGCTGCCGATCTTAAAACTGTTCGCACTTTTTTGTTTTTTTCGATGCTTTCTATTATAATGAATAAAATCTTCTTACCTTTAGCAGGCTTCACGCACTTCAAAGCGCTATTCCAATATATCAGTTAATTCAAAAAGAGAATTCAAAACAATGGTTATATTTACGATCTCATATCGTTCATCAAATTTCGAGAACAATTGTTCCAACATTTAAATCTATAATTAATCTCTTTTTGGCCAATGCTCCATGAAAAAAATCAATATTATCTATTCAAATAGAGAAAGACATTGATACAACCTCTCCCTTCGAGAAATCTAGTTTTATTCTCCTAATAAAAAAAATAGTGATTGCATTGATCTAAGCAATAAATTAGAAGCGAGCGTTCTGGCGCCCACATAGACAAAACAAAAGGGGAAAATTTTGCTTCGCGGGAATATTCGCAAAATCTGGCAGCGTTTTTTCCGGATTCTCCATATTTCCGGCAATAAAAAAATTATGGCGTGATTAATTGAAATAAAAACCATTCTATATTTTAAGTTGAACGAAATGACACACAGTATGCAAAATTATATTATGATCGGTTGAGTAGTTTTGGAGTCCATTGCGGACAAACACTGTGACACGTATATTTTATATATAAAGATATATGGGAGTTTACCATAAAGGACGCTGGCTCTGATCCACCAGCAAACTAACAAGAGGGAAGAAGATTATTAGCGGATGATAAATTTTTGGTGATAACATTGGTCAGGATAAATTTTTAGACACTCTAGACCAGAGTTTCTCAAACTGTGGGGCGTGCCCCCTGGAGGGGGGGGGGGCGTGATAACGCTACAAGGGGGGGCGAGCCTATCGAAAATAAAAGATTTTTAAGAAAATAACTGGAATGAAGAAAAACACGAAATAATTTTTGACATAATAAAAAATACATACACTGATATAATTTATATATAACCTCTGGCGATATTACGTCATCAAAAATAAAAGCTTCAATCTTTGATCCTATAAGCAAATAAAAAAACATAAAGCTAAAATACGACTCTTTCTGAGAAAAAACATAACTCAGATCCAGAATAAAAAAATAATTAGGAAGATAAAAAATTCCTTGCTCCTATTATTATTGAAATACTGTATTTAAGCTGTAAGAAGAAAAGGAAGACTCTTAATTCACTCCCCCCCCCCCAATCAATCAAGGAAAGAAACTGCTGAAATAATGCACATTACTCATGACAGAGAAAGTTAATTTGAGGAAAGCAATGAATATGAAACGAAAGAGAACATTTTCCAATGCTTTCTAAACAACTTTATCAACTAAAATAGGAAGCTGTAAGTGTAGCACAAGACACTCTTCATTCTGTCAAAAAGATACAAGCAAGAAAAAGTTCAACATGTCGATGCAAAAAGTCGATCATCAAAGGAAAATAAAGCTACAATAACGTCAACAACAAATGACAGTTTTGCTGAAAATAATATTCCTATAATATTAGTGAAAAGTGTCTGTGATTTGTGTCCTTTATTAAAATCATGCACATTTGAATAATTTTAGTTCAGTTTTATTGGATTGGAAGTCCTTGAAAGTAGTAAGTATACTTTCTCTTAATTAAATTATTCACTAGAATTACGATATTTTTCGTGTACACTAAAAGTAATTATATATAAAAAAAGGATTGGGGTGACTGAGTCACCTCGCACAACCATTAACTTTAGTATCAAGTGCGCGCCTGCTCCTGGATTAAGACATTTTGAAGTCTTCTCGCTTTAAATATAAAAAATAACCCAATTATTCTTCATCGGAAATTTGTATTATTTTTCATTATTTAACATTAATTCTAAATTTTAATTCTGTGAGGCTTAAAATTACAGTTCGTTTAAAACTATTTACAATATGACCATTCATTTAAAAAATCATTTTATATTTTTGTATACATTCTATGTGTACTTACTTAAGCTGTACTTACACTTGGTTTTACTCTCCTTACAATTCAGCTGTTATATCATGAATGTTGTATACGCTCAGGCGACACCAGCGCCAATCTCTGTAACCCCCGAATGTAAGCGGGAGAAGAAGTAGACTTACTTTTCTCCCAGCAGCGCGCGCCTAGTCAGGTTTAACAACCTGTAGATGTCATTAAATATCCTTAAACTTGAACGTCTCTCTTTCATTCAACATACCCCTAGACACCACCCTCTCTGTTACATGGGGGCTCGACCTCGCAACCTTAATGGTTTTTGAACCCGTGTTAAAATCAAAAGTCGCCCAAAATAAACGGCGCTCATCGAAATCACCCAACACAATGGCGAATGCTTGATCAGCGAATTCCTCCGACGCCTACTAAGAGCCAATCCTCCGCTCCGAGACCAATACTACCGTCTCCATCGCCAAGCCAAACCAAAGCTTGAGACTCAACCAAAAAGTCTCTTCGGCATCATCCAAGTTTTCCAGTGAAACAAAAAGGCCAATTTCCCCGCCTATTCATCGCATCAAGAGTGTAAACTCCATCTGCTTCGTAACTACAGCCATCGCCGTGAAAAGTGCACAGTGGTGAACTCATTTCGCAAACGGATAGCTTTTATAAGCGAAGTCTATTTGCAGTCTACAAACCGATATCGTCAAATCAGGTAGGATCAAACCTTTTTTACTCAGCATGTATCGAAATACTAAGAAAGAAGATTTAATAACTGCCGCGAAAGAACTAGGTGTTACTGTCCCAGAAAATGATACACTTTTGAATTTAAAAGCACTTATCGAACAAACTGACACTTTCAAAAACGAACCTGAATTCGTTAAGGATATGCTTAATTTACTCGTTGAGGAACGAAAAGAGTCAGAACTAGAAAAAAAACAAGCAGAATCAGAAAAAAAACAAGCAGAACTAGAGAAAAAAGAAGCCGAGCAAACGGCCCAAAAATCATTCAACTTCAAAAAGAAATTGAACTCGCGAAAATAAACTCCGCTATAAATTCTAATAATTCAAACAATACTACTGCAGCATTCGAAACACCGTCAACTAACCTTTTAGAAAGTCTCATTAAATCCGTTAAGACCCTTAGTATGCCAGTTCCTTCTAAACCTGAAAATTATAATTTATTTTTTCATTCACTTGAACGTGCGTTTACAACCAAAAATGTTCCACAGGAATTAAAATCAGAGATCTTAATTAATATTCTCGGTGAAAAAGCTAACAGTATTTTACTTTATATCCCCGAAAACGAACTCTAAGATTACGAGAAAGTTAAACACATTATTTTACGAGAATTCCAACCAACCCCACAAGAATGCTTAATTAATTTCCGTAGGCCCAACGATTGCCAAACGAATCGCACGTACAGTTTTCGTCACGATTAACAAGTTCTTTTGAATATTATTGTAAACTTCGTAATGCGAATGATTTTAAAACTTTGTGTGAGTTAATGATAGCCGACAAATTATTTTCCACCTTCGATCGAGAAACGCAACAACATATCGCGATACGCCAAAACGAATCTTGGTTTAAGCCTACTGAATTGGCTAGGGAATGCGATGTTTTCTTCGTAGCAAAGCGAAAGTCGTATTCCGACAAAACACAGTATCGTCAACCACCATATGACAGCAAAAAACAAAAATACAACTCGTCTCAGGGCTTTAATCGCTACTACTCGCGTGATAAAAATTTCACTAATTATTCACGAAACACTTCAACAAATAACCCGCGTGGTGGTTCTCACAGAAACGAAACTCATTTCAATTCTAGACCTAATTCAAATCACGGTCCTGTTTGTAAAGTCGAAGGTAAAATGTTTAATGAATCCTTACATGAATTGCAATACGAAAATAGTTTTGTTAATGATAAAATCGTGAAAACTTTAATCGATTCGGGAGCGAATATTGTGTATGTGAAATCCTCCCTCATTCCACCCGAAACAAATCTTTAGGAACTGTTCAATTAACATGTGCTTTCGGAAATGAAACTCAAGCTGAACTTACTAAAATTAAATTAGCTCTTCCAAGTTTTCGTGAAAACCCGATAATAGTAACTGCAGCTGTCTGTAATAAATTGTATTGTGATTTAATAGTTCCGCCTAATATTTTTGTTGATTTAAATAAAGTAGAAAAAGAAAATGCACGGATTTCAGAAAAAAATCCTACTTCCTCTCATTCTAAGAACATTCTTTCGCCTAAAAACAAAAATGATAGACAAAATAATTTCGCTAGCCAAAATATGTCGAGCTTGCATTCTTTTGCACCGCAAACTATCCAAATCATTCCGGCGAAGGTTCAAGCCAAATGGCTCAATTCAATCTCCAAACATTTACAGTGCGAGTAATGTAAAACACCCAAGGAATAAAAAAGAATCGTTAAACTCTTCAAAACAGAAATTATTCGATGAAAAAGAAAATAAGAAATATGAACTGACGTCACAGCCTATATCCGATCAAACATGTTATATAACTGATTTTCAGCGCGAAACTAACGTAAACAAATCTTTTTCTGAATTGAAAATTAGCGATTGTAATTCTTTACCAGTTAATAATAAAACGAATCTCTCTCTTTGCTTTTTCAAAATGAGAATTGTTATTTATCAAATTTAAATGTAATTTATCCTCAGTAGATTTATCGCATATTTTGAACGTTGATACGCGCGCGAAGTTGAAAACCTTATCCAATCTTACAAACCAAATAAAATTAAAGATACAAACTTACAGATGCAAATTATCCTTTCTGATGACACACCCATCGCGTTACGTCCTAAAGATTAAGTCAAGCGGAAAAAATTATCGTCGAAAACCAAATTGAGCAATGGCTGTCTGATGGAATAATTTCCCCAAGTTCATCTAATTTTGCCGCACCTTTAGTTCTTGTCAAGAAAAAAGACCAGTCAACCAGACTCTGTGTTGATTTTCGTGCTCTTAATTCTAAAACAATTAAACAAAGATTTCCACTACCCTCATTGAAGACATTTTTGATCAACTCCATGGAGCGATACTCTTTTCAAATCTGGACTTAAAAAACAGTTTTTTTCACATCAAAATTGATCCTGATAGCCGTAAATACACCAGTTTCATAACACATAATGGTCAATACCAATTTAATAGAGTTCCTTTTGGTTTGTGTAATTCTCCCTCACTATTTCAAAAATACATTCAAATTGTGTTTAAAGATCTCTTAAAAGACAACACTGTTATTATATACATGGACGACATTTTAATTCCGGCAAATTCTGAATGTGAAGGGATTGCAAAGCTTAAAAAAGTATTTGATGTTGCTGCTACTTATGGTTTAGAGTTTAATTTTAAAAAGTGTAATTTTCTTCAGCGGAAATTAACTTTTCTTGGCCATATTATTGAAGAAGGCACTATTCGTCCTTCAACAGCTAAAACAAATGCAGTCATGAATTTCCAAACACCTAAAAACACTCGGCATGTCCAATCATTTTTAGGACTAACAGGCTATTTTAGAAAATTTATTAAGGACTATGCATCAATCGCACGACCTTTAAGTGATCTTTTACGAGACAAAGTTCCATTCACCTTTGGTCCTATACAAAAACAAGCTTTTCTCTCTTTGAAGCAAATTTTGTCTCAGGAACCTGTATTACATCTTTATCAGCAAAACGCTCCATTACAAATACACTGCGATGCCAGTGCGAAAGGGTTTGGCGCTATACTTCTACAAATGGACTCAAATCAGAACTTTCATCCAATACACTATATGAGTCGTAAAACTTCTCCTCAAGAAGAGAAATACTCCAGCTACGAGCTAGAGGTCTTAGCGATAGTTACAGCATTAAAAAAATTTCGACACTACCTCGTCGGCACAAAATTTCAAATAATCACAGATTGCCAAGCATTTCAAAAAACTATGTCAAAGAAAGATTTACCACCTAGAATAGCACGATGGGCTCTCTTCTTAGAAGACTTCGATTACGAAATACTTCACAGGCCAGGTAAACAAATGCAACATGTTGACGCGCTCAGTCGTTATCCAGTCATGCTCATACAATACAACGAGACAACACAAAAAATTAAAAAAGCACAAATTAATGATGAGTTTACATCCAGTATTAAACAACTATTACAATCATCTTCAGCCTCTGATTATACATTAAAAAACGATGTGCTGTACAAAATTGTCAACGACCAAGAACTTCTAGTCGTTCCACTTGAAATGCAAAAACAAATCGTACAACTTGAACATTCTAAAGGACATTTCGGCATCAACAAAACTGAAAATTTAGTCAAACAACAATTCTTTTTCCCAAATATGCGTAAGACTGTAGAAAATGTTATTGCAAATTGTATTCCTTGCATTCTTTCATCCAAAAAATTTGGCAAACGAGAAGGATTTCTACATCCCATACCAAAAGGTGATATTCCACTTGATACCTACCATATTGACTTTTTGGGTCCACTCCCAAGTACCAACAAAAATTACAAATATATCTTTACTGTCATCGACGCTTTCACCAAATTTTTGTGGATTTATCCTGTAAAGTCTCCTTCAGCTAACGATGCTTTAGACAAATTAAAATTACAACAAGTAACCTTTGGAAGTCCCAGACGAATAATTTCAGACAAAGGAACAGCATTCACTTCTACAGAATTTCAGAAATTTTGTCAGGATGAAGATATCGAGTTTATTTCAATCACAACAGGTGTACCGCGTGGGAACGGTCAGGTAGAAAAAATTCATGCAACGTTAATACCAGTCCTAACAAAGCTTTCACTTGAAGATCCCAATAAATGGTATAAACACGTATCATCAGTTCAACGAATAATTAACAGCACTGTTTCCATAGCCACCAAATATACACCATTTGAACTTTTAACAGGCGTCAAAATGAAAAATAAAGATGACATCAAAATCAAAGCCATTCTCGAGGAAGAAAATTTCCAATTATCTTTACAGAATAAACAACAAATGAGAGAAGATGCCAAATCCAATATCCTGAAATTACAAGAACAAAGTAGACTACACTACAATAAACATCGCAAAGAAGCAAGAAAATACAAAGAAGGTGACAGAATTGCAATCAAGAAAACCCAGTTTGGAGTAGGTGTGAAATTGCGACAAAATATTTTGGCCCATATGAAGTCGTGAAAGTTCGTCCAAACGACAG
>BMAO01003598.1:0-23937 GCA_019973975.1 Trichonephila clavata | reverse complement strand
TGTTTTTACAGCATTTACTTTATCTAACTTATAAAAATATTTTTTTAATGTGATTTTTAAAGAATGAAATTTTTGCGATGATTTGTGCACGAAAAACGGGATATCTCCAAAACAATTAAATCAAATTCAATAATATTTGTAACATATATATTATGGACCTTTCAGAGTGTAACAAACCGCAGGTTTTAAGACACCTACATTTAATCACATTTTACAGTCATTTTTAGCTTCGAACATGCAGTAATTTTGATGAAAAGTCATTAACATCAAGTTTAAATGCTAATAAAATATTTATTTCTTAAAATATTTTTTATTCTGAGGCTTGCGACACTTCAGAAGGACCAAGAACTATATCAATGAAATTAAAATTGTATAATGTGCAATTTATTTTTTATTATGACGTTTTTCTTAACTTTAAAAATTTTACTAAACTTTTATGAAGATAATATTTTTTTTTCAAAAACAAAGAGTGATTGATACTTGTTATTTATTTGATAATTATGACTTTTTAAGCCTATTTATGTTCTTTAAAGCAATAACTTTATTCTGAAAATCAATTTTCGAAAAATTGGTCTCCGAACCTAGTCGGATACTTTAAGATTGGGGCAAAAATTATAAAATTTATCAGAAAAGTTTTTTGTGGAATATCTTCCTAGTATTTCATAAATGTTTAAAACTCTCTAAAAGTATTTTTCATATGAGCTTGCATTGAGAATCACAAAAAAAAAAGTTTTAATATGAAAACATTATTTTTTACGAGGAAAAGAAACAGAAAATCCCCGCGTAATTTTCAAATTTTTATCAGATCAATTTTGATGAGATATCCAAAATTTCATTACAACCATTACAAAAATGAAAAATATGTTTTATCAAAATCTTTCAACAAATGGAATGATACAGATGTAGCTTCAGCAATTTAATAAATAAGAGGTATTTTGTTTTCAGCTGCAAAATAGATTGCATTTCTTATTTCAAAAATAAAGCTTTTTAAAATGCTTCGATCAAAATGGATACAAATTTCATGTGGATAAACAATCTAAAAAAGCTTTCAATAGTAACAACGAATTCCCCAAATTATCCCTTCTCAACAACTAAAAAACACGTATTTTCAAAGCCTAATAACCACCTCGGGCTATCTTGTAGAAAGAATTTCCTTCACAACATCTAATCATACTTATCCGAAGTTTTACTTTAACAAGAGACGCGAAAAAAGCATTTTCGAAGCATTTAATGGTCATCAAAAATTATCTCGCTTTTTAATTAAAAACTTCTTTCAAAATGAAGCAAATTTTCAACACGTATATCTGGAACAAAAATCACAAAAGGATACACAATCGCCAGCCGAAGAAGAAGACTCTCCAAAAACTCCAAAAATTACCATCAGAAGGTTGCGAGATGGAAAAAAATTGAATTTATATATTATATATATATATATTTTTTTTTTCCTCGTCATCATCGATTCTTAGAATTTAATTACTGAGAATTCTTAATGCAATGTCGATGCTTGTGATTTATTAATACAAATGAGATGTTTCCCCAGGGGCATGTGTGAAGTAAGAAGACTTCTTTTCTCAACACACGTTGCACATTAGGCATCACTGCTTCTTTATTGATCAGGGAATTTGGATGCCCCCCTTTTTCCCATTACGGAGAGAAGCAAAATAATTATTCTTCAATTTAGAAAAGGGAGTGAACGGGAAAAAAAATGTCGCCAAATAAAATGGATTCTGTTGGCGACACTTTCGCTTCCAGATGATTAATTTAAGAGAACAGTAATAGGTTAGATGGTTCTAATAAAATGGGGAGATGGGAATGACTGTCTTAATAAAGTTATTTCGCTTATGCAGAGCACATGAGAAGAATTATAAAGAGCAGAGAGAAGTTAAATTTGATTTTTGTATTCCTATCTTTTCCTTCCATTTTTTCCCTTTCTCTCTCTCTCTCTCTTCGGCGAAATTTTTCGTAAAAACTTATTTACGAGTACTTTTGAGAGCGTCATAAATTGATGATGCAAAAATTTAAAAAAGAGGAAATTTTAGATTTCTTATCCCTTTTAATAATTTGACGAAAAATATAAAAAACACTGGAAATAGGGGGAAGAGAAAGCTTACTCTGATCTTACCAATTATGTGTCATCGTATAAGTTTCAAGAGAAGAGTTCTAAGAATTTAATAGGTATTATTGGGAAAAAAAGGCATCGCCTCTGAAAGATAATTGAACACAAATTGAAATGAAATTGACAATCCTCACTTTCAACACTACTTATGATAGTCTTAAAAATAAGATAAAAAATGTCAGTGCAAAATAGCTCATTTATTTTTCTTCTCTTGCGTTATAATACGGTAAGTTATTAAATGAGTACATATAAATGCTTCACCCCTAATTTACGTAGACATGTGCCAAGAACTTCAATTGTCAAATGTAGGTGAGGCAAGAAGGCAGATGTATTATTTTTCCTAAATACATAAGTAACTCTAGTATCAAGATAAAATTTCCAGATTTAAAATTAATCATTTGGCTTTAATTAATGCATAAAAAAATTAAGTAAATTAATCTTGGATTCATAAAACTATACAACCGAATAAATAGCTTATATCTATATATTTTAATACAACAGATAACTTCTTAAAAAATTGTCCATTTAAGCAATGTGCCCATTTTAAATAATTTTTGGTACCGTAATATAATGTAGTGTGCTCACAATTGAAAACCTGATAATTGTATTATGAACATGCTGATGAGCTGGCTGGTAGGGGTTGCGATCTCCCTAACCCAAGTTCCTCAGTCTTGAACCATTTTGAATTCATTCCCACCACAAAGCTAAAATGTGACTTGGCGGAACCCTCCCGTTCACCACTGGTACGCAGCTAAGAGTCCTGGTCTACCTGTACAGTGTAGGAGATCCAGGGCTTTTCAGACAGCCTTGGCGCACTTTAGAAGCGGTCACCTGCGTGGTATGACCTTTGTCACGGGATAAAGTCTTTCTTACCTGTCCTTGCTCTCCTCTCTCTCTGCTTCTTCTGGACTGCTGGGACATTTCTCTGGGACAATTGCTTGAAGATCAAGACCTGGTTTGTGACATTCTTATGCGGAAAGGTCAAAAGACTTGGTGTAGGCTTTCCTGCTCCGATGGGATTTGAAACACAACATGTTTTAAAAATATTGAAATCATTATTTATTGTATAAAACCCAATTTCAGCCAGAAATTTATTTTTTATTTATAATATAATAAATGAATAAATTCTTAGTAAACTTTGATTATCAAAATTGGTTAATTATCTCTACCAATCACATCTAGAATATAAAAGAGAAAAAGTATTATACAGTCGACCAATTCATCAATTATCATTACCGAATGGAGCGATATACAGCTAATAGTGGAAAGCTATTCTCATGCTTACACAAACGATTTATTAGCGCGTACGATGAGAGCATTTGGAGACATCTTTTAATCCAGCAATGGTTTTTGATTTGGCGTAATTGGCCAACGGTACATTACGTAAGCACCAAGAAAAATTCTAGTCAAGAGCGATTTAAAACTGTGCAATAAAATAAATTAAATCCTCGACAAAAGTTGTGTTAGAAAATAAAACAATCAATAGCTTAATCACTACCACACTAGTTAATAGACTAAAGGAAACCAAGAGGGAAAAAATCAAATTCTAGGGATAGACACAAAAGACATGTTCTTTCATCCATTTTAGAGACACAGACAATATAGTACAAGAAAATCAAAGCTTTTAAGGTATCTCCAGTATCCAAAAAAGTAAATTAAACTTTAAGCTAAGAATTTTCTTATCACATAGATGCTTCGAAATTCTGTAGAAAATGAAAACATTCCGTCTAATGCATTTTTCATTCACTTCGAAGAATTTATACACGTACTATATAAAAGTACCGGTTCATTAAATTCAAGTGCACTAGAACAAGTACTACACTATGTTAATGTATAAGTGTTTGTCTTTTGTTACACACTAGGATCTAGTACGCTAAGTTTACTGTATAATAACGACGCATTGTAATATATAACCAATGCGTCGTACAAAACTGCAAAGGACTGAACTATCCAATATCAATTTAGTACAGAATGTATGGAAGAAAAGTGTAACGAGATCCGTATGTAGAATGTTTGTTTATAACTGAAATTTCATATGACAATATTAAGTTGATGTTGTTTACAAATTAATGATGTTTATATCTATAAGGTCAATTTTTGCTATTTTGCTCCACTTTTAATTTTAAGTTCTGTGAAATTATGAAGAAATTTTATCGCGTTTATTTTTTTTAATTAAGAAGTTTATTTTTTGTTTTAGCAACTTAGATACTTCTTTAAATAATACGCTGTTAAAGTAATATTAAAAATAAACCGTTGTGTAATTTTACTTCTGGTCATTCATCATTCTAGAATAAAACAAGTATTTTGTGTGTGTGTGTGATTAGAGGAAATACTTATAATATTAACACAATACGACAGAAAATTATCCTTACAGATTTTTTAAGTTAACTATGTAAAATAATGTAATTTTATCATTATAAGCTTTTTTAAAAAATTGTTTAGGTTGTCTTATAGAGATAGTTTTGAGAACTTATTTAAAATATACCTTAGCTTCTATAAAAGTTTTTTTTCCCCGATATACTTAACATTACCTTTAAAATACTGAAAAGAGATTCCATTTATCACACAAAATTACTGCCCACATTATCATTACAAAATTGTTTTTTTTTCAAGTTCGATTTTAAATTAAAATTATTTTAAAATTGTTCTAGCATAATTCCTCTTTCATAACAGTTTATCAAGCATTTCAAATTTTCTAATCGTCATCTATGTCTAGCTATATACATGACTGGGCAACAAAACTCTTATTAATAACCTTTTTAAAAAGCCAACAAATAAAAAATAAATACTTAAGACGCGAGAAAATTCCTCCAATTCCACATAAAACAAGTGGCTTTTAAACTATAGTCCGCGGATCCCGAGAAGCCTCCAGCGCCTTTCTCGGGGTTCCGCGGAGTCTTTCATAAAATGCGCTTTAAGATTTACTTCCTTTACAGACTCTGAAAGGCCTTGTGTAAAAATTGAAAGATATGCCATCCTAGACTTGTTCACGATGAAAATCTATTAGAACATGTATTTCGATCATGAATATTAAGTCAGTTGACTCCTAAGACTTCCTCCAGACCCCTAAGGGACGTATTTGAAATCTTAGGGGTCCACGATGTCCCACTACACTGATACATAAAAGGGGAAGGAGGGGCGATCGAAAATTTAAGAACCACTGGCCTAGACCATAGCAAGACATAAACACAAACACCAATTTCATTGAATCACAAGTTTGCATTCTTTTTCAAACTAGAGTCGACTCAAGAAGGTTGAAATATAAATTATCCATCACAAACTACCAAATACTGCAACTCTCTATTCCAATTACCATACATTCAATACTTTCCCATTTGGAACATAGAAAACCAAAAATAGCTCTCGAGACACAAATATTACCACCTCTGACATGAACTGGCTGTGAAAGTTCCCACAAGTGGAGCACAGACAGCAAAGATGAAAATGCTTGGGCCACAGAAAAGTCCCTAAACACAAACATTAGCTCTTATTGCGTCACGCAGACACAAGCAGCTTACGCGAGATTAGCGTACGGAACTGCTCCCAACTACTTTATAACGTAATCCGTAAAGGGGAGATTACCGGGGATCCTCATTTTCTTCTCTGTGTTTTCGATCTTCGGACAAAAGTATTAAGATCCCGCAGGCTCAAAGAAGGAGGAGGTAATTTTTCACCCCATGCAGGCTTGTGTGGGCGAGGATGGAAAGAAAAGAAAAGATGTTGGTTTGTTCGGAGATTTCTTTTGTCATCTAAGGCACAGTGAGTATTTTTCATCCCTCTTTTTAAGCAAAAATGTGCCTGGATTGCAAAATTTGTCACAATTTTATTTTTGCATTCTTTAGGGTTCAGAAATCAAATATTCAAAGAATATGTGCTTTTTATCAAGTAAGATACTAGATATATAATATACTCCTTTCCCATAAAGAGTATGGGTTATATTATGAACCAAACATGAAATATTTATTCAGATGAAAATATTACACATTTTGCAACAATATTTCAATAACATTTTAATCTCATTAACATATAGAATGTGCAATATGTTTTAATAGTTTACACATTTGCTTAAATAGCTCCTTTTTTTTAATTTACACAATATGATTTATGTATTCCGTATTACACATTTTAATATATAATTATTATTCTGTATTCTGTACTTAAATATATCCTTATTACATAGTAGCTATTTTTATATAGATAGGATAAATTATTGTTTTAAAAAATTTTTAAAAATCACATTTTTTATTTTCTTTTTTAAATTCAATATTTTTCAAATATTTCGAAATACATAAGATATGAAATATTAAAATTAAGTAGGGTTTAAAGAAATACATTTTATAATTCTCTAAAATTTTATACACCAAAAGCTAGTTTAGAAAATAGCATGCACAACGTAAAATTTACTTAATATTTAAAACAGAAATGTTTTCCTTTTTTTATATGCTTATAATTTTTAAATTATGATTATATTTTAATAAAAACATTTTGCCCTTTTTTGAAACCTCGTTCCTTTATAAATAATGTGTAAAAGAATCGAATTATTTGATTTTAATTTCAAAAACTTATATCTATTTGAAAACACGGAGAGTTTTTTAGGGGCATCAAGACGCGACAGAAACAAAGCTTACCACGAATTGTTGACCCTTCGCTACCGAGAAACACACTTTCTACGTGAAAGTGTTTACAATTCATCGGAACTTAATTACTTAAAATTTAAGTAAACATTTAGTTTTAAACAAAAATGTCACTTTTCTAATGCAAATTACGATACAATAAAAATTCTTAGCAATATAAAAAAATAATTTTTTTTTTATTCAAAATCATTAAAATCTTTTTCCAAAAAACTAACACTTTGTGTTATCAGTTAATACATACATGAAACAAGACACAATTTTAGAAACCCTTTTTACCTCACACCTTTCATAAATGCTTCAAAAAAATGTTTTGCTTAGTAAAAGAAAGACATTATTTGTATTTTAACATTAAGGAGGCTTCTCTGCACTAATCAAGCAATAAGCTAATTTTTTAACTTTTCTTCAATAAAAAAAAATTTAATTTTCTCTGGCTAGTAAAACAGTACATCATAAAATATCAAGCTACACAAAAGTGTGTTGATCAAATATAAAAATACGTATAAAATAACGACAAATATTTCCTTGACAATTTTCTATATTTAATATGCGAGTACCCAACTATCTTAATTTACACAACTTTAATTTCCCTATTACGTGTCTTACACTTAATTTTAAATGCAAAATTGCATAATACATCTGAAAGAAATAGCAATAAAAATAAATGAATTTCTTAACTACATATACAGTAAATCATATTATTCTTAATTTTACTTTCAACAATTTTTTTTGCTTATATAGTCAAGATAAATACAACCACTTCTTTTTTCCCCTCTGATTTATTAAAATGCCATTCTCTTCCCTTGACTGAGGTTCAAAATTACAAGATCCGTTCGTAATTTTGAACCATTCCATCCCTCGTGTTGCTTTATAGTGCGAAGTTAATAAAATTCTCATTCACACCTCTGATTTGTTATTAAATGTATAAGCATTGTCTAAAATATATCCGAGAAATTAGATTTTAATGTATTTTATGTAAAATTTTGGAATGAAAAATTATGAGATGCACAAGAGAAAAACAGCATTTTTTACTGTAGTGGTGGAATGTAAATAAATAAAATTAACATTAAAATTCTTAAATATCATAAATTTGATAATGTAGAAGACAAATATTACACTTATCGCTTCAGTGAAAATGATCTAACTAAATAAATACACTACTTTGGCTCCTTTCAACCGAATCAAGAAATTTTACACCAATTTAATAACAAAAAACTTGCAATGTTACAATTATGATGAATAATGCATTAAAAGAGTTGACCTAAAACAGAAAATGACTGTAAAAGTAACTTAGCTATATTAAATATTCAATACCAAAGTTATTTAATCATCATTTTAATACAAAACTAGATTAAATAACACTTTTATAACGGTAAATAACAGTATTAGATTAAAAAATAAGCCCTAGAATAAGATAATAAAATATCTCCATTTTACTTTAGCCATTTTTTGCCCTATAACATAATTATCCTCAACAATTGTTATTCAAGTTTTACCAGGGATGACGCATACATCACACATAAAATGTTAAAACAATTCCTTCAACGTATAAACATTTAAATTTTTTCAGAGAAGAAAAAAACTCATTCACAAAAAAAATATTTTTTTTTTTTTTAAAAAAAAGGGAATTTTATCCCTAACAAAGCATTATCAAAAAAAAAAAAAGATCACTCCCATTTCTCCACAGATAAAAAAAAGCATAAAAATAAGAAGAAAAATAAAGACCCCCCTGACACCAACAACAAACTTCAAGAGTTCTAAAAAAGAAGTGATGCCTTCAACCCCTCAGTCAATCCCTATTCTCGATGAAAGAACCTAGATGGGTTGGAGGAGGGGGCAGTCAAATCTTGATGTAAAGGGAGGAAATTCCTTGTTACCATGGTGATGGGCTTCTTCCTGAGGTAGCCTGACATTCCGCCTGGTTAGGGTCTTTTAATTAGGGTGAAAGGTTCGACTTGTGGTCACTCGCTTTAGAAATGCTCTCGAGTTCTCCACTACAGATTAGGTGATTGTATCTTCGTGCTGATTGAGAGACCTATATTAAAGAGTTCGCAATGACCGATTTAAGTGGAGTTGCCAAAGTCCTCTTGAGAAAACAGGAAGAATGGTCCAAGGAGTTTAAGAAAAAGAAGATTTGAAAATGAATGAGAAATATCCCCATTATAGATTAGGTGATTGTATCTTCGTGCCTGGTTGAGAGATCTATATTAAAGAGTTCGCAATGACCAATTTAAGTGGAGTTGCTAAAGTCCTCTTGAGAAAACAGGAAGAATGGTCCCAGGAGCTTAAGAAAAAGAAGATTTGAAAATGAATGTGAGAAATATCCCCATTATAGATTAGGTGATTGTATCTTCGTGCTGATTGAGAGATCTATATTAAAGAGTTCGCAATGACCGATTTAAGTGGAGTTGCCAAAGTCCTCTTGAGAAAGTAGGAAGAATGGTCCAAGGAGTTGGAAGAAAAAGAAAATTTGAAAATGAATGAGAAATATTTAGTGAACTTGAGAAAATTGCATGCACTTTTTTATCTAGAATGATAAAAATCTACTTTTATAGAAAATGATTTTAAAAAATAATGGATTAGTAAGTTTTTTTAGGTTTGGGTTTGAATTCACGTAGCTGTAGAGCAAAAGGGAAAGAGAATGGGAGATGGACCTCATAATTTAGAGCTGCAGTAAAATGATATCAAAGTTATATGAAAATTAAGTGCACACCTAATTTGAAGACTTTAGTTAAGGGGGCACAATACGATTCAAATGACAAAAATCGGTCAAAAAATAAAATTTAATTTTTTCAGCATAAATTATTCTTTACATACCTTTCTATAACCTGACAAAATTTAAAAGCTCTGAACTTTAAAAACACAGAATTATGATAGCTTTTATGTTCGTTTTTATTAACATCCCTATGGCAAATCAAAACTTTAAACTTACTTAGCTCGGAAAGATCAAATACCTACTCTGTCTTCATTTAAAATGCTAAGGCTTTTTTTCTATTGTGCCTAATGCTTTGAATTTCTTTTTACCTATTGCTAATAGTACATGTAACAAAAGTTGGTATGCATTTTTGAATCAAAGCACAATACTTATTTCTTAAAAAATAATTAAACTCAAAATTTGTACATTTTTTAAGAAATTTTCAATAAGCATTCACAAAAAGAAGTATTGTACGAATATCAATTATGTTACCGCAAATCCCATACAAACTTTTGTTATACATAGTTTGACTGACTTGTAAATCAAATTTTAAGCGTGTATGTAAATTTTTGTAGGAGTAGCATTTTAAAAAATCAAAAAAATTTTTTTCCTTAAAAAATTAAATGGTTAGCTTTTTATGAAATTTTGAGCACAAAATCTGTTTTACATAGTATACACACATAGGAGGCAACCAAAAAAATTTGAAAATGCTTAAATTAAAAATTTTTGCTTAAATCTTCCTGTCCCCTTAAACAACAACTGTTTGGGGAACGGGGGGGGGGGCAAACTGCTTAGATAATCCTTACCATACTAATTTCATTGGTAACCTGTAAAGTAGTTTGGAGATAGAAAAAATCCACAAATTGTCAACCTACACCTTATATTGTATTCTAAACAGAGACGAGGGCTATACTGGAAAATTATATTTCACACCCCACATTTCTATATCGCACTTTGAAATTTAGTTGAAATTAATGTAGACTTACATTATTCGACGGTGGTGTGGAGCCCAAACAAAACATTACACTTGACCACCAAGCATTACCAACCATGACTACGCAACCACGATTCCTGGGAGGTTCATGTATTGTTCTAAATCCATTCATTTCCTCAATTATACAGCCGTAAATTACAATGCATTAATTTGAATTAGCAATTTATTTTAAACATTAAGTACTTTATGGGAAATAACTTCGCAGTATTCAAAGGGACATATCAATGAAGAGGACTCAATTATATTACCCATATTTTTGCAGCAGGAAATATTTGTAGTTTAGCCATTTTAATTAAAGAATAGTTTTTTTAGAAAGTTGACTACAGGTTGAAATATAAAAGAAAGGAGAATATAAATTATGCAGCTTTTCATAAATATATTTTTTTTTCAGTAGAAATCACTAAAAATGTCACTGAATATGTTCCAATATGTTTTCATTGCGATTATGTAAGCAAACAGAGAAAAAATAAAAGGAAAGACACGTATGAATGACTTGAGATAAAAATTATATATATATATATATATATCAGATAATTTCATAGCTTTTTCAAAAATATAAATTATTCTATGTTTATAATTGCATTCTCTCTTACTTTTTGAAATACAAACAAAACTTGCATTACTTTTACTTAGATGTCGAGCCTTAAAAGTATTCTCTCTCGCAAGTGAAATTAAAGATTATAATTATAACTTAGTGAGAGAATTTTGCTTAATTAATCTTGGAAAAATCCATGTAGAAGATATTATGAAATTACAAAAATCTTTGCCGAAACGGCTGTTGGGTAAATTGTATTATATGTAAGAGATAACAGTGACAGAAGTAAAAATTTAGTAGATAAAATTTACTTTCTGCAAAGCATGTGAAAAATTCTTGTTATTGAAGGTTGAGAACTAAAGTGTCGCGTCTTTAAAAAAAAAAAAAAACACACATTTTTAAGGAAATGTAAAACAGGAAAAATATCCGTGTGTGACCTCTACAAACTCTCTCTTGAATCTTATTTTAATTAATGCCGCATAATAATATGGCATAATATTTAAGATAAGAAATTTTAAACACAAAATATTTCATATTAAAATGTTAAAAGGAGACCTCAGAAATTTTAACAGAATAAAATAAAATTTAAAACCAATTTTAGTTAATCTTACATTACAATATTCTAAATATATACATAGTATGATTACACAGTGAAAAATAACTGGGAAAAAATTATTTATCATAAAAACGAAAACCATCTTTTTTTTTTACCCAATTAAATTTGTGTATTCTTCCAAAAAAAAGAACAAAACATATTTTATATATTCTTTAAGGAAATGAATTTAGTTGTGTAAGCTTTCACAGAACATTTCACTAAAGAATCGTTAAAAATTTATTAAAAGAGAGAATAAATTCTAACATTACCTGAAAATTATATTTGAAAGGAGAGTAAATGGTCATCAAGCATGCATTTAAATAACCTCTTTTAAAAACAACAATTTAAAATACATTTTAATATTCAATTACAGGCAGAAAATAGAAGGAATACAAGGGTTATGCCATGCGGAGAAAACTCAATTTCATTTAAAAGTGTAGAGCAATAAGAGGAATCATACTTATAACTTTTCACTTATTGAAGTGTTATAAGATATTTAATTATTCATTGACAACTTCCGAAGAAATATAAATTATAATTAGTTAACTACTATTATATTTGTGTGAGTTAAATCAAAATTTAATTAATTAATACATAAACTAAAGTGAAAGCAAGAAGAAATTATTTAAATTGAAATCCCAATTTACCTCATTCTAATTAAATGTAGTTCGAATTAAATCTGAATTTTATGCATTATTTCAAAACATTTTTGTTTAAAAATCAAAAGGCACTTGAAAATATTTATTTCTGATTATTTTATTTATCTTTTAATTAATATTTAAAAATAATTACTAGCCATTTTTTTATATTTTATTTACTTAAGAAAGTTTTAAACATTAAAAATATTCATGAAACTCTCTCAATCATTACGCCTGTAACACAATGTGGCTTTGAAAACTAAAAATAAACAGGAAAATTTTAAATCGAGTGCATTCAAGCATTTTGAAAAACACGAAAACTTGCTAGTTATAATAAAAGTTTATCTTTCATTTATTACATAAAAAAGGAAATTGTGCAAAATTTTTCGTCGCTTAATTAAAGAATAAAATTTTAACAGAAAGGCAATGTTGCTATAGCAACGCTATCAAGCTTTGTCCATAGTTTTTTTTAAACAATATTTGCTTTTTTTTTTAAAGTTAAATATGGCGAAGTAAATTGTGAACGCTGTGAAAAAGCTTACAAATATTTATTTCCAGTCTGCTTACAACGCTCATACTATAAGTAGTATTAATTCCTCAAAAAAAAACCTCAAATCCCATGTTTTATTACTTTGTAGATTTATAAGATAAAAACATTAATATGCCACACACATATCTTTACAGTACTTCATTATTAAATAATTAAAACAATGTTTCAATTCCTACTCTTAGCTCATTCTCTCTCTCTCTATATATAGAGAGAGAGTAATATATATTAAATAATAATTAATATATTTATTATATTATATTATAACTTAATATACTAGTTTTAATATATATATATATTTATCTTGTTAAAATTTTCAATCATTAATAAAATACTTTCTGTTCATCCAATCAAGCGTTCAAATAAATTTTTTTAAACTTGTACTGGATGACACACACTTGATGTTAATACACTTTTTTCAAATATTAATTCATTAATTTAATTTAATTAAGTACCGGTTTTCGACGCCAACGTAGATTCGTCTCCATTGTTGTAACAATGCAACTGTTAAAACAATGACAAAAGTTGGCGTCGAAAACCGGTTTTTCAGCCAAACTAGCCAAACCGGGTGTGCATTGTTACAACAATGCAGACAAATTCTGCTCTTTGTTCAATTCCGACTATTAATTCACACTCTCTCCCTATATATATATATATATTGTTCAAATTTTTAATCGTTAATAAAATATTTTCTATTCATCTATTCAAAGTAGGAATTGATTTCAAAAAATGTTTATATTACTTGTTTATTTTTAAACAATAGTTAAATGTATACACACACTGAACATTAAAATACATAAATTTAAACATGGAACATAAAAAACCGATTTAAAAATATTCTGTTTACTTAAGAGATGGTGGATATTACTATAAATAATGGAGTATTTTTCTATTTACACGAAAAACAACCCCAAATTTAGGTCCCATTCTTTCAGTTAGAGAGTTTTTTTAAGGTAACCTTAAGAAAAAGTCACTGAAACCTTTGATGCAATTACAGAAAACATCAAATAATGCTTCAGCATTAAGTTTGCTTAGATCTACTCTAACCTCTGCTCTTCTGTAAGACAAATTAAAATTCTTCTTTTTCACGATATCCTACTTTTCTAGAAAACTGACCTGGTGATAAAATAAAGGATATAAGACAGCCTTAAGCTTCCTCAAGCAATTATGAATCGTTATTAAAAAGAAGTCGTTTGAAATATTGCCATATAATTCATAACCAGAAAAAAAAGTGTTCCAAAAACTCTCATAAAACTCTCTCCGTTACCACCAGCTTAAAAATGAATGCCCGTAAATCGAAAGGATGAGAAAAAAAAAAGATATATAAGAAGTCATTTACAGCTCTAAAAGTGAAAAAGCAAAAACAAATGTGCCGTGGACTCTAAAAATACCTCGCAATGCAACTTGGAAAGAAGACGATCAAGAAAAGAAGGAAAAAAGTTCGAAACCTCAAAAGATTTAGTTTTGGCCTTTGGCTGTCTAAAAGCCTACTCTCAACTTTAAGAGTAGGAATAAAAAATTTAAAGGAAAGGAAATTTTCCTTTCGTTTATGATGAGACCATCTGCTATAGCTACGCATCACTACCTAAACTCAGACTTTTTGCACTATTTGAGGGAAATATGCCCATATAAACTACAAGTTTTTTGTGGGTTTATCTTAAATATATATTTTTTAAAAAATATAAAATATTAAATGTATATGCAGACATATTGTGGTAATAATGAATTAAAAACAAGTTTTATAACTTCCCTCTCTCCAAATTCTAAAATTTCAGTTTTTTTCCAGTGTGGCATATATATAGTACTGTCTGTGGCTAAATCTATTCTATCATGACTATAGTTATCTTAGGTTTATAACTATTTTGTGTGTATATTTTTGAAATATATATATATATATATATATATATATATATATGTAACTGCATCTTTCAAATCTGTTCTCTTGTATTCTGTTAGTATGTACTGCATTTAAAAAAAAATAGGGTGTTTGTTTCTTTTGAATATTGAAAGGGGTTACCTCATGTAAGTAAATTTCTCAACCATTAAAATTAAAAAACTTTTAATAGCCACAGGAAAAGAAAAGAAATTTTTGCCTTTCATTTACCATTCAGAGAAATATAATGCCGTCCACGCAGTATAGCATTTAATGACGCTGACTGCTGTACAGTAAAGCCTGGGTTCGAATCCCAGAGAAGGCATAGGTGTTTTTATATATAATGCCTTCACGGCATGGAAGCACTCTAAATATTCGTCGAGTGGCAAATCCTCTCGTAAGGTTGGTGGTAAGGAAAGGGAGGCGGGAAACCCCTCAAAACCACCTCAGGGTGTTTTCCCTCCAAATTGGAGTGGAACCGAGCCAAATCATACTGTCACCTGAATGGTGCTCAAAGCTACGGCTAAGGACAGTTGTACAACTAGCCCCTTGCCACAATAAACTTCGTGGGCCTTGATCTAACGTTACTGTCGACTGGGTGAGATAAGTGACAACAACAGGAATATAAATACAATAATCTAAATTTCAGAGATTTCTTTACAAATCCTTCACATTTAATGCGTTCAAAAAATAACAATTTAATGAATCTTACAGTACTTTCTCGTCAACATTACACTTAATAGAATATTGTTTAGAACCAAGTAATACTTAAAAATTTAATATTTGTATACATTTAAAGATTATTTTAATAAAAAAAAACATTAATGCATAAAAGCACTATTTGCTCGAAATAAAACTAAATTATCATGTATAATAATAATACAATACAAAATGTGAGGCTAAATCTTTACAAATTATCCATCAAAAGCGATAATGAAACTTTAAATTTTAACCTTAACAACATATTGTGTTGCGTTTATTACTAGAATTCAAAAAATAATTAAAGCTTTAGATTGTCTTTCATTTACCAACAGAAAAAACTCATCTCTAATTACAGAATAATTTATAGTTTGTAATGTCAAATAAGCATTTTAACGGTTCATTTTTGTTACACTTGATGCCTAATTGTTAAAATCTGTAGAACGAAAATTACTTTTCTATTCAAAACAGTTTCTGTAAAACATGTTTGTATAGTAATATTTCTTTCAGTATAAGTTAATTAATTTAATGTCTGGATTAGTAATTTTCAGTTAGGAGAACAGAAAAATTACTTATTTTGAGGAAACACTTATTTAGTTTTAATAAGTAATTACTTATGATTTATTTTGTAATAATATTCTCATACACTATTTTACGAAGGGATGATGAGATTAGTACCCGAAGTATTATTAAATGATAAATTATCTTATACATCCTAATTATCTCGTCCTTGTTCTCTATTTGTTTAAATGGAAACTGAACAGGAGTAAATTTTGTCGTAATTTATTTCCATTTAAATCTTTAATATTCGATTTATCATCCTATTTCACTCTTAATACAATTCCCACCGTGAAAATTTGTTAACCATAGTCGAAAATTTCCCCATTTCAGTTCAAATTCTCCTTTGTTAATTAATTAGTTATGATAATAAAATGTTTTCAGCACTTACATTTTTCTACGATAAGTTGTAAATAATCAAAAGGTGAAAATATGCCCCTTGTGTGAATTAATGCAAAGAAATCGATAGATTTTTTTAATATTCAAAATCTAAATAGACATTTTGTGGTAAAAACGTTAGTTTTCATTGTATTTCATTACATTTTTATAATCATTGAATTCGTTATTTTGTATTCATTATAAAATATTTCATTCAATTTAAACATAAAGCCAGCAAATGTAGCTTTTATATAAAATACTGAAAACTAAACCAATTAAAATCCTTTATTCCTATGCTTTTAAATAAAGAAAAAACTAATTCGAATTCTTTCGGTTTCGTATTTAAGTAAGCACATCACTTGTATTGTTATTCCCAACATTACGTGCATTTCATCTTATTTCTACTACCATTGTTATTTAGTTAAATGCTTCATAAAACCCTTGCTAATTTATTTACTTTTCTCAACATAATTAACTTTATTTGAGTTTCGTTACTAAGACTTAATTCGAATTTTATACAGAAAAATTCAAACCTTACATAACAGATAACATGGCATTCAATAGTTAAAGAAAAAGTATGAAAACGTATCGTATAATTTCTAGGGACATAGTAATTAAAAAAATATGAGACCAAACTCCCATTAGTAGTATTTCCTACCAGCCGTTTTCTGCAAAATTGGTGTATAAAAAATTAAAGGTGCAGTTGAGAAATTATCATATCGACAGGGAAAGCAGGCTAGGATGAGGTACAGTAAGATAAGTGTATAGATGCAGCCAGGGGCGTAGCTACCACCGTATCAATGATATGGGGGCTCCAAGCTCTAGGGACCCCAACGTGTATGTACAACTCGTTAAATAGCAATCGTCCCTTTAACAAAGCTCCCTTTCCAAAAATGAGTCCCAAGGAATTTTGATAAGGGGCCCACTTGAGACTAGCTACGCCACTGGATGCAGCATAAAATGCTGAGTGAATGTCGAAGGGCATAAAGCAAACTGAAGTTGTACATCCAGCATTTCTGTGAAAAATATTGTACAGTGCACATATCCGTTAAAAACGACATTAAGTTAATGCTTCAATGTGATATGTCTAATAGGTAGTCGTAGGGACCACATTTGGATGGTTCTACAGAGGGCGAATCATTGGAAAGATGGTAAAAGGTCAAAGTGTTACTAGTGTACCGGCGAAATTCAGGATAGCTCATAGCCTCGTTTCACGAAATCAGAGAGCTTTTTCAGTATTTTCAAACTAAATGAATAGGTGTTAGAGTATTCAATAGTGGTCGTCCATGAGTAACCACGTTATTTTGTCCAACAAGCCAGATGAGACATACGGCAGACAGAAACAAAATCTCAAGACGCATGCAACAAAAAACGGGACAAGAAGATATCGAGTTTTATCATGCCCAGGCGGTTGCATGGTGGTGGTGTGTTTTGTGCCACAATAAAGTATGTCCGATTAACGTATGCTTATCGAAGAAGACGTTTATAGTAGTGCCAGAAATAGAAGAACTTAACATATCAGCAATGAAATCGAATATTATTTACGATAAAAGCAAGTGACTAGTGACTAAATGCATACACGTCTGAAGAGAGAGTGAAAAAAATGTAATAACCCCTCCAAGATCATTGGAAGCGAACAATCTGGAAGTCGCGGGATTCTTCTTTGGAAAGGTAGATGCTTGGTACTCAAACACAAACATTCACATCTTCCAAGGACATTCAATTACTGATACCCGATATCGTACAGAGGTTCGCTTTCCTTGCTTACGTGTTTTTAGATAAGTTATAGGTCATCAGTTCCGTTTCGTGGACACTACATCATATTTCATAGTATATTTGTTGTCGATTACCTGTTTGCAAGTGAAGATTCGACGTATGGATTGGCAGGCTAAGTTCACGCGGATCTAAACTCAATTGAACACGTAAGGTGCACTGTAGAGAGACGCTTGGTAACACGTCATCAATCCAGAGTAATGATTGGCTTCACACAAGAGGAATGGATAACAAATCATCAACAGCTCTTTAAAAACTTTTATCCTGCATGAACAAACAATTTAAATTCTTCACAGCAATCAGGAAAATCATATCACTCACTAAAACTAGACTTTTCTAGCAAGCCTCCGATCCCATGGATGTTTAGATCATCTGTCTCATTGTGTGTGTGCTCTGGAAGTTAATTCAATAATTCTTTTTTATCTTTCAGATTTTTTTTTAAAGATCTAGTTTATATTTTACCCAGTTTAGTTTACTTTGTTCTTACGTCTTGGGGATCATATAGTATTATTTTTGTCCTTCTGGAATAATTTTGCATGACGTTCATAAGATAAATCCTCTCGTTATAAATTTTGTATACTGCAGTACTTCACAGGTGCAGTACTAATATTTATGTATATATATATAGTACATATGCCTTTGTCGAAATCTTAAATCTTCCATTTCTTTTTTATTTATCATCTTCTAAAAACCATTTAGTTAATAGTCTAAATTTAAAGAAATTCAAAGTTTACTTCACTACGCAATAGAAAATAATGTAAATAAATTATTGAATATTATAGAAGTAAATTGTATATAATTTAAAAAATTATTTCTTGGAGGCTCACAAATATTTATATTTGAGCATGGAACATATTCTTGGGGAGCTGAAACGAAAGGTTGTGTAACAATTGGCAAAAACATTTTCTCTAACAATGCTTTTTTTTATTTTAAAAGTTTTGTTTTAAAGTAAAACTTCTCTTCAAATCTTAAATAATTCAAAACAAAATGCACTTAAAAATTCCATATTTTAAGCGACGAGCAGATTATTATAAAGTCTTAATTTATATTTAAACAAAAATTCAAAAAAAAATGATTGAAAATAAGCTTGATTTAAACAAACCTTTAGAACAGTGGGAGGCCTATTTTTTCATTTATAAATTAATTTATTTTTTTCATGAGATCCTCAAAGCAATTGAAGTTTGGTATTTAAAAATTAATTCACATTTTTAAATTAATTTATATTAATTAAAGGGAAAATTGTGTATTCTTACTTACTTGTTAATACTTTGAAAATTTCTATGAAATAAATATTAAAAATCTGAAAGGTTTAAATCAGTGGTATAATGAAGGAAAGAAAACAACTTATCTGCAGAATTGATATGTTAATATCTAAATTTAAGCAAGAACAGCTCCTAAATTTTAGGTTACAAATTCATGAAAAATACACATTATTTCTCACACAGCTATAAATATTTCAATGCCATTCAGAACATTTTGTTAAAGTGAAATATATTTCTGTTGTTGTTGTTACTTATGCCACCTGTCTGACGTAGTCAGATCGAGGCCCACGAAATTCATCATGACATCGGGCTATATTGTACGCCTGTCGTTCGCCGTAGCTTTGCACAGCTCACCATGCAGGTAACAGTACATTTTGGCTCGGTTCCACCCTAACTTTGAGGGAGAACACCCTGGAGTGGTCAGGGGTTTCCCACCTCTCTTCCCCTTCCACCAACCACACAAGAGGACTTTCGGCTCGACGGCTATTTAGAGTACCCCCATGCCGCGAAGGCAATATACATTTACAAACATCCATGTCTTCTCCGGGATTCGAACCCAGGCCCTACGGCACAGCAGCCAGCGTCGCTAACCACTATACCGGATGGGCGACAAAATATATTTCTCAACGTAATGGGCTACAAAAACAAAGCATAAAAGCAAATTAAAACTCAGAATATGTAATGCGATTGAATTTATTCTCAACAGACCTAGACTTCGACAGTTTGAGTGTGTGGGGGGGGGGGAAGCAAGCACATATCCTAGTTACTAAACATAATGTATGGATAAGTAACACTTGGGTCCCAAATTAATATTATTAATGAGCAAATTATATTTAAAAAATTAGATTAGAATTTTTAATAACAAATGCAATACTTTTTTAGTTGCCTTTACATAAAATGCGTATAGCATGTTGATCTACTTTAAATATTATTTGAGATATATTCTAAGCATGTGTATGGAATGGGTTCCACGAAAATGCTTTCTAGTTCTAGGGATTCCACGAAAATACTTTCTATTTCTAGGAGTTCCGAGAAATGAAAATGTTTGAATACTACTGGTGTAAACTAATGGTAGAAAATATTTCATGTTCAAATATTTCGCCAAAATATGTATTTTTTTTAAGCAAGAAAATAATTCTCAACTTTTAATCGAACCGTTTATTTCTTCTTACCATGGCTTTCTTCTTGAATATGCACACACGGAAAGGAAACACAACAAATAATTTTCCAACCTTTCTTAGAATCAATATAAACTTGATTTCTTGTTTCTTCAATTATTTCCATTTCATTACTCTGATTGATAACAAAATGAAAAGCAAGCTTCCCATTGTCTTTTTTCTTAAGCCTGATACGTTTCTCCAGGATTTTACATATTTTTTTACAATAATACACAAGTAGCATTTTATAAATAGGGATAGGGTTAGCAAATGTTATGTTATTTATACTGAAAAGAAAAACAAATTGAACAATTGATAAACTAAAAAAATTCACAAAACACAACCAATGCAATTTTTACCAGACCCATTGAGGACATTGATCCCTTCCATTGATTTAGGGAGGAAAAAGAATAATTAAAAATAAAAGAAACTTATATCCCATAACAACGAAAACGCTATCTTCCTTCGAACGTTCGAGCCCTATGTAGGACGACACAGAACGGAAACGTCACCCTTCTCGAATAAATTTAGAAACGCACTTCCAACCGCTTTGGACCGGTCACTAAGGCTGTCTTTGTAGCAATGCGACTTGATGATTGTACGCCATTGTCCTTATTTATGATTGTAGGGTCGGCTAAGAGGCAGGACATCGTCCTAGCAACGGGGGACCCCTAGACGTGAATCTGGCACGGAGCCGCGCGCTATCGATTCAGCGGGGCTAGACAGTCCGGACGCATTTGGATTGGAAATCCGGCTGCTGCTACTGCTGGAGAAACGATAGATGGAGTGTCACTCACCATTCCATTATGTTTTCATTCTACCACCAAAAATCTCGACTCCAAGGCCTCGAACTTAGTAATTGTTTCCTGTGGGTATATTTTCATTAGAGAGAGATATATCTAGATAAAAAATACATCCTCAAACTAATATTAGTACAATATGGGGCTCGCATATGGTATACATTAACTTTAATTACATACATTATTAAAGTCTACAAACTAAAGATATATGATGAATTGAATACAACATTAAGTGAGACCGAATATGTTTTCTTGTATGTCTTAATCTATTGCTAATGTACAGCAAAAAAACATATGGAACAAAATTAAATGTGTCACATATTGCAGATATTTATCAAAAGACCTACATAGATTGCTAAAATGCGATCCGACTTGTATATGTGTTTAACAAGAGTACCATATTTTAGTAAAAACTAAAATTTGAAACATGTAAATCACTGTATTTTCCGAGCGAAATGCATTCTTCGTTCTAAATTCATTATACTTCTCGATCTTTTATATGGTTGAAATAAAAAAATCCGAAAGAATTCGGAATGCGAGCTTTTTTTTGTTGTTGTTGTTTGAAGCTTTATAAGTTTTTAGTCTTTTTTGGAATTATTAATTATTGTACTATGTATATACAGTTCAGGAGTGGGGAGTCTACACAAGCTGTGAATGGCAATTTCAAGACCTCAATTATCTAACACTGCTACATACCATTAAGAATCAGTAAAATTTTAAAAATGTCATTTGTTTTAAAAATTAAAGAAATTCTAACATTTTGATAATTTTTTGCTATTTTCCAGAGATATTTTTACAATATTTTCATAATTTGGAATACTCCTCAATAAATTTTCTCACTAACATGAGAGATGCTGTGAATTTTCACATGTTACATTGAGAGAAATAAAAAATTAGAGAGTGTAATCAGTTAAAAAGATTTTCGAAATTAAACATTTGTATCACTATGTGAGCAGTCTTAAAAAAACTTAAAATTAATGGTAAATAAAACGCTACGTAACGGACACAATAGATTTTTTTAAAAATACGTTCAATGATTCAGAAACGTAGGAAAAGTGCAACGTTTTCAGTTGCGATCAAAGAGTAAAACAGACTTTCAATCAAAATCAAAGAGTAAAACAGACTTTCAATCAAATTCAATAGTAAAACAAACTTTCAATCAAATCAAAGAGTACAAATGATTTTCAATCAAAATCAAAGAGTACAAATGATTTTTAATCATATTTAAAGAGTGAACCAGATTTTCAATCAAAATCAAAGAGCACGCCAGATTTTCAATTTCAGTCAAAAAGAACAACAGTTTTTTTTATCATAATGAGAGATGGCAACGATTTTTCAATCATTATCGAAGATTCTATCATATTTTTAATCGTATCTGGAATTATTTATTAAAAAAGAATCATTTATTCATTTATACTGCTTTTTTTTTTAAAAAAAAAAAACTGTTATATATATGTACAATTCAGTAAAACTCCTAACTAATTTCATTTTTACTTTTTGTATTCCTTTCTTGTTAATTTTCTCTACAAAATTCTCGTGAACAAGCATAATATACTCGTATTTCACCAAATATGTATCCTCCTATTTTTATGCTCCATAAAATTTAGCTTTTCGTAATTAATTTTAGAAAACTTAAAATACGAGGCACAGCATGATTTCAAAAATAAAATTTGAGCTTTTTTTTTCGTTCTTTTAACTCACTTAAATTATTAGAAAAATTAATAACTTTCCAAAGATTTCATTTCAAATTTCAAAAACAACATATTAAAATTCTTTTCTACATTTAATACTATATCTCAAGCAAATTTTTAGTAATTTTACTACAATAAAGAAAACTTTTATCATAATTTTATGTATATTTTTTCTTAAAAAAATTAATACTTTTTTATATTAACGTCTACATAAATCTTACACGAATATAAAGAATCTTTCTAGACTCACCCGAAAGTTCTCTCAGAAAACTTTTATCCCAATTTCCTGCTTTTAGAACAACCCGTCTTTTCCATTAAAATATGAAAGGCTTAATTACACCATTTACATGCCTTCATGTTACATAAATAACATGCTGAACATATATATATATATATATATATAAGCAAATACGAGTGGATAGCCTACAAGCAACCACATTTCAACTATTCACTATGTAGAAGCCTTATTCATGAAAAAACCGCAAGGTTCTTTGCTCGTAGAACCATTCTCATATTTGAGCAAAATCTAAGAATGTGACTTGCAAATCTTGTTTTTTCAAATGGAAATATCACAGGGAATACAAGCTATGCACTCACAAAATGGAAGAAAAAAATCAAACTAGCTGTCTAAAGATTCATCTGCCGGTATGGAATACCTTGAAAAGAGAGAAAGACTATAATTAAGATCCATCAGGCTAAAGCATAAAGAATTCAATGATGACTTATGCAAACTCTCAAAAGAACCATTTAGCCCAACCCGTCTATTTCTTATGTTGAAAAGACCCGTTTGATAGCGCTTTCAATAGTACTGCCATCTATATCAATAAATATTTCATAAAAAAAAAATTTACGTTGAAACTTAAAGCATTGAACACAATACAATTAAAAATAGTCTTGGTAATTTATAAAAACTTATTTTCAGTAAAAAAAACTTTTAATAAATCTCCTTTCAATCTTATTATTTTTCTAGTTGAAATATTTTACATCAAACTTTT